>OX411791.1:3000000-3362500 GCA_948252455.1 Acleris cristana | reverse complement strand
TGCACTTTAGGTGATACATGTCATCAACTGTCATTAATGACGCATAGGTTTTGACAGATGACAGAACTGAAGTAAAGTGGTAGGGAATTTGTCTTGTCGCGTCGATCGGGTTTTATAAAAATCTTTAAAACTTGACCGAAACCAGATTTTTAATAGGCCGATTGCTAAGTAAGCCCCAGGTACGTAATCAATTAGTATTTCACAATCTGGTTTTCTCCATTCTACGCATAGTTTGCCCACAATGTAATTAACATCAGAGTTTTCATTGTACCTAATGTGTTTTATGTGTTATTGCGAGTTTCCTGGCCTTATGTTAGGTGTTTTTGTATATACGCATCAGTGAGTCAATCGTGACAATCATAATAAACAAAGATATAAAGCGAAACTAGTAAATTGGTAAGTAATAAAAAGGATATGAAACGATATTTTTGTTGCAGTTAACTGAATATTATATACTTAAGCAGTTTATAGGTATTTTAAAAATAATCGCAAATGCGTGTTTACATCTAAGTAAAGTTATATCTATATATTTAGCTTCCGTAATCGATAGTGATCCCTATGAGTCATAATCACAAATGTTACAAAAGTATTTTACCTAATAAGTTTTCCCATCATGCAACTTTATTATTCAAAGTAATGTTAATTAGCCTAAGTTTGATGAAATTTCATTAGATCAAGTGTTCCTAATGACTGCCTGTACAGCTAAGTTTTAAACATCATTGTTATAGTTTTTAAACATTTTTTTATAAACAACTTAGCTTCATGATGACTAATTTACGAGTATTATCTAGATTTATATTTCCTTCCTGATGTTAAATGCAATCCACAATGCATAGATAAATTCTGGGTTAAATAAATTTATTTTTAAATAATTATTGAAAGCGTAATGTTCTCATATTTTAAATAACTGTCAAATAACCAAAAATCATAAAATAACTTATTATCTATAGGATAAATACTTACTATGCGTTATATGTAGCGGAGAGCCACAATTTGCTATTAAATAAACCCTTATATCTTAGGACTCAGGGTTTAAATCTTATTTTCACTCTTAATGCAAATTTCTATGGGCCTCAGAGCCCACATACCATCGGTGGGCCGTCTGCTTGTTTACCATCTCCATGTTTACTTGATACCACCATAATAAATATCACCCCTTGTTACGGTCAACGTGTTAAAAGAAAAAACCTTCTTATCAAGAGAAGTACAAACGTAAATAGATAGAGAACAGATTAATAATCTAAACTTTTGCTCATCACGTATGTAAGTATCTGCCTTTGCATCAAAATCAAGAAACGCTAACTTTATTGACAAAGTAACCACAACTAGGCTAACTATGTCGCCATACCTCAACCTTGGCCTTGTTTACGGAACTGTGTTAGTTAGGATTATTTTATACCAGTTTAATGAATCCTCATGTTATTAAAAAGTTCAACGTGTAACTTGTTATTAAAAATGGACAATACATGTGCAATCACATTTTTGATGTAAACATGCCTGCTCATGCATGTAATCCTAGGGTAAAACACCTAGTTACTGGCCTTACTAGATTGTTGAATTATCGTCTCTATAGGCGGCCAACAATAGGGCACTTGACCCTAGTACAATACCTGAATACTTTGGCTTGTACGTGCAATTTTTTATAAGCCTTTAAAATTGTAATGGATCGAGCCTCATATGTGATGCACTCACATACCTTATGTACCAAGAAATGCCACATATATCTGCACGCACAGAAAGTGTTAAGTACCTATTGGTGTTGCCGTTTTATTCATCTCTTTTAGTTTCACTCGAGTTTGACCCAGATCTTTATTACATTTTTATACTTACTGCTAACTACAATCTTGTCTTAAAATTACTTATGACTCAGATATTGATAGTATAGCTACACAATGATATATGATATGACATGAATGATATTTATTTTCCAAAGTAAGTCACAGTATACAATGCATGTTATGTCAAAAGTACAAGAAATTACATTGGAATCGTCAAAAATATACACGAATTTTAATCAAATCAAAAATATAAGAAGTCAGGGTAACAATATTTTGGTGCTCATTATATTTGTTGCCAAAAAACAGAGCGAAAGTGAGTGGAAGAGTCGGAAGGGGCCGCCCTAGGCGTATTTTTTCGTATCAAATCGGATAAATACTGGAAAAGGGCCGAATCTTAAGTACCCGAAACTGACGTGCATGCATGACTCGATGATGAACATGGAAGAAGCGAAAGAGATTTGTCAGGATCGTATTAGGTGGAAAGAGGTCTGCCTACGCCTCTGGGAAATAGGCGTGATTTAATGTATGTGTATTAACTATCTAATAGTTATACATATTATGTTTTTATCACAGTCATGGCCGAACGCGAGCCTATCAGCGGCTCCAGCCGAGACTACGGCGCGATCGCGGCGCCGCCCGCCGTTGGTTTCTCCGACTTCAGCCCCACGGAACTGTACAACCTGAGCGAGGGAATCGCTGACAATGTGAACACTATCAACAGCGGGCTACGGTCACTAGAGAAGATGATGAAGCAGATCGGCGGACCTAGCGACAGCGTGCAGCTCAGGGATAAAATGTAAGAATTTAAAGGGCGAGCCACACCGGATGCGTGCGCGTAGTGCGTTGTATAGTATGAATCCTTATACAATATGACACACCGCTTGCGTACGCGTGCAAGTGTCACGCATCCGGTGTGGCTCGGCCTTAAGACACTTTGTAAAGAATACGGATACAATTAAGTAATCCATACTAATTATGCATGCAACGATTACGAAGCGGTGCATCGTTTAGCATCTGCAATCGTAATAATTACGATTAACAATGGATCATCGAAGTGAGAATCGTCACGAAAAAAAAGTCGTAATAAGTTTGCCTTCTTCATGTCATAAAAAAGAACGTTATAACGCAAACAAAATGATCCGAAGGACAACTTAACAAGTTATAGCATTAGCGTGATTTCTGGCATGATCCGTAATTTAGAGATCGTTTTTTTATGATTATTATATAACACACTTCACAAATGTGGTTAGTATGAAATTTCATGGGGTAGAGCGGAACTAAAACGCCGTTCTAGTTTATATAAACCATGAAAAACAATTAAATTACTTTTCCCTAAGGAAAATAAAGCTATAAATTTGCTCAAAATTCTCTATTATTGCTATACTAAATATGGACAAGCGTTATATTAAAGACCACAATGTAATCTCGTTGACAGCTACATAATATGTTTTGGGATTATCCATAATGTAATATACAGGGTGTCTTAAAAACCTTTCAACATTTTTTAACAGTAGGTAGGGTGGACGATTTGGATCATCCCTACATTGGTATTTTTTTTTAAGTTAATTTTTGACTGAGTTACAGACTGATTTGTCATCGCCCTTCCTGATGATGCTCTCAGTGTGCCCCATCTTAACTAATTCATTCATAACATGTGTCACAACGTATTGTAAATAAACAAACTGGAAAATGTTTCTACTCATGGTCAAATGCTCCATGGGGTTTAGAAAACTGAGACTTTATTGTGTAATATGAACGAAAAGACGGTCTCTGTTAAGGGCTTATGTCTGAAATAATTTAAATATGAAACTTACGATTACGATTTTTACTCATCAGTCTCGTACACAACTAAAATACACTATCACTATCACACTATCACTATCACTTTTACATTAAACTTCTTCTACGAGAATATGAATCATGGATTAATTTTATTTATTTGCGTCTACCAGAGATTACTGCGAATAAATTATGCACAACAATTAAAACGAATCGTTAAAGTCTGAGTATGCTTTGACAATTTGACAAAGTTTTTTTTTAAATCTTGTACCTCTTTGTGCAAGGAGGTTTAAGAATTCTTTTGTAAAAATAAAATCGTCCTTACACGTTACGTTTTATCAGAATTCCATTTAAAGCTGGCATCATACACGTTGTTGAATGAAATTCTTATCCTAGAAGAAAGATAAAACTTAGTACTTGTAGCTTAGTAAGAAGATGCTGAGAAGAGGTCATCTCGTGGTGACACTACAATACTTTGATAAAAAATTGGATCATGTTGCCAAAATTCGACACCGGAAAAAAGTCTGCAAACACATTGTGTGCATTTTGAACGGGAAACTATCCACTTGAAAGTCTGGTCCATAGAACAAGTTACGCACAAGGATCTTATATTCAGACTGGATCGATTACTAACTATTAATTGCTAATCAAAATTATACCGTTATAGCCAGTAAGGCGGTTACAAATTCTTTGATGACAGGGAACCAAGAAAACTTAGTTCAAGTGAGACCGACAAACCCGATTACTGTGTCTCACTCAGATGTTCCAAAAGCACTAGGGTGGCGTTGCATTCCGGCGGGTTTTTCAGAAACCATAAACAAATACAGCTAGCATTTTATTTTATGTTTTCGAAGCTATTTAAAGATGTTTTATCATTAATTATTTTATTATACATTATTAGGTACGAGACTAGATTGAGACTTGGTTAATTTGTGTGAGCCGAGGGTGCAAAGCGAGGATGCCGTCATACTACATGTAACGTGTCTTCTCCTTCACAATAAATAATCCATAGAATAAGTAGTAGCATAGAAACCTTTAGAAGACCTTTTCTATTTATGGCATTCATAAGGAGTTAGAAAATTATGTGCTTTTAGGTACCTATTCTTTCGTTATCTTACATGTTGTCACAGGGTTTGAATTGGATCTGACAACGCCAATGTTGTTGCTGAGTCGAGAATCATTATCGATGTCGATTCAACTTCACATTTTATTTTTTTCTAAGAGTCTTACGGCCGATTTTCCCAATAGCCGTACTAAATGTATACTCGATGATGATGCAATATTATAATTTAAAAGACCCGAGGGGATATTGCCTAACGCACTCGCAATCGCAATCATTTTCATTTTGAAAATCGAAGGCTTGTCTACAATTCTGCATACAAAATCAAAACAATTGTTCCGCTTTAAAGTCGATTGCGATTGCGAGTGAGTTAGGCAATTGGCTAGCAGATGTGATGATGGAGTCGAAAATTGGTAACAGGATCTGTTCGACCCACCGAACAGATCCTGTTACCAATTTTCGACTCCATCATCACATCTGCTGGCGGGTAAACGTAAAGAATGTTGCGTTATCGTTAGTTTGGCCTTGATAGGCAGATGATGACATTGCATAAAAAAGTACAGTCGGCTATAAAAGCATGTCCTGAAAGCAAAATTTTGATAGAAACTTTTTGTTATATGAAAGAAAAGGAGAGAGATAATTTAAATAAAGAATATATTCTATAATTTCAACAATATTTTATTTGCAATTTTGGAGCTAACAATCAATTGCAAATTATAAAGAGATCATTAACCGTTTTGGTGAAAGTCAAGTTGAAGTTCTCTGGTCCAGGGGAATTGAAACCTAGTCGTGGCTCCTAAAATGTTTGCGTACATACAATGAACATACAGTCGGGGCCAATAGAAATGGCAAAAGATGTAAACAAAACCAAACGGACCAAATTAACATTATTACTCCATAATCACATTAATCACGTCCTTTTGGACAATTGGATCCAATCCGGATCGTTACTTTCACATTCTGTTTAAAATAAAATGGGTAACCATTAACTATTTGAATTTTTTAAATAAAAACTGTTTGCAGAAATATTGAGACAATTTGTCAAACAGTACTGATTTGTTTACATCTTTTGCCATTTCCATTGACCCTGACTTTAGGTACGGCATCGGGTTTAACATGTTGTCCTTTTCTTTGCACGCTCGGCAAAAAAGAGTCGGGATGTTTTTTTTTTGGATCAGACCTTGTTACGTCTTTTAGGTTTATGATTTTCTCGGTTTACTCGTATTCGCAAAATGTATCCATCTTTTGGAAATCTGCAAATATCGAAAAATTTTCACATCACTATGCAAACTTCGATTGCTTACCTTACAACCAGGAAAATGTTACTATTTGGCCTAGATTTCTATATTAAAGTAATTGGATGAATTAATAAAAACACGCTTGGTGAATATTTGAGGTTATGTGTCAAACTACTAATTTGTTTACATCGTTCACAAGTTCTATTGACGGCGACTTTATATGTTCTTATTCTATGCAGTAATCAGTAGTCCAGTTTGAGTAATAAGTCCTTGGTTACAAAGTATTCTTTGGTCTGGCCACAGGGTCCGGTCTCTACCGGCCTACTAGACACGCACGCTTGTTGCATGGAGGCAATATAACGAACTCAAAACTGACAACTGCCTACCAGGCTACGAAAGGGACATAACTTATAGTCATGTCCCTTTCGTACTGACTGCTATAAGTGCTAATAACTCTGTTCCTTTCGCTGGAATTTTAGGAGTTAGTTTTAGAGGTTTTGTTATCATTTTATTAATGCACAATGGCATGTAAAAGGGGTAAAATCATGGTAAAATACATTAATCTTAACTAAATAAATGGGTACCTTTATTTTTAATTCTAAGTCTGCATTTCACCAAACTTGGAATGTATAAGACTTACTCCGAGACTTACTTGGCGTTTAATCTAGGAATATGATCTTATTCCAGATTAGTCTAACGCAACCTAAATGAATAAACGATAAGCTGCAGCTATAACCTAACCTAACCTAAACCTTTTTTATGATATTGACAGCGTGTCAAAGAATTTTCAACTCTGAAAAATGTGACAAAATCACCGAATATTATTGCAAAAATGAATTTAAGTAAGTACCTCAGTATGTTTTTTTTTGTAATAACTATTATTATTATCTAGCTAATTTTACACAAGGAACTTAGATAGAACAACCTACGAACGCAAATCGATAAATCACGTTGATGAAGGAAGAAGTGATGTAGGTAACTAGGTACTTACTTCTTAAGAAATTGCAAGCAGTAGCCAGCTCAAGGAAGATACTTATATCTGAGAAAACTCGCAATAGAGCTAAGAAAACTAAAATAAGTAAGTAATGCTTGTGTTAAGTGCTTACTAGCGTCTTGTTTTGTCAAGTCCGTCCGTCCGTCTGTATGTTACAGGCATTTTACTCTAAAACTACAAGAGATTTATTGATGAAATTTGGAGTATAGGTATGTTGTAGAAGCCGCTACTTAGTTTGGTAGTTAAATAACAAAAACAAATGTAGTACAGAACAACATTTGTTTTTGCTCTGCCTACTCCACTCTGGGAATGAAGGCGTCAGTTTATGTATGTATGTAGGGGAGGTAGGGGTGCATTGGGCACGTATAAACCGACAAAAAAAACGGAGGAGGTTCTCAAGTCGACGCGTATTTTTTTAGGGTTCCGTACCAAAATGGTACAAAAGGAACCCTTATGGTGAGACTTCGTTGTCTGTCTGTCTGTCTGTCTGTCTGTATGTCACAGCAGGTTTTCTCAGCAACTACAAATGCTATCAACTTGAAATTTAGCATAGTTGTACAACTTGCTTGCCCTCATCTATTTGTAGTAAAAAAAATATGAAATTAATTTTATTAATAATTGAAAAGGGGTCTAGAATGAGGGGTTCAAAAATGAAAGTGGTTCGATTATAGCAAATGGGGTGTCATATGAAAGGTATTAATCTGCACATATCAAAACTATTTTTTTGAAAATTTTCTGTGATGTACTTTTTGATTTATAGCCAAAAATTTACAAAAAATGACCGTTCCCCCCCTTATCTCCGAAGTTTATTAATCAAAAATTCTGAAAAAAATCCTGCCGTATAGATAATTACTATTTTTTTCTGGGAAAAATAAAATAAAGTGTTCATTATTTACAGTTTTTGAGAAATAACAAAAAAACTAAGAAAATCTGTATAAAAATTTAGGCTAGTCAAAATCGACCTTATTACCTGGAAAATAAAGCTTATAACAAAATGAGTATTTTCTTTTGCGGTTACCAAGCATATTATCTTCAATACGGAACCCTCGGTGCGCGAGTCCGACTCGCACTTGACCGGTTTTTAATGTATGATCACGCATAACCTTTTACAGCGCGATACAATTTTAAAAAATCTTTTTTGGTTTGATAGAGTATACTTCCGAGGTGGTCCCATTGTCACCAAATCTGAATCTGATGAAGGGATCCGTGAGGAAATGAGGGAACTCTTCAAATATTAAAGGCATATTAGTAACAAATCCAGCATTTGCATTCAGAAAGTATCATTAAATTTGGTGAAGTGGAACTGATGATGAAGACCACAAATGGCTACCGGAACTCCGCAACGGTACCTATTTCAAGGGTGGCGATAAGATATCTCGATTAAGGTAATTGAGCAATTGTAACGAATAACATTTAATTATGACTATGACTTTCCCGCGGCATTGCTTGAAAAGTCTTAGTTTCATATCAACTAAGAAGTCGAACTACACTTATTATGATCGCTAAAAAGTATAAAATAAAATAAAGGTTTTTTTTTTAAACTCCTACCGTTATCAATAAGCCGCGAACGGGTTACCCCTTGTTGCGCTGATTGAACCTGTTAAGATATTTTAGTTCTTACACATACCACGTCGCGTGCAGTGCGAGAAAAGAGGGGATGGAACGGGTTACCGTAACCCGAACGATAAGCGGTTAGTTCGAAAACCTGATTCTCTGATCTGATTCGGTAAGCGGTTACCGGTTGTTACGGAACGGGTTACCCGGCTTGAACGGGCTATCGTAATGAACGGCTAAGCCGATGAAAGGCTTACCGAAACGTTTGGGTTATCGTATGAAGGGGATATCGATTCGAACGGCTTAAGCAAACGAACGGGTTTTCCGGTCCCTGGTTAAAACAAGGAGTGAAAGCCACTAATTAAGAAACAAAAATAAACACCATTGAGGAGGCCCACAGGTATAAATGTTATAGGTGATAATATGTTACCTCTAAGCATGACACGGGATTCGGTAGCTAATTTTTGCTCAGACAAAAGACCACCGCAGTTGTTCACATCTTTTGGAACAAAATTATCGGGAAGTTTCTTCCCATAGGTAGCAACTTCACGAGACTCGTCTGTGGAATGAATTGTTTAGACACGGTTGTGTTTTGTAGCGAAACAATGAATAGTTAAAGTAAGTAATCAAAGAATAAGTATCTATTAACAGAGAAAGAAACTGAAAAGTGAAAAAAAAAAACCGCCCAAGAAAGAAAACTGAAAAGCAAAAAATAAAACAGGGCCTTTTAAGTCTAATTAAGCTCCTACACTAATGTTAATACCTTAATAAATAATTTTGAGTCGGCGCCAAACAAACACCTAATGTTGAAGTTTAACTACAAATAGGTCGCTATGCTTGTACCTACTTCTTCTTCTTCTTTTTTAGGGTTCCGTACAAAAATGAAAAAACGGAACCCTTATAGGATCACTCGTGCGTCTGTCTGTCCGTCTGTCACAGCCAATCTACTCCGAAACTACTGGACCGATTGAGTTGAAAATTGGTACACATATGTAAATTGATGACCCAAACACAGATGTGCAAAGTAAATGTTTATTTTTTAAATAGGGGTCATTTACTGGGGACAAATTAAGAAATTTAAAAAAAAAGTTTTGCAATCCTTACTGTGTCAGATGTCAAATGAAAGGGCTCGTTATGAGGAACTCGTTTTGTTATTGTTGTAAAATAAATAGTTTTGATTTTATAAGACTATTCCCCGCTGATCTCCGAAGCAACTGAGCCTAAAATTTTGAAAAAAATACGGAATGTAGTTTGTTTTAATTTACGGAACCCTCTCCACGCGAGTTTGGTTTTTATTACCGAATGACTGTTCACCGCGGTATTTCGCAGTGATTTCGCCAGTGCCAAGTGAGTAGAGTAAATCAGTAAATAGAATAAGAGCCGATTCGACCAAAGACTTACTCCGAGATTAGTCGATACAAATCGGCATTTAATCTAGGTATAAGACCTTATTCCAGTTTGGTCGAATACGCCCTAATCAAAAGTAAAAACTCCGATTTCTTTTAATCGGCCATCTTCCCTCCATGAAGGTTACCGGAAGAATTCTATGTTTGTACTTATTCTATTATTCAACACGTCTGAACACTGGCCAAATTGTCTCACTGGACAGAAGCCATATAATCAAAGAATTAACCTAACCTTGTCAAATTGAACTTAAACTAAGAGAGCAGGGATTTTATTTATAATAAAATATTAATTTATTTCGGTCGGTCTCAGGTAGGTACTTAATCATTTATTTGTGCTACGACGAGTTTTTCAATATTATACGAATGAATAGAATTTAATATTAAACAATTTATAGGTTAACATGCCGTATAGAAACTATTCCGATAGAGAGTTCCATAACATGTTATTATGTTATGACGCTGCTGGCGGGAATGCGGCGGCAGCCCGTCGAATGTACGTTGCCAGGGGGTTCGTTGAGGAAAACCGGACACCAAGCGGACAAACATTCAGGGCCGTTGCGCAGAGGGTTAGGGAATCGGCGTCGTACCGAGTCCAGAGTACCGACGCCGGTAGACCTAGTTCCCACACCCAAGGTAACGTTATGTTTGAGTTAGCATTTTATTTTTAATTTAAATACCTGTCTGATTGTGAAAAAAGCATACGCATGTACGATACATAATAGATTAAACTTTGTCTATAATTTGTGCGGTAAATGGACATCTTTAAACAGGGGTACATTGTATGTATGTGCGCTTTGAACGTACGCGCTACTACCCAGTGGTGAAGTGTGGCGTAAGACTGAAAGCGCTGATTGATGCTAAATCAGTCGTGACTGCACCGTTTCCTAAGCAACCGTACGTACCTTAATCGAGCTCTTAAAGGGACGGAAGTGAATAAAATAGTGTTAGGCCCGCTGGCATGAAGCGCGCAGCGCGTCAGCAGCCAGCGGCTCCTGACAGCGCTGGTGCCAGTTCGTGCCCAATTTTCCTCGTAACTCTCGTCATTATTAAGGTGCATTTGATATTTTAAGTGCCTTGTAAAACGGCGCCAAATGCGTTGTGTCATTGTTTATAAGATATCATGTGTTGGTAGCTGAACGGGACTACCATAACTGCCAAAAAAATACTAGACTGTTATTGTCTTTAGACAGAGGATCAACGTATAAGAGCGATTGAGAGAAAAGTACAAACCTCAAGCTTATTTTAAGAGCTATCGCACTGTAGTTATAAAACCTTCCTTCTTCCTTCTTATGTTCAAACATGGATAATCTAATCCATTCATACTAATATTATAAATGTGGAAGTAACTTGATCTGTCTATCTGTCTGTCTGTGACGCTTTTACGGCTAACCCGCTGGACCGATTTCAATGAATTTTGGTATGCTAGCTTGAGTCAGCAAAGGACATACAGGATGGAAAGTTAAAATGGGACAGTAAGGGCAGGGTAGTGATTCTCTCAAAAGCAAATGCAGGAGTGAAGTCCAAGCGGCGAGTTTAAGTAGTCCCGTCAGAGCGAGCAAAATACATTTTAGCGCGTGCATTCTCAATTAGGCAGCCTTATACGTTTAAGAAGACATGCTGCCAAATTGAATACACGCGCTATAATGTGTTTTGTTCGCTCTGACGGGACTACTTAAACTCGCCGCTTGGACATTCACTCCTGCGTTCGCTCACCTTTGCTTTTGAAATAATCACTACCCAGCTACTAGATCCCTTGCTGCTACGCGAAAATGCTCTTAGAAGACCTTCACTAACTTTTTAAGTAATGAAAATCGACATTCACAGATTGCTGAAGAAATGTACAGTCAGCGAGAAAATCGTCAAATTTGAGTAATTTTTTTTTTAATGCCGATCGGTCCCATTTCTTTCAAGGATTAAAACACTCTTTGGGACCAACTAAGGTGTACTACAAAACCCACAAAACAAAGAAAACTTTTTCCATACAGTTCGTATACTACTGTGAATGTCGATTTTCATTATTTAAAAATTAGTAAAGGTCTTCTAAGAGCATTTCCGCGTAGCAGCAAGGGATCTAGTAGCTGTCCCATCTTAACTTTCCACTTTGTATAGCATACGCTTTTTTTCCCGAAAAATTGAATAGTTTCCAAGAAAATAGCGATAACCGATTTTTTACCAACCAATTTCTTCTATCTGTCTGTCTGTATGCTAGCCTATCCGAATGTTTATCAGGTATTTGCCATCAGAATTGAGGGAACTCCTCAAATATTATAGGCATACATATAGCGATTTTAGTATTTTATGTAACAAGTCTAGCATTTGTATTTAGAAAGTATCATTTTTTGGTAAAGTGGAACAGATGATGATCACATATGACCACCGGAACTCCTTAATGGTACCTATTTCAAGGGCAGTGATAAGATATCTCGATGGTTTAATATATGACTATGATTTCCTCGCGGCGTTGCTTGCGGTGAGTTTTAAAAGTCATATTACTGCTATGTGGGACAACATAACAGCAAAAAGTATAAGGTAAAAAGGATGAAATAAAATGTTTGAAAAAAACAAAAACCGCCATCAAAAACTTCTTATAAAATGGTGGGTAATAAATAGGTCAGGCACACTGAAGTGGGTTTTTAAAACATTTAATTTATGATATCTATGGATTAAACTTAAATTATATTAATCTATTTTTATTTTGTCATACAGATGAAATAGACGCCGTGGTCCGGTTTTTCTTACAGAACCCCAATGAAAGCGTCCGTGCTGCCAGCCGCATTCTTGACCTCGACCGAAATTTTGTCCACATCACCCTAAAATCTGCAAATTTGTATCCGTTCCACCTACAAAAGGTGCAACAAATGCTGCCGCTCGATTTGCCAGCGCGGGTTCGCTTTAGTGAGTGGCTTTTGCAGGACCGGGAGCGGAACATCCTGTGGACGGATGAGTCCACTTTTACTCGCGGGGGTTTTTTCAACATGCATAACGAGCATCGTTATGCTCGACAAAACCCCCACGCAGTGAAAGTGTGCTCCTTCCAGCATCGCTTCAGTCGGAACGTGTGGGCTGGAATTTTGAATGGTGTCGTCCTTGGGCCGATTTTCATAGACCGGCTTAACGGGACGCGCTATTTAGAATTCCTCACGGGCCGACTCGAGGAAATGCTGGAAGAGGTTCCGCTCGCTGACCTGCGAGAGCTTTATTACCAGCACGATGGCGCTCCCGCCCATTACTGGCGAGTGGTGCGGCAGCATTTGGATGCACGCTTCGGTGGGCGGTGGATCGGGCGAGGGGGGCCTGTGCCATGGCCGGCACGGTCCCCTGACCTTACACCGCTAGATTTTTTTTTGTGGGGCAGTGTAAAAGACCTCGTGTACAGTAAACAGTCTGAAGTAGAAAGTGGAGAAGAATTAGAAGGCCGCATAATCTCGGCCTTCGAGGCTATTCGCAGCGATGCAAACACTCTGCGCAAAGTGCGTCTACACACGTACTCTGCTGCAGAGTGTTGCATTGCAAGGAGCGGTAGCCACGTAGAGCCATTTTTGTAGCCTTCTTCTTCTTCTCCACATAGTTCCTTCTTCTTATTTATTTTTCTTCATTTTTATTTTTCTTCAATTTTATTATGTTTTTCTTCCCCACACAATTTCTTCTTTATTTTTCTTCTTTTTCCCTGCCCCATGACCCATAACTACATAGTACCTAATAGTTTGGAATTATTCAAAAATCAAATTCAGAGCAAGCTGTGTTATCCTTCTCAAATCATGATTCTAAAAGTATTATAAAGACTTGTTTGGCGTAATTCTTCATCAATATAATAACAATTTTAAGATGAAAACTATTTCTGGGTCAAAAACCTAGTTTAATGTAGGCTACTGTAAGTATTTATAGGAATAGAAATACTAACTTACTTTTTTACTTCATGAACTTGATAGAAAATGGTTAGAAAGATCAAAACTCGTGATTGCCAAGTCACCCTAAATACGGGTAACAAAGAAATCATGTCACATAAAGGCGTAGCCTTAGCGTTTCAAGATATTTTTTTACCGCTGACCATAAATACAACGAAATGTCTTCAATCATCTGCGGTTAAAGCTCAAATGTTACTTTGCACTAATGTCAGTAAATGTGATATAAACTTTGGATTTACGCTCAATACATTCAATTTTTATGTTCAAGGTATTTAATAGCTCAGTTTCAGACTACCATCTATAACCTAACCAAAGCGTGAACACAGTTCCATAATGACAGATGCTGTGGGAATTACAGTTCTTTTATAATAATCATAGCATTCTTATAACTATGCTTACACGCATGAACAATGACAGTGATAGTGTTTGGTGATCAACTGACATCTCGATGTTTATATTATACTTGTCAAAAAGTGTTTATACCTACACTGTTTACCTTAATGAAATTGAATAAGGTGCTAAATACAATAGTAGATTGTTCAACAAGGGACTAAAATAAGCCATAATAACACGAGGTGTTTAGCCACCCAAGCGAAACGCTGGTGGCTATAGTTCGGGTGTCATTATGGTTGTTTAGTCTCGCGTTAAACACTCTACTTTTCCCTTTGAAAAAACGACGTTCAGTGCCGGATTAGCCACGTAGCAAGAGTAGAAAATGCTACGGGCCCCGCGCACTCACGTCTAACCTCTAAAATGCTAGTATGGTAGACGTTCTCCTGTTTTGGTACTTACATCAGTATGCGTGTACTCATATCTATCAGGGTTGACGATAGGATGAATAATCCAGTCGATATTCTCCAGCAGAATAACCTAAAACAAACCCCAACGCAAAATAGGCGCATATCTAAGCCGCCCAGTAGCGGAAAAGAGCCCGCCACAACCTGTAACCTAAAACAAAACTGGTATCTTAATAGAATTTGCTACGGACCCCGTGCTTGCTCAATCCGGCACTGACGATGTTCTATACAAAGTTACAATATTGATTATAAGAAAGTTTCTTACAAAATTTGTTCAGCGGTTTTTTCTTTTCGTTTTTTTTTATGAAGTTCCGCTTTACATGCTTGCTTATTTAGCCAACAGGTTTAAACTTGAAACCTATTTTAAAACTAATTGGACATGCATTATAAAATGAATTCATCCTTAATATAATTAAATATTTTTTAACCGACTTCAAAAAAGGAGGAGGTTATACGTTCCACTGTATGTTTTTTTTTAAAATGTATGTTCGCCGATTACTCCGTCAATTGTGGACCGATTTTTTAAATTCTTTTTTGGTTTGTTAGAGTATACTTCCGAGGTCCCATTGTCACCAAATCTGAATCTGATGAGGGAATCAGTGAGGAATTGAGGGAGCTCCTCAAATATTGTAGGCAAACATATAGCTATCGCTATATCGGTTTCGTTTTAAATAATTACCTACTAATTATATCTTTCTAAGCCTAATGTAATTACTAACAAAATATGGACACTGTCTGCAATAAACTGATTTTATTTTATTTATTTATTTATTTATAGCGATTTTAGTATTTTTAGTAACAAGTCTAGCATTTGCATTCAGAAAGTATCACTTGGTGAAGTGGAACTGATGATGAAGACCACAAATGGCCACCGGAACTCCTCAACGGTACCTAGTTTAAGCGTGGCGATAAGATATCTCGATTAAGATAGTTGAGCGACTGCAACGAAGAATATAGAATATAGAAAACAACTTCTTCAACATCAGTTGGACTAACCTATTAGGTATCTACAATTTTAAAGAAGTAATTTTTTGCGTTTTTGATTGCGGTTTTTTGTTTTTAATTAATAATATTTTTCACAGTTGTCATTTTGAGGTGTTGTTTCCACGCCCTAAAAATTGTCCATGCAAAATCACTGAAAATGGCGATAATCGTTCATTCACAAACACGGTGATAGGATGTTTAGGGGTTTACGTAACACCTGGCCATAATGTGAGTTTTATCGCACGCTGCGCGTACGGTAAAACTCGCATTGTGGCCAGGTGAAGACGTAAAATTGTGTACTCATCACGGGCAGTAAAAAAGAAAGCCCTCTATCGCATATTTACAACCCTCGCCTACGGCTCGGGTCTCAAATACCTGCGATTTCGGGCTTTCTTTCTTTTACAGCCCTTGTTAAGTAATGTACTATTCCGAAATAAATAAAAAATACTTTAATCCCTAGAGATTAATAAGGAGCTTTAGTCCCGATACGCAGAGACTAAAGTAACATTTTAAGAGCATGAGAATTTAAAACATATTTTTTTATTTTGACTGTGCAGTCAAGGAAATGTACTGTAAAACCAAAGTAGGTACATACCTACCTATTTATAGCAGGGACTGTAAAACCGGTTTTATTCCACACCGTATGTGAGCCGTCAAATTATAAGTTATAACCGATATAAAATGAGTAGACCTAAGTTCCAATTAGAGTTATTAATTGTCATTAAACTATTGAAATTATCGCAATGACTATTCTTTTTACAAAATAAAATACTGTTATTCAACACGTCGTCAATTAATAAAATTCCATTGATAAAGGTACACTGACAGATATTATTTATCCGGTACTTAATATTTGATAACAAATATGCCACTATTAGGTACTTACCTATGATATGGCAATTAGCTAAATCGCTAAAGGTAGCGACTGAGTTGTAACATTTAGGTGCAATTTCACTTTAATGATCAAGAAAACCGCTGTAGTAAGAGGCCTCGTAAAGGGCACCTGTGATCTACGGTGGTATGTACCATGAATGTGGTGGTGGTATACTAGTATACATAATTTTTGTATAACCCCGTTTAACACACAAATGAAGTCGGTTAAAAATTGCGCAGCGGCCGGTCTTCGCCTGATAATTATTATTGGTAAGGTACTTACAACCTTATTTCAAATAGGTCTAGCAAAGCACCAATCCCCTCCGGCGGTGTACGGCAGAATCTGTTTTCGGCAGAATCTTGATTGGGCAGATTCGGCTTTGGACAGAATCGTTTTACGGCAGAAGTACAGTTCCACAAAATATGAAATACTGTATGGCTTTAAGTAGTATTCACGGCTGTTTTCTAGTGGTCCTACTATATTTTGTCCTACTGACTTTCGGCGGGGCTCCTGTTTCTTGGTGGTTTGCCCTTCGGGCATCTGAAGAACCCTAACTAACCTAACCTACCTACTTTTACAACCACAATTAGTATTTCGTGATCAAATCTAGGTGCACTTTTGATACAATTGACGGCATCAATGTTGGACACTTTTAGCTGAAGGCACCAATAATGGACGCTATCTCAAAATAAATGAATAACCCTTATCTTCTGTACCTACTATAAGAATCAAGTGTCCATTATTGGTCCTTGTTCATTATTGGTTCCATCACCCTAGGACCAAGAGTAAACGTGTGTATGATTAAAAATAACTAAATGCTAGGTACTAATTTTATTACCTATCATTTGTAACACGTGACACATTTGTTGTTTGTAAAAATGCTTTCTCGAGGTTAGTTACAATGTAATATTAAAATCGTTCATATGACTTTTTTTTTTCATTTGTCTAATACATGGTCTGCCGTAAGACTATTCTGTCCAAAGCTGATTCTGTCCAATCAGGATTATGCCGAAAATATATGCCGTGTTTTCTCATGGTCCTACTGATTTAACATATTAGTAGGACCAAGAGGGAGACCTATTCCTCGTAGTTCTACTAGTAGGACAAATTGTGAAATGATCGTTTTCATTTGCTAAAAATGTAAATACGTAGGAAGGTTTCAGGCCTGAAGGGCCAAACCACCCAGAAATAGGAGCTCTTAATTTCAAATCAAGTAGTGTCGACGGAGATCCTTTTCTCCACATTACGTCTATCTATCGCTATCACTTACTATCGTTGCTCCTCATCGCATCTGACAGTATAATTTCTCGTACATGATAAGTTTCTTAGAGTAATGAAAAGTTTGTAATGTACCTACTTATCCTATGGCCATTTCGGTGATTCGAGCTATCTGCATACTTCAGTTTTTTTTTTACTCGAAATTTTGTTGATTTATTACGTGAGTACCTACGTCTTCACGGTTTTACCACCTATCGATCGTTGTGAAATTTGGTACCCAGATGTTACTATAAAGAGCCGAGGAAGAGCGACAAACGACTTGACTTGTGTGCGGACGGAGTCGCAGAGCTCGTTGTCAAACGCTAGTTGTTCATAAATTTCGATCAACATAGGCAAACAGTTCCATTCGTTGTCATGCTCCTACTAATAAATAAGCAAACTAGCCGTCATCGTTAGTCTGTCGTCATAGCCTCGTCCTGCCCAATGACTTTTAATAAGAACAAATAAATTTAGTACAATATCCATACAAAAGTGTCCTTCATAGAGGAAATTAGTCAGGACAAGGATAGAGCGAACACGAAGCCGGGCTGCGCAATGTTATTCGTGTTTTCTTAAAGGGGCTTCTAAACGGGCCATATTTTCACTGCAATATGTGGCCGGCAACTATTGGTGTCTTTCTCTAACATACGAGTAAGACAGGGACACTAATAGTTGCCGGCCACATATTGCAGTGAAAATATGGCCCGTTTAGAAGGCCCCTTACATGTTTGCCGCGGGGGATGGATGATATCCCCCGCGTTCGCCTGCGGAGGGAGAACCTAACATGTTAGGTGTTAGAAAAACACGATACCATGGCGCAGCGGACCCGGCTTAAGGGCAACAACCGTTATTAGGACCAATTTTTTTATCCGTAGGCATGGTAGCTTAGCCAAAAGGGTAAAAATTATGTCGCTACTACTGCTCGGAGTGAAATTGGCAACATGATCATCGATGTTTAAACTTATTTAATATAAATAATATTAATTTATTACAATGGACATAATTTTATTCTGATCTGTATTCAAAGTCCAAGAGAGGTCCATTATCAGAGTCGAATTTGACGTTGCGATCGTGACATTTGAAGAAGAAAAAACAGCCTAGTTTTTGTTTCATTTCTTCTTAAGAAATACGTAATCTAAAACAGAGAAGAATAGCTGGTGCAAAGTTCATAATATAGTTCAGATTCTGTACTAGTACTCTATGAGCTATACCTACCACTTTGATTTAAATCTATCAGGGATGCAGGTTTGGCAATAGGATTAATCTTTGATGCCATAAACACATCAAATTCGCAAATCTTGTATTGGATTTTTTGTACTCTTACCTACACGGTTATTGCTATAACACGGCATTTTCTTGAAGCTTCCTATTGCAAAAACGAGTAAGATAATGACAGGTTAGCCTAATTGTGCAAAATATGTACAGTCTGTGAGCACTTAGGTGCTTTGGATTTGAACTTTTCTCTCACTCGCTCCCATACGCTCTTATTAAGAGCGAGTGAGAGAGAAGTACAAACCCGAAGCACCTAAGAGCTATCGCGCTGTACTACGTAAGTTTATCGATTCCATGGCCTGGGAAAGGTTGGTATTTTTTTTATCTATGGTAAGTGTTACATTATAAATAATTATAATCAATTATGCGACGGCCTTTATATCCATCGACTAAATGTTTTGCATTACGGATCAATACGGAGAGCACTAAAATCGGATCGTTCAATCCATGTCTATCCGAACTTTTAGATGTCTATGAATTTATGGCTGTCATTAGATGTCATTGTTAAATTATGTTACTTTCAGATATTTTAGTCGTAATTATTTTTGCTGTAAACCAGTTATATGGGCCACTTTAGAGCAGGAAACAATGGTAAATGGTTAGATCTCGACAGTAATATAAGACTGACGATATTATCAGTCTTGGCAAAGCATGAACAAGAAGCAAGAAGCAAGAGATCTAGTGATTTCACATTTAAAACCAGCTAGTGTTCAAATTGCAAAAATAAAAATACAGTAAGTTGCACTAAAAGTTATCTTTTTTTTTTAAATGTTAACTTATTTTTGTTTACATTTAGCGAACTGTTTGTTTACATACCATGTAAACAACGTAGGTATGGTCATTGACCTTGAACTTGGAATTCTGACGTTAGTTACTACGAGCGTTTGGAGTAGTATAGTAATCAACGCCAAAATGTCAAGGTCAAGATATCGGCTGCGATACATCAAGTAACAAGATGAATATAATTAAACCTTCTTTTTTTTTTACTTTAACAGAAACAAAAATGAACCATACCCCCGTGATCAGAATCGTGCGAACTATTACCCCGCCAAATATGTTGAAAGGTTTTTAAGACACCCTGTATAAATTATGCAGTTGTTAATCCAAGTTCACTTCTGAAAGAAACGTTGCGATAGTCAGATTCCCGTCGCTTTGTTACAGTAAAAGGAATTGAAAGGATTAATTAATTCGATTTATACCACAGTAAGTTATTTAATTTTTAAAATATGTTTTTGAGAGTTATTCATTCATCATATCAGGAATAGAACTTATAGGTTAGGGTTAAAAACCGGTTCTAGTATTAGTGGTCATGTCATGGTTTTTAAGATTTGTGTGGCCCTGGACATGAAGCATTCGGCAATTTATGTCAATTCAATACAATTTGATAGTATTCGAAAACAGTTTATGATACCTTGTGAACGCCAAAGTCGGCTCTGGCTGACATCTGAAATTGGTTTGTTACTTTAAGTTTCTGGATTAGCATCAGGCATCAGGGTAAGTAACTGATGGTTACCGAAAGAATAAAGATAAACTAATTTTACGTGGACGAAGTCGGGTCGCTAGTATTATTATTTTATTTGAATTAATATTGCATCACCTGTTACCAGACTGCTATTTGCATTTCTGGATTTCTCTAGCATATCAAAAGTTACTTGTCGTATGTTCTGACTGCCACGATACAAGCCCATTCTAGTGGGGGGGCGACCGATAAATTGTAAAATGATTTGTTCTTAACCATCCCCCATTTCAGCCAAAAGTCTGCTGGACTTAGGCCTCCCCCAAGCTTTACCACAAGGACTGGTAAAGATCACTTCAAGCGTCGCAAAACCGGTTGGTTTGTTCTTAAGTCCTTTGTATTTTTGTTTATTATTGACCTTGATATTTGATGTTACAGCCACGACACTCAGCAGAGGGTGAACGGCAGCGTGTCGAGCACGGCGCGCGACATCCAGCGGCTCGGCGTGGTGGTGCGGCGCGGGGACAAGCCGCAGAAGCTGCAGGTGGAGCGGCTCACGCAGGCGTTCAAGGACGCGCTGGCCAAGTACTCCTCCGTGCAGAAGGTAGCTGCTTGTTGGTTATGTAGTATTAGCTGCAGGTGGAGCGGCTCACGCAGACGTTCAAGGATGCGCTGGCCAAGTACTCCTCCGTGCAGAAGGTAGCTGCTTGTCGGTTATGTAGTATTAGCTGCAGGTGGAGCGGCTGACGCAGGCGTTCAAAGACGCGCTGGCCAAGTACTCCTCCGTGCAGAAGGTAGCTGCTTGTCGGTTATGTAGTATTAGCTGCAGGTGGAGCGGCTCACGCAGGCGTTCAAGGATGCGCTGGCCAAGTACTCCTCCGTGCAGAAGGTAGCTGCTTGTTGGTTATGTAGTATTAGCTACAGGTGGAGCGGGTCACGCAGGCGTTCAAGGACGCGCTGGCCAAGTACTCCTCCGTGCAGAAGGTAGCTGCTTGTTGGTTATGTAGTATTAGCTGCAGGTGGAGCGGCTCACGCAGTCGTTCAAGGACGGGCTGGCCAAGTACTCCTCTGTGCAGAAGGTAGCTGCTTGTTGGTTATGTAGTATTAGCTGCAGGTGGAGCGGCTCACGCAGGCGTTCAAGGACGCGCTGGCCAAGTACTCCTCCGTGCAGAAGGTAGCTGCTTGTTGGTTATGTAGTATTAGCTGCAGGTGGAGCGGCTCACGGAGACGTTCAAGGACGCGCTGGCCAAGTACTCCTCCGTGCAGAAGGTAGCTGCTTGTTGGTTATGTAGTATTAGCTGCAGGTGGAGCGGCTGACGCAGGCGTTCAAGGACGCGCTGGCCAAGTACTCCTCCGTGTAGAAGGTAGCTGCTTGTTGGTTATGTAGTATTAGCTGCAGGTGGAGCGGCTCACGCAGGCGTTCAAGGACGCGCTGGCCAAGTACTCCTCCGTGCAGAAGGTAGCTGCTTGTTGGTTATGTAGTATTAGCTGCAGGTGGAGCGGCTCACGCAGACGTTCAAGGACGCGCTGGCCAAGTACTCCTCCGTACAGAAGGTAGCTGCTTGTTGGTTATGTAGTATTAGCTGCAGGTGGAGCGGCTCACGCAGGCGTTCAAGGATACGCTGGCCAAGTACTCCTCCGTGCGGAAGGTAGCTGCTTGTTGGTTATGTAGTATTAGCTGCAGGTGGAGCGGCTCACGCAGGCGTTCAAGGACGCGCTAGCCAAGTACTCCTCCGTGGAGATGGTACAGTACGATAGCTCTTAGAAAGTGTTTGTATTTCTCTCTCACCTCTCTCTCTGATGTTATTAAGATCACTCAAAGCACCTTCTCAAGCTCACAGACTAGCTGCTTGTTAGTTATGCAATATTACAGCCGCAAGACATCAAACGATAAACGAATGAGTGACAATTCTTTTTCCCGTCATTGCCTTATTATATTATTATTTTTCTTGAAAGACGAAGCCTTATTAATTAATAAACTGATGTGGCTGAGATAAACGTCATGTCATGGAAAACTGACATTTCTAATGCTTCTTAAGACAGGCCTAGCTCAGTTTATTAACACGTAGAGTTGCGCCCGCTCGGTATTTAAAGGGAGTGCTCCGATCTCGGTTAATCGGTCATAGGAACTAGTCTCATCTTTTAGTTCCTTTAGGTCCTTTAGCTCCGGAGCAAATTTTGAGATCTGACCAGAACACGCTTTGAAATAGGTACTATTTGTCTCCGTCACATCGAGCGCCGTCGTTCGCTCTGTTTCGCTCATACCTACGTTCAACAATTGCTACTGACCTAAAGGACCGAAGACCGATTAAGATCGTTTAAGAAGAACTAGTTCCTTTCGGTCTGTGACGAGAATTGATTAAGATTCAGTCAGATTTTATTATTCAATAAGTATAACACAATGTTTAATAGACAAATAAAAAAAGTTTGTTTATTTAGGGACAAAAAATATTCAAGGTAATACAATATTAATAATGAAATACAAAACTAAAATTAAAATTATAAACTTAACTATATTTTAAAATTAAAAACCTATATCTAAAAAAGGGCCCTGCGGCATCGTCCCGAAGATGCTGGCAGCATTTCCTCGCTGGATAGTTAAGCTTATGCGTTGAGCGAGGAAACTGCCAGCTCTTCGGTCACCAGTGACGTCAATGAGCCTCTTCGAAATTTAATGTCAAATTATATGCAGTTACATTGACGTCGTCAGGAATAGAATTAAATTATAATAGTAAAAATAGTAAAAGTCAAGACAACTAAAAAGTACACAAAAAAACATATTTTTTTTAAAGTCAATCTTATTTATAAGTCAAGTTCCATATACTCATTTACTGAATAGACTGGGTTATCCAACAAAAGATTCCTAAGCCGGCGCCTAAATATTTCGTCAGATGGCTCGCGTTTGAGTTCGACGGGTAGACGCTCGTAGTACGTGGGACCGATGACGCGCGGGTTCTTACTAGGGATGTTACGAACATTCGCATTCGCATTCGCATATGCGAATGATTCGCATATGCGAATGATTCGCATCATTTTAAACATTCGCATCGACATTCGCATTCGCAATAATCGATGCGAATGTTTAGCGAATGCGAATGTGTGCAGATCATGTCGTGATGAAGACACTATAAGCTTTCAAATCAAAGCTCAATTGAACAATTGTTCAGTGCAGCCGGCGCCTTATAATACGAGCCCCTTAGAAATCGCCTCATGGGGGAAAAGGCGGCAAAATTGCTTTTCCTGATATATGTGTAATAAATAAACGAAAAAATATGATAAATAAATATTTTGATAAATGTACTGTTCCATGTTTTGTTTTTCCGGTGTTCAATAAAGAGTATTTGTATTGTATTTTATAATATGCCTCTTTTGAACTTCGACTATTAAATTACTTAACTACGAGTATAACAATACACTTACTGTATAATAATTGATTAGTTGCTTTTTTTTTTCATTTAAACGACGACTTAAGTTGAATAAAGATTTTTTTTAAATGTGATTCCTTAACATTCGCATTCGCATTTGCATTCGCACATTCGCACTTTGAAGTTCTTACCTGCAAGTGCCATGCGACTTCCTTTTAGTTCTTAGTTCCCGACCGACTCGATCGTATTAAAACGACCATTACTTGGTAATAATTTCAGCCGTCTAACCAACCATTTGTTTCCAGCAAGTGTCGGAGAAGATGGCGGCGCACATGCCGCGGCCGGCGCGCGTGCGCAACGACCCCGTCGCCATGGAGCAGCAGGCGCTCGCCGACGACGAGGAGGCCACGCTGCTGGCCAACCAACAAGCACAGGTGAGGCCGGCACTATACAGAGGGGGGGGGGGAGGGGAACAAAAATACTGCATTTATGGATTTTGTAGATAAGGGATAAGTATAAATGACGCTTTCGATCAGTATGGCGTCGGTTAAATTCGCAACCCTCGTAAGTCCATTTGACTCAAGTTTACAGGAGACACAAAAAACAAAATTACAGCATGTAGTTGCAGGGAAGCTGATTAATCTTATGTATTCATATAGGTAAAAAATAGTGAAATTATCATATTTTTAACTCAAAATACCTAAAATGTTTCGAAAACTATGAAATATCCCTGCTGTCTAATTGCTTCAATGCAGAAAACCACGTATCTCCGTCATGACATGTGAAGCAAAACTCGTAAGTCCATGCTGTCAAAACACATCAACACTAAATACTACGTAACTCCATACCTGGAGGGGAGTTACGAGTCGCCGCTTTAACAAAATGGCGGCTTTAAAGACTTAAAAAGATGCGAGTTTTTCTTTTTGTAGATTTTTTAAATAACGGTTTGTTTGACGTTTGAACGCAATATATAGATCGATGCGTTTGGTGATTGGCTACACGATTCAATAAAAAAAACATTTTCGCAAAAAATGGACTTACGAGGTTTGCGAATTTAACCGACGATGGGTAGGCAGAGCTACAGAATAACCTACAACTTTAAAAACTGGTTGATAATTCTGTAACCATATTTTGCACAAATAGGCTAATAGGTTTACCAGCGTATTAGTGACGGGTTGCAAGCCCATCGCCTAACAGCACTACAAGCCTTTCTTCCCTTAGTCGCCTCTTACATCCACGGGAAGACATGGAGGGCACTGTTCTAACCCGGCAGCCACACGGTAGTACTAAATAAATGAATATTTTGTACCTTCCAGGCCCGTCTCGTCCAGTTCGAGACAAGCATGCTGCTAGAAAAGGAGGCGTACATAAACAAGATAGAAGCGGACGTGTTGGACGTCAACGTGATCATGCAGGAGCTGGCTGAAATGGTCAAGGACCAGGGGCTCACCGTGGGTAAGTGGCTAGTCTATCATACATCCAGGTGCCGTTTAAGCGTCCTTAATGTGACGCCGATATGCGTCTGCGGCATCTGAGAAGGGTCCTTTGAATTGTGACGCCAATCAACGTTAGCGGCACCCAGCTAGGGCCAAATGTGACGCCGATCGGCGGCATCGGCAACTGAGATCGAATTTTAGTAATAACAATATATGTATTTTTTCTATAAAACCGACTGCAACCAGTAGTTTTAAAGGCTAAATAAAGGTATAATTTCAAATCACGATATTTTGTTAAGAAACATATTCCATGGAATCGTTAGTGAAAGTATGAGGCCGATCGGCGTCTACGCATTCTGTTACGGCATATAAAGACGCCGATCGGCGTCATTGGCAATAAATGGGTTAATTTGCATAAAAACATTTGGCATAATTTTATTTATTATCAAACCGCGATTGGAATAGGATTGAGCACATATGTCTTTTTTCAATTAATATATTAAAGAACATTGTCAATGGTAGATTGTGCAGAAAAATGAATATTATAATCCAATGATAAATGAAAATATTTTTTTCAGTACGATGAAGTTAAGCTTGGAAAAACTAAATTATTACCTATTTAAATAAAATACAAATGCTGTAATTACTTTTAGAAATACCATAAAAAAATTATTGACTCATAAAGCCGAGAACTCATTTTAGCAAGCATTTTATTTAAGTATAATACTATTTGATGTAATTTTTGTAAATTTTAAAACTTTATCGTACTTACTGATATAAATATTTTCATTTATCTGCACTACCTTTGACAATGTTAAATTCATGTATTAATTTAAAAACGACATTTACGTGCTCAATCTGATCGCAGTTTGATAATAGCAGTTGGACTATGCAAAACAATCTTCAAATATTAAAATTACTTTAACAGACACGGTAGCAAGCAACATAGAATCAACCGACATCAATGTGGAAGCGGGAAACGCCGAACTAGCCAAAGCGGAAGAGCATCAACGAAGCTACCGGAAGAAAATGCTAATCCTATACCTCATCTGTATCATCGTAACGATACTTATCATCGTGTGGATCGTTAAGGCCTTCAAATAATAATCATAGCAAACTAAAAGAATTCGAATCTTCGGATGTTATAACTCTCAGAAAGAGAAAGGCAGCGCTGACGTTAATTTAAATATTTTGACAGCTGTCATTACCGGAGACTATCAAAACGAAAGCTAGTTTAGTTTGTCTATGTTTTTTAATCTGTGTCGTTTTGAACTGGCAATGTCTGGACAATGTTGCCGTTTGAAATGAGTTGTTTCCACTGATTTGAGTCTATAGTCATTGTTTAAAGATGCGGTTTGGTCACAATTTACAAGTAAAAAATAAAAATACTTGTGCTGCAGATACCCTATGTTTTTAACATGTAATATTAAATTTCTTTTTAAGGTTCTAATTTTGCCGGAATCATAGAATTTTATGAACAGATCTGGCATTGTTTAGTTATGGAATTGGGTAGTTAGTTTTTTTGTTTTGATGATTAAACAGTACCTATAGCTTATCTAGGAAAAGGCGTGTATAATTCGAGGGTGCAGTAAATATTTTCACCCGAGTTAAACACTACTTATCTTTTGACTGAAAGAAAGTAAACAAAAATGTTCTATGTTGATGTTACGAATTTATCCATTTCCCCCCTAGGGTTGAAAATGCCATTTTCATCCCGCTATTGAGATATGAAAAACCATACTTTCCAAACAGAGGAGATAAAAATACTTTTTTGCATGTTTAAATAGATACGTTGATTTCTATACAATGTTCCCTCTATAAGTGAAATCTCCCGATTTCGAAAGAGAAATGTTGGGTAGGCATTCTGTTTTTTTTTTCTCTTTGTACAAGCGAATGTTTATATATGTTGCATATCCCTGTTTTCCTACTTACTTACCTATACTATAGTAACTAGGATTTAAAATACTGTGATTTCTAATGCTATTTGTGGTTTTTTGTTATTTTAACTTCATTTTTAAACAGTCAACATATTTGAATAATCAATCACTTTTGTACCCTGTCGCTTTACATCAGTTTTGAGCTGCCATACGAAAATTTTAAAGGAGTGAAAGAGACTGAATACAAAAGTGATTATCTATGGCATTGACTGTATAACGCCACTATCATGATAGCAGATCTATTTTGAATGGAATATATCCTTGCACTGAATGTATTATTTGTATTTATTTATGCAACATTTTAGCAGTATAAGGGAATTCTTACACTTTTCGAAACCGATCGGCGCGGGGAGGCCAAAGCGGGTCATAAGTATATCTCGCTTGACCAAGCTCTGATAGAGACAGAGATAATGCACTGCTAGATCAAAACAGTATCAACTCAAATTCCTTGCTAGTTTTGTTTTAAGTTCATAGAAGTTGTATTAAAGTTGATATTAAAATACAGTTGTATTTTGAGTTACAACTGTTTTGATCTATTAATAAATAAACAGTAGTTATTGGGTAAATATTGGATCATATTGCCAATTTTATAAGCGGTCTCATTTTACAAACTTTTTTTTGGCGCCATTTGGTTCCGATAAGTGTGAGAAGTCCTTAACATAGAAACTGAACTTTCATTTTCGAAAAAATTGTTTTGTGTTACATTTTGAAACTAGTTAGACCACTTCAAAGGTTATGTTAAGTTTTTTAACAATTTATATAGTAAGTATTATCAATTTATTATTAATACATATTTAAGTAGATGCGTATAAGGCCTTAATTTGAAGTAAGGTCATATTATAATTACGTTATTTTAATAGTTAGGAATTCATAGTCGATATCTATAATAAATTATGTAAATTTATTAAAACCTTTTTTCATTTGAGTAATTTTTCTTTTGAACCCTATGTCTACAGCTTCAGGACCTTGTCCCACCGCGGACGATGAGCGGGAAGCGAGTAGAGCAAGCGATAAACTAATATTAAAATAATATTTATAGAATTCAACATGAACCAAAAACGTACAAAAAATAACCCTTTATCTCTGAAGTTTACGGGGAAAAAAATCTGAAATAATTCAGACTAACTTACTTTTAACTACTTTTTATTGGAAAAGTATAACGAAGTTATCAAAATCACCAATCTTCGAGATATTAAATAAATTTAGCTACTGTTAGGTACTTCACGACAGATGGCGTAAGCTGTACACATTTTCGATATAAAACTAAAGTATTTTTTACGGGAACGAGAGCGGCTAGCGACATCTACAATACGAAATAAAGTTATTTTTTTATTCAAACGCGATACGTGGCAAAATTTCCAAAACATGATTGGTAACAAATGTAGTTTAGCTACTCGACTACAGATGGCGCCAGCAGTACACATTTTCGATGCAGGATTAGTAGTTATTACGGAAACGAGTGCTGACGAGTGCGGCTAGGTATTTTATTAATGACTACTGCCTCGGGCTAACCTTGTAACATCGAAATATTAATACTCCATTTGAGAAAACCTTGACCAATGACGACCAGCCATTTGAGCAGTGTTGCCAGTTTAGACCTGTAAAATTGTTACTTGTAGCTTTATAAGTCTGCGGCTCCACTGAGGCGGAGACGAGCGGAGAGCGCTGAATGTAACTAGTATAATAGCAGTCTCCATAAAATTAAACATATTTAGGTTCCCTGCTTTACCGTGACGATAAAAACTAACATACATACAGATATAGTGAATAATCCTTTTCCATCGTGTTTAGTCAGATGACTTCGTATTTATCTTGCTTTCTCAGTAGTTGGCTTATTGATGGGTACCGAGGCTAATTGAGAAAGCAAGATAAATGGGTCATACTCACAAAAACAAAAGTTGTCTCTCCTGTGGTCAATAGTTAAAGGCTTTTGTGTATATAAGTTATGTTTTAATTTGATAGGACTAAAGTAGACTTGACGCCGTTGATGCGGATGTGGGTTCAGCCAGAAAATTAGATATTGAAAATGTTAACTTCGGGTATGTCAACAGGAAAGACCGTAACCTAAATCTGCGTATGACCCAAATACGAACTTATCCGACAAAAACCGTTGGCAAAGCAACGCCGCCTGTGTCCCAATGGGGTAAGCAGACTATGGAACGCCAGGTGCACCGGAGTTAGCATGGCGTTGGAAAGATTACTATCTTGGCCGACACGCATAGTGCAAAAGAGATTTGGCATACATAAGTACTATGTAAACCCGATTACGTACTATGTTTACCAATTTTTTTTTTTCAATACTTATGTTCAGTAGCTGAGCTGGTCCTTTTGGCCCGCTGTACTAAACGTAGTTGTGAAAAACGTACAGTCAGCAAAAATAAGTATATTTTACACCAACATTTTTATGTTGAGTTGAAATGAAAAACAACACTTGGCAACCATTCATTTAATGTATACAAAACGACATACCAATCTCACTTTAACACTTAACTATTTAAAGAGATTTCTTGAGAAACAAATCAGTTGTTAAATTATTGCATTTTTATAATCTTAGAAAAAGGTTTCAGAGCAAAAAGTTTTTATGCTTCCGTAGAAAATGTTGATATTGCAATATAACATTCTTTTTAAAAAAGACAGGGCAAACTGTTCATAAACACGATTAATCAGACGAAATCAATAAATAAGAAATATGGATCTAATTTACACTTTGTTTGTCAGCAATCAATAAATTATTTTCCTCTTACAGAAACAGGACATTATTAAATTCTAACAAAAAAATACAAACATGACACAGCGATATTTTAAACATTGCTTTTCGTTAGTTAGAAATTGCTTTTATAAATACCATAAATTGTGTTTTTTGAAAAAGGGCTTGAATTGTATGTTCTATGTCACAGATAGTTTGACAAGGCTTTTAATACATGCGGTTGACAAAAACGTAAAGGGCACTGATGTAACATTGTGTTAATTTAAGATAATAACATTAATAACTTACTCTTGAGTAAAATTATCATTGTAACATGGAAAGACCACAGAGCATAGATGGGTCAATCAACTTTTTGTTGTAGCTCGTTGCCATGGTGACGTCTCCTAGTGTGGCGATGACTTTCCGAAAATCGAATTTTACTGCAAGCGATATTTCCATTCGCAAAATATACCAGTCTTTATTTTTTTCAGTAGCATATTTTGCCAAAGATTTTTATCTCAGCAGCAATAATTCCAGTATCATAATTTCCCAATCTGTATTTATCTGAATAGTTATATCATTTTTACGGAGTCGACGTAGCTCCGCTAACGCGGAGCTCCTACTTCTGGGTGGTTTGGCCCTTCGGGCCTGCTACAATACTAACATAACCTAAACCTACCTACCTATTTCGGCCTAATTACAACGGTGAAATTTGCGACTGGAAAAAATCCAGAATGGTAAATATGCGACCAGGAAAATTTAAGAATGGTAAAAAAGACATTCGGTAACACCACGAATCGGAAAAATCGCGACAGAAAAAATTGCTACCAGAAAAAAAAGATTTTTGGAAAAATATCTCCACACGTCTTTTAAACTATGATTTCAAAGGATATAAGTCCACTAAAAAACAATTTTACTGGCAATTAAAATCCCATTCTTTTATGGCTTTTCTCCATCCTGAGTGTGCTAGAAGTATATATTAAAACATTTTTTCTAACACACGCTATCAGAGTTGTCTACTGGCTTACGGGACAGAATAACAACAACAAAAAGTTGATCCTCCCAGATAGAAAACTATTAGTGGCCTTAATTAGTCTATTAGGTGACTTTTATTTGTCTAATCAGCCGATAAGGCCATTAAGAACAAACTTCCCAATACTCGTATATAAGAAAACTCGTAAAAGTAAGAAATTCTGGATACTAATTTCTTTACGTGTTTAAATTAACAATATTTAAAAACACAACCTTGAAATGTACATATTTCACTAGAAAAGTGACAATCGAGATGGACTCAACAGCCACATGCATAACCTTGTCGCACTATAGCAAAACTTGACACCTGTCAAAACGTCACATTCTGACAATTACACGCCTGTCAAGTAAGAGGCCGGATACAGATTGAAATGGGCCCTATAGTCCGGTCAATTTAGGATGATTACTGTGACAGTCTGTCGTATTTCTTAATTTTAAACACATACTATACTCACAATCAAGGTACTTATTTAATAACTGGCTATCTAGGTATTCTAATGGATTAAACTATATTGCCTCTGGCTAACACGCCTCGTAATGTTTTCAACTCGGCCGCCATTACTGTCAGCTATATCGTAACGCTGACAATACGATAACATGTCTAAGGCGATATGGTTTTACCCAGTATAACAGAAGCCTTAATTTATTTAAATTACTGAACAGTGTCGCAAAGTTTGTATCAATTTAGTATTTATAGAAATTCAAAGAAAAAAGTGAAATACTAGTTTAAATGAGCTGTCAGAAGAATCATGCTAGATTGACCTTAAGGGGCTTCTAAACGGGCCATATTTTCACTGCAATATGTGGCCGGCAACTATTGGTGTCGCTCTTACTCGTATGTTAGAGAAATACACCAATAGTTGCCGGCCACATATGGCAGTGAAAATATGGCCCGTTTAGAAGCCCCTTTTCTATAACATCAATTTACCATAAAAAGTAAACCAATTTATTTATTTATTAATCGAATGAAATAAGTTTGAGTTAGGACCAAAAAGTTAAGCGTAGTTAACCAAACAAAGGCGAAAAAACTCTGTTGTGCGACGAAATGTATCCTTACAATTAATTGTATGGCTAACGGAAAAGTTCCATAGAAAAAATTGCGTGAGCGTAACTTTTTGGACCTTACCCGTTTATGTTCGAACAAATCTTTCATCCATCTAGTTTATTTAATATCAGCTCTAACTGCTTTATATTCGACTTTCTCTAATAATAAGTTTTCGATCGTTTTCTAAATCGCTTTGTGTTGTCCTACATGAAACAGAAATAGCCCAGGCTACTTACGATTATTTGTAAAATATTCCATATAACGCCCTCTAAAAAGGTAATTGAGTGAAATTCTAATATACCTACTTTATTTTTGACTCCACCAATATTTCATACCTGATGTTAAAAATGTATAGATGTATGGTCACGAGCGTTAATTGTGACCCATTTCAAGGAAAATATGCTTAAAGTCGTCAATGTCATTAGAGCTGTTAAGTCATTTGTAACTTATAGAAAACTCAACCTTATTGTTGTAGAATGTCAGATTGACTTTGGACCTAACATGGGTACCAAATTAAATCTCGTGACTGTACACCAGATAAAGGAATCGAAACAAAGATCTAAAAAAATGTCCAAGAAACGAAAATCATAAATGGTAGACGTTTTTCATAGCTGAAACTATTTTCAATTATTTTTCAGGTGGGATTAATTTAAAAATACCAAAACTGAACTAATAGCATTTCTTACATAAGTCTTATGCAACTTATTGCAAAATAATCATCTAAGAAATAATTATATTGCATTAAATTAATGTAAGAGGATTGGTATGTATATGAAAGAAAATGAATAAATATAGATATTGTTACAATACCTAGTGTTAATTCTTGAAAAAATATTATTGCTTATTTTCACTATTTTCTTTTGTTTTTTTTTCTGTCTCTGACTATAATTGGATTATTAAGCAATAGAAAAAATCTGCCAATGTAAATTTTGACGTATAAATATAACTGACATAGATAATATTATTCTTGTATCAATAGAGGGATATCGTAACTTTCCTGGGCTAAATATAGAAAACGATTGAAAATTGTCGAATACACCCTGTGTTCAAGAAAACTACCGCATTTTTGCTTGCCGCTGCTGCCAAAGCGCATACTTGGAGCACGCCACGTCTATCATTTGGTTGAGGTGCTTGGTGAGAGATGTCGCTAGCGGCGTGAGGTCGTGAAGCATTTTGTCCTGTAAATAAAAAAACAGCAGCTGGGTGTATATGGCTATTTTTTTAACCGGCTGCGTCTGGAAGAGGGTTATGGTTTTCAAGCAAACTTATAGAGAATGTTATCTTAGTCTGATTGTGCAAAATGTGGTCACAGAATTATCAACAAGTTTTTGGAGTTGTTGGTAATTCTGTAGCTCTGCCTACCTCTGGGAACGAAGGCGTGAATTTTATGTATGTGTATGTATGTAGATAAATAGGGTATTTGACTAATTTTTATTTGTATTTAAATCGAAGCTTTTTTACCTTCCCAATAGCCTAGTATAAATAGTTTTATAATATGTTTAAAAATACAAAAGATATAAATGTTTAAAACTTGCTTTTAGACAGAGAGGAAAATAGAGTAATATGACATCATAATTATTACTCAACCGCCTTATGAGTTACATGCAAAACATCGTTCTGTGAAAAAGAAATAGACAAAAAACTGTAAAAGGCTATAACTTTTTCATTTTATTACCAACATACATACTACGTATGATATATTATCCAAATTAATATACGAAATTTAATATCAGGCAAATACCCTCTTCTGTAGCTCTGCCTACCCCTCTCTTGGTACGAAGGCGTGAGTTTATGTATGAGTATGTATGTAGATAAATAGTGACCAACTCTGGCAGCGACGTACCTCGAACGGCCTGAGCTTCACGTTCCGGAACCTCATGAGCGCCTCGTAGAACTTGTCGCCGCGCGCGGCGGCGTCGGCCGCGTCCTCGGCGGGCGCGCCGGGCGACGGGAAGCAGCGCCACAGCTCGCGCAGCAGCTCGCCCGCGGACAGGTACAGCCGGCTCAGTTCCGCCTTCACGTCCGGTGGGATCAGTTCTGGAAAAAAAGATGTATCCAGTAAAGTCTCTCACAGACTACGCAACCGAAATAAATGTCCAGTTAAAGAGTTTTGTCACCGTAACGAAACTGACATTTAACATAACATTATTGCAACGAAATTGTAAGATAGACATCATTTAAGTGACATTTAAATAGCGTCTTTATGAACATTTATTTTGCGTTTTACCAAGATGCGATAATATTTTATCCACGTATTAAAACTTAATTATCTGAAAGTATCACACACTACGCAGATACAATGTTGTAATATATTATGTATATATTAAATCTTATCTGTTATCTGCTGATATATTTGTATACTCAGATAATATTCTCACCATCTTTCGATATATGTCGGTTTGTCGGTGCTTACAGATGCTTTACTATAAAATATAAATTATCTGCGCAATGTGCATTAAACATTTGCATGTGAATTTTACTCAATGAATTTAATATAGAGAGCGATTTTGAAAGATATGCGCCCAGATACAGATATCGTATCTGCATAGTCTGTAAGAGGCTTAAATTAACCTCGTAAGGCCCACCAAACTGCAAACAGGGAGAGTTTTGTAAGTGAGACTTTGAATCTACCATCACGGCAATAAAGTCCAATTACGTTTGTTCGGTAATGCCATTTTCAGTTTATGAACATGGTCCTTCGAACCGGATATAGTCTCGTTACCAGTTTATCAGAAATAAAGAGGGTTATCTCAAAATGTTATCAAGCGTCACGGAGATGGTGTTTTCGGCACCGAGCATGTCGGAGGCTAGATCGGCCGCGCGCACTAGTGCCCAAGCATGTTGCAGAGAATGTACTCACGTGCCATGGCGGCGGCGTGGTGCTGCCGCATGAGCGCGCCGCCCGGGCTGAGCTCGCCCAGCGCCGCCACGCAGCCCGCCGCGCCCACGCGCACCGGCCGCGAGCACTGCTGCCCGCTGGACCACGCCTAAACACAAAAGCAACTCACAAATGAGACCACAATCCAAATTACCACATCTCATATTGATATGCCAGTGTCAAATCGCGTCAGAATTGATAGTTTCTAATGCTCACGTTTACATTAACGTATCTTAAAATTGGCACCACACTTGACCTCACTCAAAATTAGTTGTCCCTATAGATATAAAACCTAAGATACCGTGGCTCTGAAAAGTAACTATCTATCATTCTATTGCTTCACAGGTAGTATAAATATCTTGGTTTGATCACTGACGTCAGAAAAGTTATTACTTGGCCACCATAATCACCAGACTTAAACCCAAATTATTATTTTGTTGCAAATGGGCGTTTCCGCTAAAAAGTGTACCCAATTAAGGACTGAAATTAAAGAACTTTAACTTTGTCAGTTTTGTGACGATAATTAGTCATACATTGCGGCCGTCAAATTATGGCTAATTTTCGTCACCAAACGGACAAAGCTCAAGTTCCTTAATTTCAGTCCTTAATTGGGTACACTTTTTATTGAAAACGACCAAATGATGAAGGGTTTAAAAAAATACACGAGATCCATCCCTCTACATTTTCTTTTACGTTAATGTTTGGGCCACCCTGTGGAAATAGGGAATATTCATGCCTTTTTTCACAGCTTTAATAAAAGCTGATTCATGTAAAAAACAGTTGAGAAAAATATTTTTTTAAATAGCTATAATAATAACCAAGATATAAGCCTACAAAGATTTGTCCCTATCTCTTTCTAGCAAAAATAATTTAACACGGAGTTTATATGGCCGACCTGTTACATGACGTCACAGTGCACATCGAATCTCTGTCTAATCGCTGTCTAATTAACAGTTTAAAATGCTTGTACCACCCGTATTTCTTGGCTGATTTTAATTTTATTTTCACTTTTGGTGACCTCTTTTACGTTATTTCATATCTTGTTGAAAAATGCGATTTAAAAATCCACACATATTCCCTATTCATACTTGGGGTGTCCCTCAGAATCCCTAACAACGTTCGTCCTAAATAACACATCGTTTGTCCGAATTTTCATTTGCCCTAAACTGGTTTTCCAATTATATCTGCGGTTCAATTAGGTTACGGTTGTTTTATAACAACACTAAAAAGTTTTAAAATTTTGAGCGGAAATGGCTTTAGGATAAACGAAAATTCGGACAAACGATGCATTAGGACAAATGACGATTAGGGATTCCATAGTGGAACCTCTTACCTGGCATATTGATGCTAAGGCGGACAACGGCGGTGGGTTACTCGTACTGGAACTCGACTGGTTTACTTGCGAGGATGGACCTAATAAATACCTTTCAATCTGCAACAAAATGTACCATCAAATGATAAATAAAAATACTTTTTCACAACACTGCTCGGAAATATGGCCATAGATGGTCTTGTTTGGGGTCACAAAACGTAACTTTTAAGGACAGACCAAGAATGTTTTTGTTGGCATGTTTGCTGATTGGTCGAGAACATTGTTGTCAACTTTAAGAACCAATGAAAATCAATCAAGAAATCCTTAAAATGAAAAATTTAAATCGACCAAACAGAACACACCATTTTGTGTCGTAAAATATTAGGTGTATTTTTGCTAAAAGATACACAGACTAAAAACTATGACAGCGCTTTTTTTTTTAAATGTACTTAATTCAAACTAGAGATAAACAAATACAATTTTATATGGAGTTGACATCTTAATCTCGAATGTTAGTTTATTAATCTCGAGTGCTACGAGAATAGGGCTCCAGATTATAAAAAAGTTATCTATGGTAAAATCGGCGGTGAAACGTTTGAAAAACCGAAGCCAATTGTTGCCGAAGACTATTGAGTTTTGAATTAATTTGAAAAGCAGTATGTCTGCCTCGGTAGAAAGTGCAATTTATGGACTCGTACACTAGAGGGCCTCAACTACGTTTCGGCCCTCTATATGACTCGTCTAAAAATCGCGTACTTTCTATCCTCTGCAACAATGTATTATAAATAAATAAAAACGGCACCTTTATAGGATCACTCATGCGTCTGTCACAGCCAATTTGCTCCGAAACTACTACTGTATACCTTAACATCATAATTCAGATTTAAGTTCGGTGCTTAAAATACGATGACGGTACGGAATCGCAGTGACGCGTCGTATCAGCACCGTTTTAGACGCAAGCTCCACACACCAATGCTTAAAAAACGGTGACGGTACGGAATCGCAGTGACGCGTCGTATCCGTACCGTTTTTGACGCATGCCCTCCACACCAATGCTTAACGGTGCGTATATTACGGTACGTCAAATACGGCGCTATGTTGTTACTATGACTCCGTCGTTTGTTTAAGCAGCGGTGTGGGGAGCGTGCGTCAAAAACGGTGCTGATACGACGCGTCATTGCGATTCCGTACCGTCACCGTTTTTTAAGCATTGGTGTGTGGAGCTTGCGTCAAAAACGGTGCTGATACGACGCGTCACTGGGATTCTGTACCGTCACCGTATTTTAAGCACCGGTGTGGGCGTAACTTTATACAGTTCTGCATTATGGACCTTACCTTAGACAATTTCAACTCCTGCGTATCTTCATTAACATTCGAATCCTCCAGGTCCTCATAATGTATCTTCTCTAATATCCTTTTCTTCTTATCAACCGGCTCTGCACTATTCTTGTCTTCTGCTGGCCTCTTCTCCGCCACACCGTTTGTCTCTTTCACACCGTTTTCTACCACTTTATTATTATTATTTGTCGTTTTACTACTGCTATTACTACTACTAGAGTTTGTTTTTTGACTAGCTTTTAGCACCTGCAAGTGGAGAAAGGGAAGACATAAATAAAAGTAAAAAAACGCGATAAAAAAATCATTTTTAGAATCCGTACAAAAAATGAAAAAACGGAGCCCTTATAGGATCACTCGTGCGACTGTCTGTCCGTCTGTCTGTCACAGCCAATTTGCTCCGAAACTACTAGACCGATTGAGTTGAAATTTGGTACACATATGTAAATTGATGACCCAAACACAGATGTGCAAAGTAATTCTTTTTTTTTTAAATAAGGGTAATTTTCTGAGGTTGAATTTGGAAATTAAAAAAACGCTTTGCAATCCTTACTGTGTCATATATCAAATGAAAGGGCTCGTTATGAGGATTTCAAATATGTTTTTGTTATTATCGTAAAATAAATAGTTATGATTTCATGAAAGAAGAAGAAAATTTACCATTCCACCCTGATCTCCGAAATAACAGAGCTAAAAATTTTGAAAAAAAAATACGCCGTATAGTTCATTGCTTGTAGATTACAGGAAAACCTATAAGAATTCGATCAAAAATTTTTACGTATGTACGGAACCCTCTCTACGCGAGTTCAACTCGCATTCATGTAATAAACAGTTGACAAAAATCTTTTTTTAATAGCTTTAAAAATAACCAAGCCAACTAAGATTTGTTCCATATCTTTCTAGCAAAACAGAATTTAACATGGAGTTTATATGGCCGACCTGTTACATGACGTCACAGTGCATATCGGATCTCTCTGTCTAATCGCTGTGTAATTAGGAGTTTAAAATGCTTGTATCATCCGTATTTCTCGGCCGATTTTAATTTTAATTCCACTTTTGGTGATCTCTTTTACGGTATTTCATATTTTGTTGAGAAATGCGATTTAAAATATCCATTCTTATTCCCTATTGCGTATCAGATTTATCCATCCCTGGTAACATCAAAATATGTCAAACCTTATGACTTTTATTATGAACTACCTGAAAAATGCTATGCTTGCTCTTAGTATATTTGTGGCGTTATCTATGAAAAGGGACCTTATTGTCGATGGCGCTTCCGCCATTATTAACGATGCTCCGATATAAACACAATGTCGCGTGACGCAGTGCGGCGTAAGCGCCATCGACAATGTCCCTTTTCATAGATAACGCCACTTATATACTAAGAGCAAGAATAGCATTTGTCAGGTAGTTCATAATAAAAGTCACATTTTTGATACTAAAGGTGACATAAACTATAACTAACCATAATAGAATGTTGGTTGAACCGTTTTATCATGTTGCGATGTATAGATGTGTTGTCGCCTCGCTCTTTCTCTGTCGGCATATCGTCTTCATTGGGTAAGAGCGGGACAGACTCTGAGAATTTCGGGAGGTCCACCTGCAAACAAAAAGTACTGGGTTACCAAATGATCAGAAGTGGGATACACCATATAATATTCAAAAACCATTTTGCAGAGTAAGCTTATTGATTTCGTTTTTTTTAAATATTTTTTTTAGTCCCAACTTTGATATGTATAAAATTAAAGTTCGAAACGAATTGGCATCTTAATATGCTTTATTTTCACAAATTTAATTTTTTTATTTAATCGGGGGGTGTTTTAAAGGATATTCCAGTTGGTAGTGCAATTTTTCTAAAAGATTTTAATGAAGATATCTGAATAAGTACCCGCCATTATAGTAATTACCAATACTGCAGATATTTTCAAAGTATTTGGTGATCATTTACTATCTTCGCCAGTAAAAAGATTTTAATGAAGATATCTGAATAAGTACCCGCCATTATAGTAATTACCAATACTGCAGATATTTTCAAAGTATTTGGTGATCATTTACTATCTTCGCCAGTAAAAAGATTTTAATGTAGATATCTGAATAAGTACCCGCCATTATAGTAATTACCAATACTGCAGATATTTTCAAAGTATTTGGTGATCATTTACTATCTTCGCCAGTAAAAAGATTTTAATGAAGATATCTGAATAAGTACCCGCCATTATAGTAATTACCAATACTGCAGATATTTTCAAAGTATTTGGTGATCATTTACTATCTTCGCCAGTAAAAAGATTTTAATGAAGATATCTGAATAAGTACCCGCCATTATAGTAATTACCAATACTGCAGATATTTTCAAAGTATTTGGTGATCATTTACTATCTTCGCCAGTAAAAAGATTTTAATGAAGATATCTGAATAAGTACCCGCCATTATAGTAATTACCAATACTGCAGATATTTTCAAAGTATTTGGTGATCATTTACTATCTTCGCCAGTAAAAAGATTTTAATGAAGATATCTGAATAAGTACCCGCCATTATAGTAATTACTAATTACCAATACTGCAGATATTTTCAAAGTATTTGGTGATTATTTACTATCTTCGCCAATAAAAAGTGTTTTTTTGGCGTTATATTTTACTATCTCTGGTGATTCGTTAAACAGCCAATAAATTCTGTGCTTACCATCATCTCATCTAACATTATAGTCAAATACTTACCTATTTGTTTAAGTAGTAAGAAAATATCTAACCGTGAGGTCAAGCGTTGTGTGTCTCATAGCCGAGGCGATAGCATGGTCGTCTTGTTTGGCGCACTCGCCGAACAAATCTTTACTCGATGACGACGCTATGCGGTCCCTGCAAACACGTTCAATGTCAAAAAAACTGGTGGTGCGAAAAGGGTTCTGTAAAAATAAAACCTATGCGGATAAACACAAATTCATCAAAACAGAGCAATCCGCCTATTTCCTGGGACCTGCTGTGTACAATCGCCTTCCAAAAGCCGTAAAGCTGCGACCACACCGGTACTTAAAATACGATGACGGTACGGAATCGCAGTGACGCGTCGTATCAGCACCGTTTTTGACGCAAGCTCCACACACCAATGCTTAAAAAACGGTGACGGTACGGAATCGCAGTGACGCGTCGTATCCGTTCCGTTTTTGACGCATGCCCTCCACACCAATGCTTAACGGTGCGTATATTACGGTACGTCAAAAACGGCGCCATGTTGTTACTATGACCCCGTCGTTTGTTTAAGCAACGACACCATTTTTTAAGCAGCGGTGTGGGGAGCGTGCGTCAAAAACGGTGCTGATACGACGCGTCACTGCGATTCCGTACCGTCACCGTATTTTAAGCACCGGTGTGGGCGTAACTTAATGGATGCGGCTTCCATCACGCAATTTAGGAACAAACTTGAAAAATGGCTCCATGAGCTACTATTTTATGATTTGTCATAATTCGTCGACTTGTTTTTTCTTTTTTATAATATGGCGTCTGATTGCCGCCATATTTAATTTTTATTACTGATATATATTTAGTGACACTTACGAGATTAAGACAAATTTATTGACATTACAATCATCGAAATCGGTCCACTTGTATACTTAGTTTATTTAGGCCGATAAACATTACCAGTGATCGGCACGACCCGTGCCACACCGCGGGATTCAAAGAGGAAATAATAATATGGACATAACATGATTTGCAAAAAATAACGCAAAGAGTTATGTTATGTATTTGTAAATAGAAGTCAGAATATTTAATAAACTCATAAAATGTATCATTTTTCATTAAAGAAAATATTGATAAACTTTCGTTTTACTTTATACTGCGTAAAATATTACTTGCTCTCATATAAAATATGTAAGTGTTAAAATATAATCATTTGAAGTGCATAAACCCTTTTCCCTACCTGGCTACTACTACCTGGGGCCTGTTTTATAAAGCTACAAAAAACAATTTACAGGTTACAAGTTTCCATTTGACACAACATCGACCAATGACAACTAGCCATTCGAGCAGTGTTGCCAGTTTAGACCTGTAAAATTGTAACTTGTAGCTTTATAAAACGCGCCCCTGGCTGTTAAATATCTTATCCCGGGGAATATCCATTTTAACATGATTGAGGTTATTGACACCATGTGGCACGGGTCGTGCCGATCACTGCACATTACTCTCCTTTGCCTCGCGCAGTCGGGTAAAAAAAAAGTATACCTGTGAAAATAATGTGATTGAAAGAACTTGGTCCAGAATTCAGCCTCAGTCATCTTGTTGGGCACATAGTCTATGTGTTTCTTCCGGACAGCGGGGTACGTTTTGAATATGGCGTCTATTATATCCTGGGTCAGGTTGTATTTGAGGCCGTTGCAGCCGTCGGTCTGGGGTTGGATGTCCGCTAGGAACGCCCCTGAGACACCTGTATGGTAGGAAGTTATATAATAAATTAGAGAACAATCTGACGCGAATTCTGCCCTCCTAAGAAAAAAGGGTGCATGTCTCATCGACCCAAGGAATGTATAAGTAACCTTATTTCTTATGATATGGGGCAAAATTTGCTTTGACTATCAAATGGCGCTTGCGTCCTTATTATTTAGAAGGGCAGAATTGATCTAGTCCCAAACCTAGTTCTAGGCTTTCATAATAACAAAATTAAGAGTAGATTATAAATATTATAATATATCACCTCTGAATGAAGGGGGTCGTCATTATATCGTGGGTTAAATCTATTTAATACTTTTAACCCACGATATTAACGCTTTATTTATAGTAAATAACGAATCCGGTTAAACCCGACCCAATGAAAACTCGCCGTTGTCCTAGGGTCATGGCACCAATGTTGGACACTTTTAGCTGAAGGCACCAATAATCGACATTGAACTCTTAATTCAAAGATCATACGGTTATAAATTGATTGTTGCAAAACAAATTAATAACCCTCATTTTCTGTAAATTTACCCCACTATTTGCTCCCAAAATTTGTTAGTTACGTGGAATTGCAATATCATCCATGTAATATGACTACACTTTTAAAACAAACAACAGGGATAGTAAAGTTGAGGGAGTCAGCACATGGCGACTACATAGCTACAAGTGACCGTTTGCTGAATTTGATACGCGCGACTGTCGCGATGCAGTAGCTTTGTATCGATACAAACGCGCGACTGTCGCGATTTAATCGCTTTGTATCGATACAAACGCGCGACTGTCGCCATGCATTCGCTTTGTATCGATACACACACGCGACTGTCGCGATGTAGTCGATTTGTATCGATAAAAACGCGCGACTGTCGCGATGCAGTAGCTTTGTATCGAAACTAAAAACATAAAATTTAACTAAGCTGGATATGGTAGTGGCAGTGTTGTTAAAAGACTAGTCTTTAAGACTTTTGAACCTTAAAGACATCCATACCTTGAAGGTTCAAGCTTTGAAGACTCGAGCGTTAAAGGTTTGAGCTCAGAAACGGTTCAGAATCTTAACGACTCAAGCTTTTTATGAGCTCTTAAGAGCAAGTCTTTAAGACTCGGGGTTCATAGACAGCTCAAGCTTTAAAAACTCGGCTTATTGAAAGCTCAAGGCCCGGAACCTCGAAGGCCTGAGTTAAGCGTTAAGAGCTCAAACAATGAGCGTTATAGGAAGAAAGTATTATTGTACGGTCAAGTGCAAAAATACGTATCGATTTCATCCTCTCATAATTATGTATCGAGGCCTTGATTGGTTATGTGCACCTATATTTTTACACTTGACTGTACCTATATTTATTTTTAACCCATAATTTGACGGTGTCCGGTGTGGCGGTCTAGGTCTACCTAGTTTTTAGGGTTCCGTATCCAAAGGGTAAAAACGGGACTCTATTACTAAGACTCCGCTGTCCGTCCGTCCGTCCGTCATGTCACCAGGCTGTATCTCATGAACCAAGGCTAGCTAGGCTAGACAGCTGAAATTTCCACAGATGATGTATTGCTGTTGCCGCTACAACAACAACAACTACGGAACCCTCAGTGGGCGAGTCCGACCCGCATTTGCATGGTTTTTTTACTTCTAACGACCTCAGGATTATGCTGTTAAAATCTCTCGGGTTCCTCACGGGCATCCTGTATAATTATCAAATATGGCATAGATAACATAAATTAATCTACTTTGTTAAAAGCTTTTAAGACTTAAATGCTACAAACCTTATAGACTTAAACCTTCAAAGCTTAGGAGGCTTTAAAGCTTGAGGCTTAAAGACTCTGAGGTTTCTGTGCTCGTAAGCAACAATGCGAACTTATTAAGTTGAGGCTTATATGGTCGAGGCTTTAAGGTTGGAGGCTTCTAGACTCAGAAGTCGCGACTCAAGTCTTGTAGTTTACGCCTCGAAGCTTAAATTCACAACACTAGGTAGTGGTGGTATGGTATGGTATGGCCCTGTACCGCGGCTGTATCGATGCTGTATCACAGCTATGTGAACTAAAGGTACTGACAGACGTGCTCATTACTAGCACGAAAGCATGCTTTTATTGAGCAAGTGCTCATTAGTAGCACGTGTGTCGCACCATGCAACGGCACAAAAGCATGCTTTTATTGAGCACTTGCTAAATAAAAGCATGCTTTCGTGCTAGTAATGAGCACGTCTGTCAGTACCTTTACTCCCTGAGGTAAAAGTAAGGTAAGGTAGTTTTACATAACATATCTTTACTTACCAGCCTCCTGTTTGACATTATTAGATTCTGTATAGTGTTTCAGGGTGGGCGTGTTCCAATACTCTTCACTACTTATAACCTTTGATATCACTAAGTCTTCATACAAATGCTTTAGAGTTGGGTGCAGAGATAATAATCTGCAATAAAAGTAACATTAATTAATTTGGCTAATTATGTACAAATAAATAAATATTAGGGGACAATTATCACACAAATTGATCTAGTATTCTAGGTAACCAAGCTCTAGGCTTGTATTATGGATACTAGACAGCGATAAACATACTTGTATAGAGAAATATACTTCAATACATAGAAAACAAACAAGACTTGGAAACAAATTCTCACACTCATCACAGAAATATTTGCCTTGACCGGGAATCAAATCGCAGAGAATGTCAACCAGTTTAGATTTTTGGCTTATCGTATTCTTCATTAAAAACAAAAAAATGCTGTAAAAAAATCATTTCGATACGTCTAATAGTTTCCGAGATATTGAATTTTAAACTTCGTATGCGGCGCTCGAAACCCGGCGGCTAGCGCTCACGGATGATGACGTCATCGTTTGGCTGCGGTACGCGCCCTTATATGAATGAGTGAGTTTACAGGGCTTCTATCTTTTTAACCGTAATAAATAGACAGTTGAAATTTTCACAGAATACGTGTTATTATAGATTCTATCGATTAAATTTTTAAAATGAACAATAAATCAAATCCCAAGAGGGGTCCCCGTACAAAAACCATGAAAAAAACCTTTTTTTTTTGCTTTTTTATATGGATTGTATTTCAATAATGGCTTCTTATTTTGATGCGATTTTAAGCTTAAGTTCTAGTCTAATTTTCATACTTTACGACTAAATAGAAATCTCAAGTAAAACTGCTACAAATAGGTGACAAAGCTGATTTTATCAACACGATGTTTTAAGCGGTCACCCATCCTGTTTTAGACTACGCTCGTAGTTGCTTAACTTTGGAAGTCGTAATTTTTTACGAATTCGTTTTGATGTGACTATGATAGTTATGGTTATCCATTGTTTTGTTTTACATACAGTTTAACCTGTTTAACTAAACTAATTGTCCGTTGCTGACCGGCTTTTCTGTTTGTAATGTTTGTCGAATAAGTTGGTTAAATAAAAATAGAATAATAATCAAGCACTTTTAATTTAGGGTTCACCGTATTCTACATAAAAATACCAAAACATTAATGCAAAAAACCGGGCAACAGCCTGTCGAACCATGCTCAGTGTAGGGTTCCGAAGCCGTTACTACAAACAAATTAGACCTCGCGACAAACTTAACTTTGCCGTTGGAAAACTGTTATCCCCATACATCGATATAGGTCGCGGTCAGTTTACCAACACTGCAAATAAGTTTTCGGCAGGTATAAACATTTAAACCGTTTAACTCAAGAGCCAATGAAGTCTACTTAGTCGTGATAGTTTTCCTTTGAAGATATTTTTCATATTTTTTATTTGTAGTTTTGGCTGTTTGTAGTGGGGAGGGGACGACGACACTTGACTCTAACAAAAATTTGCGCTTTAAAGCTTTTCATAAACGGATACCTTAATTGAAATATTGTTTTCACAAATCCGCAATATTTTGGAAAGACCTATACAACGACACCCCACACTATGGGGTAGACGAGAAAAAAACCACACGTTACGTAAAAAAAAATATTCATGATTTTACTTTTATTTAACTATGTTGGCGTGACTAATATGTATATTCATGCCAAATTACACGTTTCTAGTACTAAGAGTCTCTGAGCTAGGCTGCGGATAGACGGACACACGTCACACACACACACACACACACACACACACGCACGCACGCACGCACGCACGCACGCACGCTCGCACGCACGCACGCACGCACGCACGCACGCACACACGCACACACGCACACACACACACACACACACACACACACACACACACACACACACACACACACACACACACACACACACACACACACACACACACACACACACGCACGCTATCTAAGCTATCTTGCATACACGAAATAACAGTAATAATGCTCAAAAACAGTTCAAAAACTACCTACTTACTACAGCGGCCGCTAATACCAACAACTAGCGAGAGAGAGAGAGAGAGAGAGAGAGAGAGAGAGAGAGAGAGAGAGAGAGAGGCGGTCTAGGTACCTAACTTATGGCGAGTGAGCCACTTGGCAGCGCCCGCCCGCGAAATTTGAAATCGATGAAATGAATAAGTACACAAAATATCAGAACTACTACCTAGGTCAATCAAAAACTCTAGTTTTATAGTTCATTATTTTATACGGTACCTAGCGATATGAATTCTACATTAGATACGACATTTGTAAAGAAAGGGCTATCACCAAAGTTAAGTAAACACCGCTTAAACATCGTGTAAGATTTTGTTGTTTGTTGTTTTACTACAGATTACTGTTTGGTCGTAAGTATGGAGTTTAGATTATTGTGTGACACCGAAATAAAAAGCTAATACAAATACAACCCGTACTTCGGCTTCCAAAGTTAAGCAACTACCTACTTACAAGCGTATTCTAAAACAGGATGAGTGACCGCTTAAAACATCGTGTTGATAAAATCAGTTTGGTCAAATATTTTTAGCAGTTTTACTTGAGATTGTTATTTAGTCGTAAACTATGAAAGTTCGACTGCAATTTAAGCTTAAAATAGCATCAAAATAATAAGCCATTATAAAAATATAATCCGTATAAAAATGCTAAAAAAACTGGTTATCTATATATATAAAAGGCAAAACTGACTGACTGACATATCAACGCACAGCCGAAACTACTGTACCTAGAAACATGAAATTTGGTACATGGGTTCCTTTCATGATGTAAGTGAGCACTAAGAAAGGATTTTCTGAAAATCGACCCCCAACGGGAAAAAATGGGGGAGTAGCGGCAAACTAATTCTACGCGTACGAAGTCGCGGGCGTCCTCTAGTTTGTCATGTTTCTTGTATGGGGACCCCTCTTGGGATTTGATTTATTGTTCATTTTGTAATTTTAAACAATAGAGTTTATAATAACACGTAATCTGTGAAAATTTCAACTGGTTACTTATAACGGTTAAAAAAATATAGCCCTGTAAACTTACTCAATCATATAAGGGGCCGTACCGCAACGAAACCATGACGTCACTCCAGTAAGATGGCGCCCGCACCCTTTAATATTTTTGACCGTAATTTCATACGTTCGTAGAATCAAAACTACTGGGTCTATTTGAATGAAACAAAAAGTAGTATGTTTGTTTATTTATAAGCTTTACTCTTACAAAGTTTCAAGCGATTTTGCGTACCTACTGACATTCTTTCACCACATTAATCCTCTCTTTATCTCGTAAGTTCATGAGCAAAAACATCTGGAAAAATCCAGCCCCATCGTTATTTTAGTAAATTGAAGTTGTCAATTGTCAGTTCTATTTTTTTTTACAAAATACTTCAAATACATTATGAGATGACGTTAATCCATAAAAAAATCATTTATGTACATAAAAACCTTAATTAGTTCTTTGGACTTAAGTCTAGTTTTATGTTTAAAATTGAACCCTCAGTCTATGATACACTACAAACAAATATTTTAACTTTTGCTCACTTGGATTTCATCTCCAATTCTCCATCTATCTGCCTCTTGAACTTCGGCAAGAGGTTCTGCAGCAGCCCTTTGACTTGGTCCCGGTCTTTTGCCTGGGCCTCCGCACCTCCGGGGTGCACGAAGTGGAATGTGGAGCATGTTCCGTCGTGTAACACCACCTGAAGCTGCACTTTGGGTTTACCCGCCGGGGATATCTTTTGAGCTGAAATAGAGCGATGATTGTAGATACACATACAAATCCTGAATGGCGACAATATGCAGTTTATAAACTTGTGAGCATGGGTTTGGTGGTGCTTTGGAAGCAAAATCCAACCGATTTTTTTTTTTTAAGGCATCCTCATTATCTCTTGATTTTGCATCCAATTGTTATTCTCCGACAACACCCGAATGAACTAGCCGCTATCCTTCAAGGAACAGGCAGTACCAGCTTCAAAAGACTGAGAAGACATAGTGTGCCAAATCTTAGTAGAAGATTCGACAACAATGAATAAGGGCAGGGTCATTGGACCTTCCCTTAACTGAAAACCCTATGAATGGATAAACCTGACAAAAAATTGGCTTATTGTTGTCTGAACAGATTGCCAAGACGCAGAATAAAAGAAAAAAAAAAATTGTTATTCATTTACTACCATTATCAAATTTTCTAGGACTAAATGATTCCACTTCCTAATCAAGAGCATTTTTGTCTAGATGTCAAATTCCTGTCAAATCATATACAGTATTCGAACTCATTTGTAGTCCTAAAAATAAAAGTAGGTACATACAAGGCATTGCAAATAATTAAACAATTTAACTTCGTGTAAACAACAGCTGGAAATTATAGGTAGGTTTAACCGATATGTTACAATTAAAACTAGTAGAAATGTAATGCAATTTTTTTTTTAACCATTTGTTTTATTGTCACAGGAAATCATCGGAAGAACAAAACCAAGCAAACCGTGTGGAGATACTTGGGGAAGGTTAAGTCCAGCGGTAGAGGGCTTTTGGCTGAAATGATATCTGATAATTATTAAAAAGTTATGTTAATCATTTTTAGGAAACATCCTGTAATTCAATTCGACATTGTCACTCATTATACTCCCATTGTATTGTATTGTTGTTTTTTGTAGGGGACGTCTTAGATGGACGTACAGTGATCAGATTCGCTATGTACTGAATAAGGGCCAAATCAAAAGTACCCGAAACCGGTGTACGTGCATGAAGAGATTGATGAATGTAGAGGAGCAAAACTTGTATGTTTAGACTGGTGCACCTGGTGTTCCATAGTCTCTGCCTACCCCATTGGGAGAAAGGCGTGAAGGTATGTATGTATGTGTATTTCATTTCTGGAGATTAATTAAATTAATAAGTGGTGTTCAGTCCAAATCAATGGTAGCTGTAGATTTTTGCATGCACGCATTTGCATTTTACCATGTTGCGGGGACAGATCAAAGTGATACTGGTTTGAATTTAGTAAATCTGAATTTAGTACATACTTCTGAATTTGGCCATACAACCTGTTACATCCCTCATATGCGAGAGGTGAAAAAAATACCTATTTCCATAATATGGATCTTATCTAGATACATATTATCTAAGCATATGAGGGGTTAAGTCTATGGAGTCTGAATCCCACAAGGGTCATTTTGTGAGTGGTTAAGGTTATGGATATTTGTACTTAGTAGTTTTGTACCTAAATTGGTGCAAATAGTATAGTATTCTAATAACGAACAACTTACCATTGGATAATCAAACCAACCCAAGTAAGCATACTTGCAGAATGAATCTATACGGTAACTGGACATCACTTACTTTTAATATCAGCGTATTTATGTGAAACGGCGACAGTATCTCTGTTTTCCAACATCCAAGCCAGTCTCTGATTCATCACATACAAAGTACCATCTCCTTTCTTATACCTTACATAGCCCACGCTCAGGAGAACGTCCTCCGAAGACGTTGTCATTATTACTCTTTATTCTAACATCAGTCTGCAACGTCTAAAAATATTCTAACAGCTCTCGATCTAACGAAACAAGTAAAAATATTGTCCCATAGCAATTAGAAGTCTATTGCACGAAATAACCCGATTATAGGTAACAACAACAACAAACAACGCACTCCAGGTGTGTTTATAAAATGTATTCTCAGAGCTACGTGATTTATAAATGCTAAAATACAAAAACGCAAAAAGTATGAAATTCTTTTACAAAAAGCACTTCAGTCGACCATTTGCAGTTTTGACAAAACTGACAGAATACAGATAAGGAATTTTTATGTCTTGGCCCTTAAACAGAGTATAAAATTCTATACTCCCTCTACGTTTTGGCAATAGTAACGTGGAGCAAGCTTAGGCCCGTTTCACGAAGCTACAAGTTACAAATTACAAGCGGAACCCTCTTTCTAGCAGTACGAGTTAGAAAGAGACTTCCGCTTGTAATTTGTAACTTGTAGCTTCGTGAAACGGGCCTCTTGTAGCAGTAAAGTCATTAATTTATTTATTTTAAACTTTAAAACCTCTTTCCATTTAATAAAATATCTAACATATTTTAGGCGATCTAGCTCTTTTACTTTATTTTAGGACACCGACGGACTCATAAACTGCATGAATTGGTTTGCAAGTTGATGCACTTTATCGGAAGTCTCTTTCTAACTCCTTTTGCTAGAAAGAGAGTTCCGCTAGTAATTAGTTACTTGTAGCTTTGTGAAACGGGCCACAGATTTTGGGGAAAAATTGGGTCACGTTGCCAATTTCCCTCCGAACAGCGCCCTCAATGAAATTGTTGCCTAGCCTAGATAGAAATACATCGTGCTCACTTTAAAATATATTGTAGTTGCGTCCCGTAGTGTTTGTGGCAAACACCAAGCATGTGGAGCGGCATAAGATTAAGATCAAAATTATCTTGCGTTTTTACAAAAACTACTGCTTTAGTCGATTACCTGACATTATTAAAATCGTTTTCGGACAGTAACGAGCTCCAATAAATGCCTTACTGTGTTAAATAAATAAAGTTTCAATAACATGTTACGTATAAGTATTACCATCGATTTTGATAAGTTTGATATATTTTAATATATTATTTTTCCACATCAATACATCGATTACGTGATCGAATATTAAACTACTCGCACAAAATCGTCGTACAACTTACGATTAATCTGTGGTTCAAAGCGGAAAGAAAGCCTGTAGGAATAGGTAATCTCTTTCTAACTCATCAAAAACAGAAAAAGGTCAAACGTTTGTTTCAGTAGTGTAAGTGTGTAAGAATAAGAACGTTATTTGCATTAGTGTGCTAGCGGTTTATAGAATATGTAGGTAGAGTCTACCAGAATCTCATGACAAAAAGGGAAATTCATATTTATAGCTAGCAACTCCAGGGTAATAGAATTTAAAGGTTTTGATACTTAATTTTTACTATTTCTTTAAAAGTAAAAGGTTGTAGACAAAGTCTGCGTAGAAGTCTGTACTTTTTTGGGAATGGTTTCATATTCCAGGATAAAGTTAAAATATCACGTCAGTGCAATTAACCAACCATGCCGTGAAGACGGAACAAAAAAAAGTAGTATAATTTTAGTAAAAAATATTTATCTACGTAACCCTTAAAACCAACTGGTTTTATATTTCCAATTAAATTCAAGTATATTCAATTAAAATAATCATGACCTCTAATATATTAGGTTTTAATTTTAATTATGAATGACTTTAAAATCTCTATGCAGAGGTATCATCGCATAGGTAACAATATGGCACGGCACAAGTGAAAATTATTAATGCGCATTCACTCGTTGACTTACGCGGTATTGCTAGGTAAGCGACGATATACAACTTCAATGTAAACTGGTAATCCTGAAATTAAATGGCACATTATTAAGGGTCTAAATGGACTTTTACGTATCAGACATAAAAGCAAAATGGAATGATAAGTACCGAATGAATGAATGTGTTTTAGGACATTCTGGTCTTCCGGTCTCAAACACTTACAAGTTTAGTAAGTTGGAAAGGTGCCAGACTATGTTGTACTTCGAGCTTGATTGACTTGTTTAAATAAAGAGGGTAAAAAGTTATTTCATAAATCTTTATAAGACAATAATTTGTTATTACACCTTGGTTTTTACTATATAAACAAATTAAATAAAATTAAATGTCAATATTAAGTAAGTACTTCATTTTGGCGTGTACCTACCTGAGGCTCTACTTTGAAATCCGTAATTCGAACTTCGTCTATTGCCATCCCTTTTGCTCTCGACGCGTCACTAATTCGCAAGAAAGTGACGGGGCGATCCGAAGTTCGAATTACTGATTTCGAAGTAGAGCCCCTGGGGCCTGTTTTATAAAGCTACAAATGTTACAAGTTCCATTTGACACAACCTCGACCAATCGAGCCATTTGAGCAGTGCTGCCAGTTTAGACCTGTAAAATAGAGAATGTCAGCCAGTTTAGATTTTTGGCTTATCGTATTCTTCATTAAAAACAAAAAATTGCTTTAAAAAAATCATGTCGATACGTCAAATACTTTTCGAGATATTGAATTTTAAACTTCGTATGCGGCGCTCGAAACTCGGCGACTAGCGCTCACGGATGATGACGTCATCGTTCAACTGCGGTACGCGCCCTTATATGAACGAGTAAGTTTACAGGGCTATATATTTTTAACCGTAATAAGTAGCCAGTTGAAATTTTCACAGAATACGTGTTATTATAAAATCTATCGTTTAAAACTATAAAATGAACAATAAATCAAATCCCAAGAGGGGTCCCCATACAAGAAGCATGAAAAAAATCTTTTGTTTTAGCATCTTTATACGGATTGTATTTTTATAATGACTTCTTATTTTGATGCTATTTTAAGCTTAAATTGTGGTCTAATTTTCATTGTTTACGACTAAGTAGCAATCTTGAGTAAAACTTCTACAAATATGTGACAAAACTGATTTTATCAACACGATGGTTTAGGCGGTCACCCATCCTGTTTTAGACTACGCTTGTAGTTGCTTAACTTTGTAAGTCGTAATACTCGTAATTATTTTTACGAATTCGTTTTGATGTTACTATGGTAGTTATGGTTAGGTATCTATTGTTTTGTATTACATACAGTTTAACTAAACAAACTTTCTGTCACTGACCGGCTTTTCTGTTTGTAATGTTTGTCGAGTAAGTTGGTTAAATAAAATTAGAATAATAAATAGGCACTTTTAATTTTGGGTTCACCGTTTTTTACATAAAATTCCAATAAAGTATGTTGATAGCTAAGGTGAAACATGCCAAAAATTAAAAACCAAGTGCGAGACGCGGGACACAGGCGGCCGAGCCTGCAGCGGTAGGTACTGTAGAGTACAAAGATATGTATACATTTGTGGCCCTTATTTCAATGGAATAAGGTGAAAAAGTGTATCATATCTTTGTACTCGACTGTACTATTCAACAATATTATGATTCACGCAGTTCGCTATATACGCGGTCTCGTACAGCGTACCCGTAGTGTTAAGTGATCTTACTCGTTTAAAATGTCGGAGCCGTAGAAGTCAAGATTGTCCTCTATTGTACCAAAGTGTAACAAAGGGCGTTGGTCCCACAAAAAAAAAACCAACACACACTACCTTGAGTGAGGAACCTGGTAGCGCCCGCGCGCGAAATTTGAAATCGATGTAATGAATACACGAAGTATCAGAACTACTACTAGGTCAATCAAAAAATCATGTTTTATAGTTCGTTCTTTTATACGGTAGCGATATTAATTCTACATTACTTAACACGAAATTTGTAAAGAAAGGCCTACCACCAAAGTTAAGCAACCACCGCTTACCTAAACATCGTGTTGATTTAAACTAGGCACTTTTAAACATATTTGTAAGAGATTTACTACAGTTTACTGTTTGGTCGTAAACTATATATGTTAGTATGGAGTTTAGATTATCATTTAAGCTTAATGTGACACCGAAATAAAAAGCTATCATACACATACAACCCGTATTTCGTCTTCCAAAGTTAAGCAACTACACGCGTAGTCTAAAACAGGATGGGTGACCGCCTAAACCATCGTGTTGATAAAATCAGTTTTGTCACATATTTGCCGAAGTTTTACTTAAGATTGCTATTTAGTCGTAAACAATGAAAATTAGACTACAATTTAAGTTTAAAATAGCATCAAAATAGGAAGCCATTATAAAAATACAATCCGTATAAAAATGCTAAAAATAAAGATTTTTTTTCATGTTTCTCGTATGGGGACCCCTCTTGGGATTTGATTTATTGTTCATTTTATAGTTTTAAACGATAGATTTTATAATAACACGTATTCTGTGAAAATTTCAACTGGCTACTTATTACGATTAAAAATATATAGCCCTGTAAACTTACTCGTTCATATAAGGGCGCGTACCGCAGTTGAACGATGACGTCACTCAAGCAAGATGGCGTCCACGCGCTTTAATATTATTGACCCAAATTTCAAACGTTTGTAGAATCAAAACTAGGTACTGGGTCTATTTGAATGAAATAAAAACTATTATGTTTGTTTATTTATAAACATTACTGTTACAAAGTTTCAAGCGATTTGGCGTACCTACTGACATTCTTCATTGTTAACTAAATGCACACCATAAAGGTTGAATGGACTACCTAATCCCCAAATAAAGGAAGATTTTCACGCAGCTTAACTATCAAAACCTTTAGATCTTATTACTCCAGAGTTGCAAGCTATACCTTTGAATTTAGAGTCTGTCTAATGAAAGATGAACCTGAGAAAAAGCGGCAAATTCAAAAAATCTTCATATGGTATTACCGATCAATGTAGGAATAAACGATTATGATACTTTTCTTATTTTGTTTATTTTGGTGGGCACAAAGGAAGAGGAAACGCGTACTTTTTCACAATACTAAGGCCTGTATTAATAAACTATAGGTACTCAATTCTACTAATACCGCACTCAAGTGTCCGTTTATCCATATTAAGACCACACACGGTATCATATTTAAGTACAGTTTATTAGTAGAAGCCCGAGAGTCTTACTACTTAATACGTATGGGTGGATCAACTTTTTTGTTGATGTTAGTGTCCCGTAAGCCAGGAGACAACAGTGATAGTTTCTTAGAAAAAATGTTATAATGTATACCTACTTCTATCACACTCAGGAGAAAAGCCATAAAAGAATGGTAGTGGACTTATATCCTTTGAAATCATAGTTTTAATGAGTGACCCAGGAAACGTCACCCTGGCACCGAACTACAAAGAAAAGTTGATTGACCCGTATAGTCAGCATTAAATAAATAGATAGTGACACCCAAAGTCGCCAAACGTGTACCGAACTATTTAGCAACTTTGGGTATCACGAAGTATTTGATGCTTGGAAACTATCTATGAAAAAAAAATGCAGACCACCATAATAATTATTGCATCAGCATGCTTTCTCATTTGTGAGCTCTTTTAGTAAATAAAATCATCAATAACAAGTCATTAAGTAAAAATATTTTATTTATTATTAGGGTAAAACCGATGCTTTCTCTCAACTCTCCTAATAGGCATCTGAGTGTAGGCACTTGCTTCTTTACAATATAAAATTCGTTCACTTTATTTCGGATGGCATGGATGTCAAAACTATCTAAATTGGATACTGTGGCCTTGTGAGTTCGCTTCTTTCCTGGAGTACTGAAGACACCATGGTTTACTTTGCCTTCATTCTCTTCAATGTCGAAACACTGATATCTGTAAGAAGAAAGAAGGAATGAATTAAACAGAACACCATTTACAAATATATTGTGACACGCAGTACAGCCCCATTTTACAGTCCGACAGCTCTAAGAACATTTGGGTTTAGGTGAAATCAAATTGCATCGGTGAGGTTCAAATCGCAACGGTTTAAGAACAAGGAAGACAGGTATAACCCGAACATCTTTTCCAAGAGCTCATGAAGTGTACGTAGGTACATATTAATATGTTTATGATATCTTTTAACTAAATGTATATAAACACCTCCTTAGTGTTTTACTGAAACTAGGTATGAGTGTCAGTTATATTAATCATCTGTCTCTTTAATTAATTTAATAAAATTGCGATTGTTAAGAGATTCAACATGGTATAGGTACAGACAATACAATTTACCGGTCATTGATGATAATTCTTCTAAATACTTCGTTTGACTCTGGCATAGTAAATCGTTTTGCCCCAACTCTTTCAACTGCTGAAGATTTTTCAAAACCGTTTGTTTTTCACCATCCACGTCCAGCTTATCTGAAAAGAATACATCGTTTAATTTCTTAATGGAAAAGAAATACCAATTTCAAAAGATAGGTAGAACAGAAAAGGTATATATTCGATGAAACTTTGGATTGAAGATATAGAAATAATAAGTATCAAAATTAACATGCCATACTAACCTTGTTATAACCTATGAATTCGGTCACCGTATGTAAACACTCTATTTTTTGTTTCTACAATGCTTCCCTCTTCTCTTGTTTTTCTTTATATTTGTTTATAATGGTACAAAGGATCTGTCGCACACCACTTTTGATAGTTTTACGCATGTTTAGTCCGTAAATTTCGAGACGAAAACTTTAATTTGGCAGACTCGAACCAACAACGACTTGTTTGTCAATGTCAAAACGTCATTTTAATAGTGTTGCCAGACCTGCCAGTCAAATAAAAGCCCGGTTCATCATTCATTAGACAGACTCTACCTCTTTGTATGTAGGTTTTAAACATTTGCTATTTTTGTTTAAAAAGCTGAAATAAAATCTGTTAGTTCGTTTTTTTGCTATAGTTGTAGTTATAGAGTAATTCAACATAGAGTTGTTAAAATCGCATAATGTAAATGAAAAATCGACGCGTTACAAACAAAATGCAAAAATGATCGCATCATAATGAGACCGCCATTTTCTTATTGTGGGCTAGCAACACCATGCATTGACAACCCAAAATGCAATCATGGCGCACGGGGCACTGTGTTTTTAGAATGCTGAGAAGTTTTTACGTAAACACTTCATTATTTTGCTTTGAAATTCATATAACTGTTTTTAGAAATTATCCGTGACTATCGAAGATTGTAGTACAGCATACATGTGTGTCCTAAACTTCAAGTCTACGTCCATTCGCAATCTCATCTCTGTACTACTAGACACTTGCAGGTACTGAAGTCCTGAGAATTGCTGTTTTAGCCTTCCTGCCTTGTGTAACATGATAATGTATACTGTGAAAAACAATGAATACGGCAATTTATTTGTTTTCAGCCCGTGTACGTGTCATTCGTTTTATGAAATCCGGTATTTTTGCTTGTTCCAGATAACTTTGTTGGTGTCATAATGTCAGAGGCGTACGCCCGTGAGATACTGCGAAGGAATGTTGCGCAAATATGCCAAACTATCGGTTGGAATGGCATAAACTCAACACCACTGGACATTCTGATGCATGTGCTTGAAAAGTACATACGTACCCTTGGGACACAATCCAACAGATATGCTGAACAATTTAATAGGACTGAACCCAATTTACATGACTTAGGATTAGTATTTCGTGATTTGAACGTTCAGTTGCCGGATTTAGTGGAGTATACACGCAGTGTACCACCCGTGCCACCTCCATTTCCAGTTGACAAGTTTCCGAAACGTAAAGAATCCAATTTGAATTTTCTCAAACCTGGCAGCCATGAGGTGGTTACTAGACCAATGCATGTGCATGAGCACCTGCCTCCTATGTACCCGGAAAAAGAACGGGATACGCCGGTTGTTGCTGACACTATTGAAATCCGTCAAAACGGTATTGACGCGGTTGACATCACCAGCAATACTTGTACCAGCCCTGAAATATCAGTCACTGATAGCCCTGAGAAATCTAAAGACATCTTCAAAAGGCCTATTGACCCTGTTTCATTACCAAACAACAAAAGGCCCAGGTTACGGTTGGATGAGGAGGAAAGAACTAGAGAAATTAGTAGTGTCATGATGACTATGTCAGGTTTTCTGTCACCCGCTCGGGAAGGTAAGCTCCCTGAAGCCAGGCCTCCTACTGTCATATCAGAGAAACACTACGACAAACACAAGCCTAATTCACACCATTCTAATGTTACTAAACCACCAACGTTAGAGAAAGCTGATAAAAAGTCTAAAAAGAATAAAATAGTGAATGGTAAGATAATGAAAAGTAAAAGGAAAGACAGGACTCATAAAGGTGAGAGTAGTAAATCTAGAGATAGTAGTAAATTGGATAAGTATCCTCCAGGACACCCTATGAAAAAAGATGTTCATCCTACACATCATAATCACGTGACGATGCCGGCGCCGAAAGTCGGGCCGCCGCATAGGGCACCACCGCCGCATAGACCTACACCGCCAGCGCCGGCACTTTTCAGTCCCAGTTCAAACCCTGGGCCCAGCCTGAGCCCAAGTCCGAGACAAACATTGGTACCACCCGTGCCTGTTACCCCTATGGAACCAATTAGACCCGTCATCAAACAGGAGCCAATTGATCTTCCGCCTAAACACTTTATTCCAGGTGAAGAAGCAATTCCAGTACCAAGGAGAATACCTATCTCTAAGTCCCCTCTTGTTTCTAATTCTTTGCCTGTCCATAAACAGTCTTCCTTTAATTCTTTTCTTCCTGAAGTAGAAATCAAAAAAGAGGTCATTGGTGAAGAGGAAAAATTGGCTTCTCAACCAGACAGATCAAAAATTAATATATTTAAAAGGATATCGAACAAATCTAAGGAAGATAGAAATGCTCTAGAGGTTGTTACTGATAAAATGCAGTCTGAAGGAATGATCTCAAAGTTGCAGAATACTGCTCGTGAAACCACAAGTGAAAGTGTTATACATGAAAATTTTAGAGTTAAAGCTGAAAATACAATTGTGAACAATAATGATAATAGTGCTTTAGATTTGTCTAAGGATATGGACCTTACAACTAATGAAGTCATTAGTATTGATGATGATTCAATGGATGGACGTCCCATGGGACACTCCAGATTGCTGCCTTTAGATTCACGTCCAAATATATCAGTTAATAAATCCCTTCAACTTCCATATCCCAAAGATGTAGCTAGTGTCAGTCCTAAAGTTAATAAGAAAGAAAAGAAACATAAAGAGAAAAAGGATAAAGCTGCTGAGAAAGTAGCAAAATTAGAAGCAAAATTGATTAAAAAACAACAGCAACAGTTAGCTTATGAAATGGCAAGAGCTGAGAAGCAGAAACTGAAATTAAGCAACATGAAAACACCAAAATCGAGTAGGCCAAAGAATGATGCCAAGCTACGGCACATGCATTCTGGTTTCCCGTTTTTTCCTGCCATGCCTCCAGGGAGAGGTTTGATGCCAGGTCCAGGTTTAATACCTAATTCAAACCTTTTACCGGGAGGTGATTTTCTTGCTGGATTTACTAATAACCCAGCATTGAGGGGTCTGGGTTCGCCAGGATTAATTCCAAACCCATTCTTAGCACATGGAGGTCCCGGGTTAATACCAGGGCCCGGGTTCTTGCCTGGTGCTTTAGGCCCAGGTATGAACCCCCTAATGCAAATGGGCAATTTTCCCCACTCATCGCGAACTTCGAATAAGTTTCCTACCATGTTACGACGCCCTAGTTTAGAAGTAATTCCTGTAGATAACGACGAAGATAGAGGTACACATAAGTCTCCCATGTCCCGCGACAAAGATAGACATGATAAGCAAAAATCGTCGACCATTCCAAATATTTTGCAGAAGCATAAAACGAAGTCACATAAAGAGCATAAATCGAATTTGTTCAAAATGCCTCCTGTACAACCGGATATTACGATAGAGTTGAATCCTCCTAAAACAGATCTTGTGAGAAAGGAGCAGCCTCCTCCCGAGCCGGTGCCGGAGCCGCCGCCCCCCGCGCGGGCGCCGAGCCCCCCGCGGGCGCCCACGCCCGAGCCGGCGCCCGCGCCGCCCCCGCGGCCCGTCGAGCCACTCGTCCCCGAAGTCTCACAACAGCGAGACGGCGATAAATTAGAAAAGAGAAAGGACAAGGCACACAAAAAAGAAAAGAAAGACAAAGACGGGATAAAAATAAAGAAGAAGAAAGATAAAAAGGACAAAGTGAAGGACAAGAGCGAGAAAAAGAAGGACAAGGAAGAGAAACAAGAAGGAAAAGATAAAATAAAGAAAGAAAAAAAGGATAAGAAGAAAGATAAGTCCGCCGATGGTTTAGTACCGAAGCTGACGTTGAAGCTGAACTCTTCCAATTCCAATTCGCCGATGCCTCCGAGCTCGCCGGATATTTTCAAGTTGAATATTAAGCCGGTGGTAAAGAAGGAGGAGGAAGAAAGTTCGCCGGTGAGTAGGGAGGAGCAGGTATCGCGAGAGCACAGTCGGTCGCCGGAACTCGCACAGATATCCGCTTTAGTGACGAGACCTCCGAAGCCGAAGCACGTAAAGCAGAACCATCTCGGCGAAGATATGCCGCCGTCACCTCCGCCGTCCGGAAGCTTCCAAGCGCGGAAGAACCGGCCCCCATCCAGCGCTAAATACAAGCGGATACTGTTCAAACCGCTGACGAAAAAGGGCCAAGCGGATCTCGATGACGAAATGGCATCGGTTTCCAGGGAAACACCATCGGCCGTCCCGATCGAGAAGCCGACCGGCCCTCTTCCCACACCTTACTATGTGGACGAGACCGGAAAGAAGATCTGGGTGTGTCCGGCGTGCGGGGTGCCTGATAATGGCACGCCCATGATCGGCTGCGACGGGTGCGACGGGTGGTACCACTGGGTGTGCGTGGGCATCACGGAGGAGCCGGGGGCCACTGAAGACTGGTTCTGCAAGTCCTGCCTCGCCAAGCGCGCGGCAATGGTCCTTGCAGGGGTGGCCTCCGGCAAAAAACGCGGACGCAAACCAAAAGGAGAAAAAATCAGAGACTGTAATTGATACGGACTTTTCGTTGTTACTGAGATTAGATATTAAAAAAATTCAGTTCGGTAGTAAATGAGCAATTTGAATGTGAAATTGTTAATGGATTAATTGTTGAATGATATCATGAAGAAAATGTTTTCATCATTTATAAATTTAATTGATAGGTTAGGATAAGTATAGATAATAATTGAAGAATTTTAACATTAAATGTTGAACATAAAAATAGTGTAGTTACTCGTAATAATTACCATAATTTTAATATTTTGTTACGATTTCTCTTGATTTCCGTGCGCTCATTGTAGATCAGACGGCGGGCGTGTTATACACTACTCGCGTGTACTAAACATAGATGATAATATAAGATTCTTTTTATATTGTACAAAAACTGAATTTACTTAAGAAATTGGTGATGTATAAAGTATGTAATGTAGTGAATATTTAAATAAACAGATAAAGGCTGGATGTATTTTCGGCCAATATTTGAATAATATTTTCATATTATAATTTTAATATAACCTTGTTTTTTTTTTTGTTAAAGTTGTTCCTCCAATTTTTATGTACAGCATCATCAGTAATTAGGTACTCGGAGAGGGAGGCAATGTAAATTTTTGATTTTAGCCAGTGGCCAATTAAATACATTGGTACTCGATATTGTGGTAAATTATTTCAACTTCCCTCAATTAATTCCTACTGCTAGTATCTCCCTGTAGGAACGAAACTTCGGGTTACACATAGCATAGACCATGATCTTAGATCTAAGAATCATCGAATCTTGCTGTATTAGTGGATGCCTCGCAGCAGGGGCGGATCCAGGAGAGGGGGGGATCATGATGACCCCCATGATCTACTTATGTCCCAGACCCATGATACATCCTTGTCAAATATTACCTTTTAGGTCGTGTTTGTCGTATTTTCGTACCCCTGGACCGAATTCTGGATCTGCCCTTGCCTGGCGACTGGTAGAAAGGCATCTTTACTTCAGTGAGACTATTCCAATGTGCTACAATATGGGGCTTTTAAAAAGAGTGTCATTAAATTTCTTCAAGACCGGCAACGCATTGATGACGCCTCCGGCGTTGTAAATGTCCATAGGTGTTGGTGACCGCTTCCCATCAGGTCGGCCGTCTGCCCTTTTGACCGTTAATGCAAATAAAAAAAAAATAGGGCAAGTAGTTTCTCATGGCATTGATTACCGCAATATCGTTATTGTATAGTCAACATCTTTAACTGTTTAGCTACTATCGAACCCTCACGCAGAATGCCAATTATTGATTTTTAAACCCCTACTGGCAAAAAATGGCGGCTCAACAATTAAATTTATTGACTCCAAAAGGTACTAACTTGCGATCACAAGTCCACCAAGCAGCAGTGTTCGCGTCGTGGTGTTCCGGTGTGGGGTTAAGACAACCGGTGAAATAACTAACCTAGAGGCATTCCATCTTGGTCCTCAGGGTTGGCAACGCATTTGCTGTTTTAGGATTGCAGTCTTAAGATTGTAGTCTTGAGAATTCAAATGTCTGCGTCACAGATCCCACTATCCATTAGGTGGATTATCACCAATAAGCCTGCCTGTGCCTTCCGGCCGACTCTAATTGCTGGCGTATAGGTAAGTCGCAATAAATTTCATTTCATTTCATTTCAAACTGCGTTTTTAGATCACAATATGCTGATAATGCTGCTATGTGTAGGTACCTACCTATCGATGTACAATGCGCCACTGGTTGAACAAGAGTTCACCTTGTGTCCTCGCTTTTTTAAATCGATTGTATAAACGGATACACTATATAATTCCGAATTGATCACAATCTCGAATTTTCATAATTCCGAATGCAATGTGAAGACTTTATTTTTTGCTATTGCTTATAAATCAAACCTGGTCTAGCCTGTGTAGGTATAGCAATTATATTTTGCATTTAATTTGAAATAGCTCCGGTATAACATAGCTTTAGGAAAAATGAAAATTGGACAAATGAATATTCGGAATTTTAAGGTGTTCCCCGTCCACCTATGGGTTTTCGCTCCACCTATTTGGAAATCCTAATTTGACGAATTGTTATCCTTCAAATGAATAAGTAAAAGTTTGTCTAGGTAGATTTTCTTTTTTAATTTTTAAATGTTTTTAAGAGTAGGTAGGTAGATAATCTCCGTTGTATAGTTTGTATGTTGTCCGCACCACTATGTTCACACTGCGGACAGATTTTCCCAGTTGTCCGCAGTGCGAACAAAGGGGTGCGGCCAACTGGGAATAAGCCGTCTCCACGGTCGGTGCTGGAGCTAGCATGGCCACAGTATAAAAAAGTTACTCTTTCTGGCCCTTTAGGAGTTTCTGTTAGTTATTGCTGCATGGGCGCTGGGATGCACGCAACCAAAGGTGCAGCCCCGACTAAACCTGTCCTGTTGACTTGACTTGTAGTGGTTCGCAGCGCACACGCACGGTCAAGGCACGCACACATGTAATATATCGCACTGCTAGATCAAAACAGCATTAACTCAAAATTCTTGCTAGTTTTATTCCAAGTTCATAGAAGTTGTATTAAAGTTGATTTTAAAATACATTTGTATTTTGAGTTAAGTAATGCTGTTTTGATCTAGCAGTGCGATATTTTGTTTAAAGACGAACTACTGTTTGTATTGTGGCAGGGCTGAAGCACTTCCTCATTCGTGAAAAGCAGTGTCACTCGGTAGGTAAATTATCGTCTTTTAGTCCTTACTTATGCTTAAAATTCTACTTTAGAAAACTTCGCTGCTTCTTTGCTCTGAATGCTAAACATAGCCATCGGCTGAAATATATACTAAGTACTTATTGCTCCTATGGTGTATGCAGCTTCAGCTACTTCTGCTTTTTCCTAGCGCCGCGACCACATCTGCGGGATTCGACGAATAATCGTGTATCTCCCTTTATTAGTTTAAAATTTTATTACACAGTAGGCACAAAATAGTGAAATAGGTTATCTAGTAACGGTACTTAAATATGGTTTTAAAAGTAAACAAGTAATGACTGAAATTTATTTATTTAATAGAGAAGTGTTTACATGGAAGGCATTTGAACCAAGTTTTTTGAACAGCCATTTTATAATTGTAGGGATGCGACTAATCAGTTTTGATCACTATTAAAATTCACAAATAAAATTATAAAATCTTATCTAATGCTACTTTGATCTATCTATTTCAATAGCAATCTACAAACTGAAAAAATCTCCTCCCATTAAGGATTCACTACAACAGAAATGCATACTGATATAAAAAGAAGCAAAGCAGCACAACTTTACTCATGCAAATACTTCAGTTTCAGACCATTTCATTATCAATATTCATTGATAATGCAGTTGTGTTTTTCCGTTTTTAATCCACTCCAACTAAAACAAATAAATCTAACAACATAACAGACTAAACAAAAACCCTTTAGTCTTAAAGGTAATTAAAATATTTATTTCACATAAAACTGACTAACAACTCAATAATCTACAAAATAAGGTCTTAGTTTTTACTGGGTGAGGGTTGTCCGGGGCCGAAACTTTGTGGAGCGGCTATCGTTGTGGTTGGCTTCTCTTTGTTCCAATCCTTTAGTCCTTCAGGCAGTGTGGTATCCTCTTCTAAAGACCCTGTGCCTTCTACGAACTGCTCGTAAGTGCTCTTCTCTGGGAAGGGTCTAGGTCCTAACAGTTCAATCATATCATCCCTACTCAAAATTTCTTGCTTTAACAACCTCTCAGCAACTTTAATAATGTTTTCTTTATGCTTTGTCAATAGCTCAGTTGTGTGTTTATGTGCTGTATCAATTAAACCCCTAACTTCAGAGTCAATGAGCTCAGCAGTTTTTTCAGAATAGGGTTTGTCAATGACCATTTCTCCAGGCTGTGGCAATTCAAATGAGACATTGCCTACTTTCGTATTCATACCGTAATGTACTATTTGAGCATAGGCACTCTGAGTTATCTTCTTCAGGTCGTCTTGTGCGCCTGTTGTTATTTGTCCAAAGAATAGCTCCTCACTGACCCTCCCCCCAAGGGTCATACACATTCTGTCAAATAACTGTTCCTTGCTGTAGAGGTACTGTTCCTTTGGCAAATACTGAGCATATCCAAGACCCTTTCCTCTTGGGATGATGGAAACTTTTAGCAAGGGATCAGCATGTTGCAGGAACCACCCTGCAACTGCGTGTCCAGCCTCATGGTAGGCTACAATCTTTCTTTCTTCTGGCTGTAGGACATTGGATTTCTTTTCCATACCAGCTACAACTCTCTCAATGGCTTGTTCAAAGTTTTTGACATTGATGTTGTTTGCCAACTCCCTGGCAGCTATCAAGGCAGCCTCATTGCACACATTTGCTATGTCTGCACCAGTGAAACCTGGAATCAAGAAATATTAATGTTAGTACCTATTTGTTAAATTGTGTAAAATTCTTTACAACATTCTTAGAAGTCAGGCACTGTGTGAACAGTTCTATTCTTCATTTAAAAATTGAAGTACCAGGACCATATTAATTTTTTTGGTTGTGTTATATTATATTAAAATAAAAATTTAAATTATAGTAAAAATTTTAAGCTTCTCAGCTTCTTTAGTCTAACAAAGTATATAGTTTAGCATAGTTTTTACCTGGAGTCAATGCAGCCATTTTACGTGATAAATTATTTTTATTTAATGTTGTCTTCAAAGGTTGCAGATGAACTTTGAAGATTGAGGCCCTGCCTTTAATATCAGGAGCTGGTACAAAGATTTGTCTGTCAAATCTTCCAGGTCGGAGCAAAGCCTTATCCAGGATATCTACTCTATTTGTAGCGGCAAGAACAACAACATTGGTTGTTGTGTTAAACCCATCCATTTCAACAAGAAGTTGGTTAAGCGTGTTTTCTTGCTCTGAATGACCACCAAAACTGCGTCCACCCCTCTTCCTACCCACTGCATCTATTTCATCTATGAACAGGATACAAGGTGCATGTTTACGGGCCATGGAGAACATATCTCTAACTCGCGATGGACCAACACCAACAAACATTTCCAAGAATTCTGAGCCCGATACTGTGATAAATGGCACATTGGCTTCTCCCGCAGTGGCTTTGGCAAGCAACGTCTTGCCTGTACCTGGAGGGCCAGTGAGTAGAGCTCCTTTAGGAATCTTGGCTCCCAAATCAAGGTATTGCTGAGGGTTCTTTAAAAAGTTAACAAACTCCATAATCTCAATTTTAGCCTCTTCGCAACCTGCTACATCCTGAAACTTAGCTCCAATGTCAGTTGGGTTTATAAGCTTGGCCGTAGATTCCATGACACCTCCAAACAGGCCACCGCCCTTGCGACCCCCACGGCCCATCATATCAGCTGAGCGTCTCATCATATAAATTAAAAATCCAATTATTAGCAGAGTAGGTAACAAGCCTGTTAAACTGGAAGCTTCCACTTCTGTTTTGTAAATGACAGAAATAAAGTTAGGTGGGTCAACACCCCTTTCAATTTGTGCATTTTCCAAGTTTCTTTCAAAGGAGTCTACACTGCCAATAGCGAACCAGATCACTTTGCTTTCAAGTGCTGACCCAGGCTGTAATTTAACACGTACCCATTTCTTGTTGATCACTTCAAGTTTTTCTACTAACCCCATATTTAGATATTGGTTGACAAAGTCCCTCCAGCTGATTTCTCTATATCTGAGTTCGAAGTAGGCAATTGTCGCCAGTAGGCCTACGACACCCATCGCACCAAATAACATCCACTTTTCTTGTCCTTCGTAGCCGCCACCACGCCCACTGCTTCCGCCAGGGGGAGAATTTGAAAACATGTTCCATTTATCAGAAGACGAACTCGGCTTGGGCGGCGCCGGGGTAGTCTTTGACGGCGCTGGACTCTCATCTTTTACTTCTTTTTTTTGGTGTTTCTGGCTTGTTGAAGGCTGAAAATACTTTTCAAAACCCTTAGGGGGTTTCTGGCAGAACTCATACCAATGTTTCAGTATAGAATCTAGTGCCGCAACACTGCTAGGATGAAATCTTTGGCCATTGAACTGCAATTTTGATAACTGAGACTGAGTTAACCTGAGACTTTTCCACATGCTGATATATAGAAATGGCTATTTACACTGATGAACGATGATCAATATTTCACAATACTATTGAAAATTAACTATGAATAACGTCATAACAATTATTTTAGTGCATAGACTTATGACAAGGTTAGAAAATCCTGTCTGTCTATCCTTGCTTGTCAGATTATATACTCAAAAACCATACGATTTAAGAAATTACGGTTTTGGCACAGCACTATTTTATTACGACGGCGAAGAAATGTTAAGTCAACATCAAGCTTTATGTTAAAACACTTGACAAAGAATAGACAGTTACGAAATTTCTGAACGAAAATCAGACACTTCATTTTGTTTTTTGTTTCATTTTCGCAGAAATATCAATCAAGTAAATAATATGGTTTACTAATTTCACTTTTATGTCGTTACCAACTGGTTAATTATTAAAACAAGATCTTGTTCCAAAAGTGCACATATGGTTTTATGATATCAACTAAGAAATTTCTAATAGCTTAACGCGAATAAGTGAATTTGACATAGTGTATTGTCATTATGGACCAAGATAGACCCGAAAGTAGTTCGAATGGTGCTAACTCTGGAAAGAGGCCACGGCCTTTTTTACTACAGCCGTATGTAAAAATCGCTCGGCTGTCAATGTACGACAAACCGTCAACGAACGGTCAGAAACGTCCTAAGACAAGTGTGCCAAAAAAGACGGACCTTCCGTATAACATCGGTGATGTGCCTGCTTCAGGGACTCCCGTGCCTGAAAAACGAGTCCGCAAGGCTGGACCTTATTTGCTGGGGCCCAAGCTCGGGCCTAGCCCTGTAAAGAGTATTGTTCAGTGCTTGGCTAGGAAAGAAAAGACTGATGACTTCTATCAAATCAAAATTTTGACACTTAGGCATGAAGACCAGGTTGAAACTCAAGATGACAGGCAAGGGAAGATGCTGTTGCATACGGAGTATTCTCTGTTATCACTATTGAAAGACCAGGATGGAGTTATTCATCATCATGGTCTATTCAAGGTAAAGTTGTGTTGTTCGGGTTCAAATTTATAAAATCTTTGGTCGGGTATTTCTAGTACCTAACAAAATGATTTTTCTCAAATGTCATGCTTTTAGGCCTGTTAATTTGGGCTGTTTGTTGGCTCATTTGTCAGTTTCTTCATTTGTCAGCCTGTTTGGTCTATACCTACTCAAAGTATTGAGTTACTAACTGGTTTCTTTAAGAAAAAACAAATGTAGATTTTTTCCATTTTTTAGGCATAATAAAATTAACCTTTAATTGACGACATGGTTTCAGAGCACTCTCAAAGTAACTCTTAGGCCATAGCAACATAAAGTGGAAAATAATATTGATGACGTCTGTGAGATGTATACCATGTCAGTTAGAGGTTAATATGGCATATAAAAGCTTATCTTGTCTTACTAAATTATAGTGGACAGTAAAATGTTTGTAGTTATTATAAATCAATAAAAAAGTCATTATGATTTTACAATGGAAAAGTTTGTTATATACTAACATTTAAAAAATTCCATTGTTTCTGTTGTTTACCAAATATTTCCAAACATCATAGCTACCTTCAAGGTTTTTTTTGCATCTGCATCTGTTGTAGATGAAAATTATCTCGTGTATGTACAACAACATTTTCGAACCACAGATTTTTAAAATTCCGTCCGATAAATTTATAAAATGTGTTTCCCAACCATTTTTACATTGAGCTGAAAAATAAATAAGATTTTATAAGACAGGCCCCGTTAAAGTAAAAATACTAGACCAAAATGAAATACAGTCATGGAATCGCAAGTCTCTAAAGCGTAATAATAGATGATGTCATATTTCAGGAAAATACAATAAAATAGTATCATAAAATGTAGGTAGTAAAGTTCAATTTCAGTTTATTGTAATGTAGTCAATATAGATAGAGCCTCTGCCTTATTAAGGGTTAAATTAACCTTTGACCAGACATGGAATTGTAAAACAGAGACAGAATATATCACAATCACTGTGTATATTTATGATGTTGATGATGATGTTGAATTAACTAATTTACTTTCAGGATCATGCCCTCGAAGAGGCTCCAAACTATTACGGGCCTGGGCGAACATACAAAGGGAGTTCAGGCCGCATTTACACAGGCCGCGTCCGGGAAAGACTGTTCCTGGTTCTGGACTGTGTCAATGCACACCAGTTTAGTGAAAAAGGCAGCGAGTTGATTAATCTACAACAGTATGTGACCAAAGTAAAGAAAGTACCGGAGAAGGAGGCACTTCTGATATTCTATGATATAGTCAGGGTGGTTGCTAATATGCATAAGGTAAGTTTTGGCCATTTATATGCCGCTAGATCTTAAAAGTCCTGTGTTTTGCTTAATAGCGGTAGTCCGAAATGCCAAATGTACTAAGGTGAAGTCTTGTAATTGCAACTATCTGGTTATTGCAACTAAGTTAAATAACTCCTTCTAGGATCACTGTTTTGAACAACGACAGGCGAGATATTGTATTTCTTACTAAGGAAGAACAATATCACGCCTGTCGTTGTTCAAAACAGTGATCCTAGAAGGAGTTATTTAAGTTAGTTGCAATAACCAGATAGTTGCAATTACAAGACTTCACCTTATATCAAGTACATATTAAGAATAGTGCTTTAGACTCTATTAAATAGTGCTTTGGAGTAAAAAAAAAAATTGGATATGGCAGTGAGTACTCAGGTCTGAACTACTATCATAGGTTATAGGTTATAGGTTATGGCGGGCTCTTTTCCGCAACTCGACGACTTAAATCTGCGCCTATTTTGCGTGAAGGGTCGGCGGCACTACTCCTGCCAACCCAGTTCCACCAGGAAGCCTAGCAAACCCTTTATGTTGCCGACGGCATCTGGTAGCGACCTCGGTGTTCCGAGGTGACGTGCCCAGTATGTTGCCACCCCAGGGCATTCCATGATGACGTGGGCTGCGGTTTCCTCCGCCATCATGCAGGCTCTGCACAGGGGGCTGTCTGTAACACCTAATGTGAACAAGTGTTTGTTAAACAAGGCATGGCCAGTTATGGCTCCAGTTATCAACCGGAGTTGGGCTCTTTTGAGTAGTCGTAACTTACGCGACAATCCGGGACTGATTGTCGGAAGGGCTTCTCTACTTTGCCTGCAGGTGTTTAGGTTGCTCCAGTGGTGTTGGTGCTTTACCTTGGTGATTCGGCGCAGTTTGTTCCGCAGCCAGCTGGTCGGCAGGGGCAGAAATGGTTCAGGAAACTACTATCATTAATTTGTACTTGTACAAGTACGCGGGGACTTACGAGGTTAAAGCTAGAAATAATTAATTATAGAAGAGACACCCAGTTTGTTTTTTCCTATTCATATTCCAGAATGGGCCTGTTAACCTATATTCAGATTTTCTTTTCTCTCGTTAAGCATTCAAGAGGTATCCCAAAATACACTCTATCCCCTGTATTCTGTAGAGTTCAAGCTAGTCTTTTCAAGATTTCACGGATGGAATTACTGGCAGATCCTTATTACACAGGAAATTAATTTATTGTATTGCTCTTCTTCGTATTCATGATCATAACATGATTAATGCATATATTTAATTGCAAGAAGCCCTAAAGCCGCAAACGCACTGATACTGGTGCGGTGCGGCGCGTTCCCAAACAAAAAACGCCTCCACCAGGCTTTGGAAACGCTTCTTAGTATGAGAACGCGACGCACCGCGCCAGTATCTCAGCTCCAAGTTTGGGGCTTAAGAGATTGATGTTGATGTCAATGATTATTTACATCATCATCATAATGTAAATTATAGTATTATTAAACAATGTGGCATCTTTCCAATTTAACCCATTTAGGGCTGGTCTTCTCAATATCCAGATAACACTATCATAGTAAGGTAACTCGTAGCTCTGTCCTTTTCGTTAACATAGAAAAGAAAAGGAAAGGAAGGAAACTTCATCCGGGAAAGGGATACTTCTGGCTACTGGAAACATCAGCCCACATTTATATTGGTCCAGCAAAAGCATGTCAGTTGAAGTACATTGCGTCGTTACCACGGAATAGAAAAAACAGTGGAAGTGGCATGAGCTTCGCTTAGTATCAAAAACAACACGCGACTATGGAAATTGGTGCGGCTATCGTTTTTACATTCTAAAATAGCACAGTAAAGCATGCTTCTGGATTTATTTCCTATTTTACAAATATCGAAATATCGAAATAAGCGATCGCGGCAAAAGTATGGTAGGTTGCGCGGAACTCCGCATAACTATGCCACACTTTACACGCCCACTTGATACTCCTACTGTTTTTTCTGTTCTGAGGTTAGGTTAGGCAATCGTCGCCTCAAATGTGAAAACCAACTGGTCAATGTACTTCTGCTGGCATGATTTTGCTGGACCAATGTAAATCAGCCATAAACCCATAGACCAATTTTATTGTCAATCATAGTTAAATTTATGCCATAATGAAGCAATAATAAAGGCCACTTAAAGCAAAAAAATAATATAGTTTTACACTTATGGACGATTATAAAAAAAACTGAGATTAGTCATAGAACTGTCAGGTTCAACCTGTGGAGCGCCCCGGGACATTTGTTTTAGTAATTTCAACATTTTCAACAATACGCACGGATGCAAAAAGTGTACATAAGGCGATGTAGGGCTAAAATCGTTATGTGCACCGTGTGCACTTGATGGATTAAATTAAGTTTATTCCTATTTATTAAAAATTTAGGAAATTAACGTTAGTGTGATTTTACAGAGAAATGTAGTACATCGAGATCTCAAATTGGGTAACATTGTGTTAAATCAAAGAACAGGCCGCATCACAATAACAAATTTCTGCCTGGGCACCCACTTAGGCAGTGACAGGGATTTGTTGAAGGATCAGAGAGGTACCTCACTTTATTTATTATCTTAATCTTAGTTTAATTTTAAAAAGGAAATGGACAAAATGGGGTTGAAACACTTTCAGGGCATTAATTTGTTGTCATGAACAAAAAATTCCCATTAACATCTGCTCTGTACGAAGTGAAACATTAAAAAAGATTCAGGTTTAGTGTGCACATTTTAAACTCTATACTTAAATAAACAACAATTGCCACAAGCATTATTTGTCTTGGGTATGGGTTCACCGATTTGTACTATTCGTTTTGTTGTATTCTTAACTGTCAGGATAAGATTGGTATAAAAGAAGAAAGGATACAGCACGGAAAGTATGGGAAAAAAATTATTAAAGCTACATTTTCTGTGAAACCAATATTTACATGTTTTATTATGAAACATTTTTTTCCCCTCCAAGCATTATTATGTACTTACCACGTAAATATTTTCTTCATCAAATAGGTATCACCGATATATTTTTTCCCATACTTTGCCGTTTCCTTTACTCAGGCGACACTTGGCAGGAACAATCAATTTCATCTAACCTACCATTTTACATTCCAGGTTCGCCAGCCTACATATCGCCCGACGTGTTAATGTGCAAACCGTACCTCGGCAAACCCTCCGACATGTGGGCACTGGGGGTAGTTTTGTATACAATGCTCTACGGGCAGTTTCCTTTCTGCGATACAAGCCTAGCCCAGTTGTTTAGCCGGATACAAGCTGCCAGTTATAACATACCACCGTAAGTTTACTTATGTTTATGCTCTATTTTCATTTATTTGCAACGGTAACCTATCATATTATTGATTTCACTTCATTAGTTGTATAGTTTCATGAAATTTCATTTCAGGGTCATACACAGATTTAGGTTACCGTCTTTCCTGTGGACCCAAAGTTAACGTTTTCAAGGCCTAATTTTCTGGCTGCACCCACATCCGCATCAACGGCGTCAGGTCTACTTTAGTCCTATCAAATAAAAACATAACTTATACACAAGCCATTAACTATTCACCACAGGAGAGACAACTTTTGTTTCTTCGAATGTGTATGACCCTTCAACGAACGCTATTTTCTAATAAAATCATGATGTGTTAAAGATACCTTATAAATTAATTACGGAGCTTAAGTTAGGTTCGACTTGTAACCAATATAAATATCAACTCATGCGGTAAGAAATGACTCGATGAAATTAAAATTCTGCATAATGATACGTTTGTTAAAAGGTGCTTCGAAAAAATAATAGATATTCAATTTTTTTCACTTGATTTGAAATCGTCGTAACTCAGCATGATGCTGTTAAGGGGTCCATATTGGCTCGTAAGTCATACTCATCGCAACTCATAACGTATTTTTTTCAGCAACTGTTACTCTTTCAGGATTTTAATAAATCAAACATAACCTAACCTAGTCTTATCTACACAATGAATATTTCAGAACTTCTGAAAAGTTTACGGTTCCAGCGGTATAAAAATTACATTTTCGGAGTTCCAATAATCGGAGTTGCAATTTTATATGAACTTTGGCGCGCCCGCTGTTAAGTTTAAGATTTTATAGTAGGTAAAAAGTAACTATACTCCCGTCGCTCTAAAAGGTCTGATTTGACAGCTGTCAATGTAGTACAAAATATAACCTCAAACACATATTTTGTACGGGTTATAGCATCTTCTATTAGTATGAAACAACACTCTTTAGTGTAGTTAATACTTGTATTTTTTCCATTACAGGGACGGAAATTCAGTACAAGTGTCGGACAATACTGTGTTTTTAATTCAAAGGCTGTTAGTAAAGGATCCTAAGCATAGACTTCTAGCTGATGAGGTAAGTTTACTTTTTACCCCCTTACTAATAAACGTTGAGTAACCACCGTTACTATACAATGTTTTGTCCTTATCTGACAAATCCAAATGTCACAATCACAGATAAGGACAAAACATTGTATAGCTATACCACCGTTACTCAACATTTATTAGTAAGGGGGTAGGTCTGCAAACCATATGGTAAAGAAGAAAACCTGTTAGTGCATCCATCTGCTTTCTGTCTGTTGTAGCATATTTAAGCAACTACTTAAAATATTTGTAAATAATACTCACCTAATGAATTGCAAATAAATAACTCACTAATTTCTTTCCAAAATGCTCGCACTTGTGTGCGAAGTGGTGGCGGGCGAGTACCGCAACGTTGCCCAATTTCGCTCGACGTATCTGGCAACACCACACCATATTTCGCGAAGATTCACAACGTCGCCGGACTTCAATTATTAGTTGCATCGTAGTCGCGCGACATTACTTGAATTTCTTCGGTCGTCGTTGTTGACACTTAGAAACAAATATACGTATATCATGAAAGAAAAGAAATAAACTAAACCTCCCTTCCAGGTATTAGACCAGCTATCAACCATCATCGCCAGCTCAGTAATAGTGCCAAGCGTGGCGGACGACCTGCAAGTCGTCCCTGATGTGCCGTTGGACGACAAGGAGAAAGAGAAGCCGAGCGTCGAGCGCAAGGCGGCCACGCCCGCGCCGGACAGCTCGGCAGACCGGGTGCAGCCCGCTAATGTGAGTAGTTTAGCTGGTTTAGTTTAGTTAAAATAGTTTAGTTTAGTTAAAATAGTTTAGTTAAGTTGGTTTGGTTGTGCCTTTGGACGACAAGGAGAAAGAGAAGCCGAGCGTCGAGCGCAAGGCGGCCACACCCGCACCGGACAGCTCGGCCTATCGGATGTAGCATGTAGCCCGCTAATGTGAGTAGTTTAGTTGGTTTAGTTTCGTTAAAATAGTTTAGTTTAGTTGGTTTGGTTGTGCCGTTGGATGACAAGGAGAAAGAGAAGCCGAGCGTCGAGCGCAAGGCGGCCACGCCCGCGCCGGACAGCTCGGCCGACCGGGTGCAGCCCGCTAATGTGAGTAGTTTAGTTGGTTTAGTTTAGTTAAAATAGTTTAGTTTAGTTGGTTTGGTTGTGCTGTTGGACGACGAGGAGAAAGAGAAGCCGAGCGTCGAGCGCAAGGCGGCTACGCCCGCGCCGGACAGCTCGGCCGACCGGGTGCAGCCCGCTAATGTGAGTAGTTTAGTTGGTTTAGTTTAGTTAAAATAGTTTAGTTTAGTTGGTTTGGTTTTGCCGTTGGACGACGAGGAGAAAGAGAAGCCGAGCGCAAGGCGGCCACCCCCGCGCCGGACAGCTCGGCCGATCGGGTGCAGCCCGCTAATGTGAGTAGTTTAGTTGGTTTAGTTTCGTTAAAATAGTTTAGTTTAGTTAAAATAGTTTGGTTGGTTTGGTTGTGCCGTTGGACGACAAGGAGAAAAAGAAGCCGAGCGTCGAGCGCAAGGCGGCCAACCCGGCGCCGGACGTCTTGGCCGATCGGGTGCAGCCCGCTAATGTAAGTAGGTAGTTTAGTTGGTTTGGTTTAGTTTAGTTTAGTCAGTTTAGTTTAGTTGGTTTGTTTGAATTAGTTTTGTTTAGATAGTTTAGTCCATCATCCTCGCCGACTTGGTGATAGTGCCGAGCGTGTCGGACGACGTGCAACAGCAAAAAAGTTTCGATATTATTGTTTGCTTTCACAATTTTTATTATAATTTCCAGTTTTTCAATTCAATTACTAGAGTTTAAAGTAGAGTTGAAGATGAGTCAACATCCGTATTGTTCCAGGATGAGGTGGGCGTGTACTGCGTGCCGCTGCCCGAGTTCCTGGCGCTGAAGCTGCCGGCGGGCGAGGCGGCGCCGGGCGCGCGCCAGCTCGCCGTGCAGCGCGTCGGCCGCGACGCGCGCCCGCTCAACCCGCACGAGATAGCCAGGTACAGTCAACAGCAAAAGAAACTGATAAAATAGGGTCTCAAAATAGTGTATACAATAAATTAAGTCAGATGTCACTGATTATTGTAGTTTAGCATAAGTAAATTAACTCGTAATGTGTCATAAGTAAGTGACATGCCATTCAAACAGTTAAAGTCATTACTAAGCGTTTCAAATTAAACTGATTCTCTAATATAGCAATAGTCAGTAATACTGCCAAACTATCATATGTAAGTGAATATGAATTTTTGGGGCTTTTTGACCTCTCGAGACCACCTCGGAATACAAGTCAGACGTTCTGTTAATGTCGGTTATATTCGTTTGACAAACACGCGAAGCAACTATTACACCTCTCATTTCCGTCAAGGGTTGAAATAAGTTCCTATTACTTCGCTTTGTTTTTTTTTTGCAACATTTTAAATAAATCCTTTTTAACTGCCGTGATTACCCTAATCATTTGGAGAGTTTGAAATCTTGACGTTCTCTTGTTTGACACTTGACACTTGGGTATTTTTTTTATTTCATCATTCTTTATTGAAATTTTCTATAAAGAGACAGTTATGACATCCTTTATAATCATTTTCTTTTGACTAATTAAATATTCAGTTGAAAATGACACTTTAGTATAATCTGTTATATCTGGGGCGTCATGCTAGAACATGTTTTGAAATGTTGATTTTGATCACTTACTTTTGACGTTGACTGTACAAACACTACCAACACTCAAGCAAATCATGAAAGAAGAGTTACGAAAGAAGTATGGCGAGTGAGAATAAGTTTAGATGTCGGTAGGGGACGCCCTAGTAGTTTATATCTATTAGGTCTTAAGACGTTTTCATTTAAGGAGCGTCCCCACTGAGAGCATTCGCGTGTAATGAGCGGAGGCTGGCATTTGCGTGGCACTTTTCAATAGCGAAAAGGCCAAGCCACATATTTTGACTAAGGTAGAGTTTGTGAAGCTAGGGCTTGTAGAGTTAAGGCGTGTAGAGTAGAGCTACAAGCTTGGCTCTATATGAGATCTGATAACTTTTTGACAATGCGAGCCATATCTATCTTGGCAACATTTTACATGTAAATGTTTTTTGTTGGGATCCATGACCGGCCCACTGCCACTTCAAGCTGCTAATTCGTTGGGCTACTGGGGATGGTTTTGACGGAGTGACGGGTGGGTTTTCTCGTCGTTCCTTCATAAGTTCGAGGGCTTCAGTCGAAAACTTGGACTTCCTGCCCTTACGCTGCAACGTGCAAAATTTAATACCTTCCTCCCTGAGGACTCCCCCCACATTTTCGAGGGCCTTATCAATGTCAACGACATTTGTGATTTCCACGGCAGCAAGCCGAATCTCCAGATTTAACTGGAACGTTTCAGATCCCACTATAGTTTGGAGCATGTTTGGTCGGAGCCTAGACTTCATCAAATGGACACGTTCAAGCTTAAAGTTAATATTCAGAGAGCTTCGGACAAGTCGGTGATCACTTCCGGGATGGAACCTGATGATCATTTAGACGTCTTTGAATATGTGCCTTTTGCCCGCTATGATGATTGATGAAGTCAATATCATTTTTCGTTATAGTGTCGGGGCTCTGCCATGTCCACTTCCTCTGGGGCTTCTTAAAGAAAGAGTTCATTAGGAAAAGCCCCTCATTTTTCAGGAAGTTGACAAGCATTTGCCACCTATGGTTCCTTCAACCAAACCCGTGGGTTCCTACTACCGATTCACTGCGATTCTGTACTCCCACTTTACCGTTGAAGTCCCCCATGACAACGTTGTAATGGGGTTTGGTGGTGGAGTGTAAGGCCTTTGATATGCCCTCGAACATATCCTCCACGACCTAAACCTGCACGACCTTGAGGCTATACCTCTCGGTGAGCTATATTATAAGGTATGCAACCCTGCTCGACACACTCGAAATTTCCACAACGTTGTCAGAAAGGGCTTTATTCAATAGCCCGCCGTCAATAGAACTTGCAAAAGATGTAAACAAAACCAAACGAACCAATTCACCATGATTACTCGATAATCACGTACTTTTAAAGATCAAGTGAGGTTTTTGCAACGATTTATACACTAAATCATTATTTGCATATTAAGTTTAAGATGAAATAACTATTCATTCTACTTTATTTTTAATAAAAAACACGTTTGGTGAATATTTGAGGTTATGTGTCAAACAGTACTAATTTGATTACATAGTTCACAAGTTCTATTGACGGCGACTTTACGCCACCCTGGGATAGCTGGTCTTCGTCTCGAAAGTACATAAGGTGGCCTGATTCAAGGGTCACGGTGTCCTCCCCCTCTCGGCCTTCGGATAACCCAAGAATGTGCCACCTTATCCTTCGGAGTTCTTCCTCGAGTTGTGCCAGGTGTTCGTCGAGCCGTAACGTCCGGCTGTTGGACGTCGCCGAGGTCATTTGTTTTTGGCGGCCATCCGTAACCCGGGGATTCTTCGCACCCCCAACATAGGTAAACTTAAAACAGTGGTGGGAAAAAAACTTGGTAGAACACTATGTTTTGTTATTTGACGTAAAAAAACAAGAATAGAATTATAGTTTCTCGAACATACTCTACCAATATGCTATGCTTTGCTACGACAATATTAAATTATGGAAGAATTTATTGAATTGGTATTATATCTCAAAATTATCCAGCAGGAAATCCGAGACTGTATAAAAGCATTTTTGTACAAGGAAAAAATCAATTTACTATTCATTCTAGTTGCTAGTTTCTTACCCCCTTACTAATAAACGTTGAGTAACGTTGGTATAGCTATACAATGTTTTGTCCTTATCTGTCATTGTGACATTTGGATTCGACAGATAAGGATACATTGTATAGCTATACCACCGTTACTCAACGTTTATTTTAAGGGGGTTAATGTCAAATGTTGAATGTATTGCAGGTATCAGCACATGTTCACGAACAGCCCCTCCCGGGAGGCCCGAGAGGCCCGAGAGGCGCGGGAGGCGCGGGAGGCCCGCGAGGCCCGCGCTGAACCCCCGCGGCAGGGGTTCGTTCCCGAACCCCGCGCCGAGAACGCGCGGCTACGTGCGCTGGCGCAGCGGATACCGCGGCTCAACCCGATCGTCGCAACCACTTCCAACGGGCAAGGTAGCTGAAATGTTTTATAATAGTACAATTTGATGCAAGTGCGGAAAGTATGTCATTTTACATGACCCCGAGCTGCAACCGAGGGACGACAAACGAGGGACAAATACGCAATAATACAGGGTGTTAGGCAGAAGGTTGGACAAACTTCAGGGACTACCTCTGTAGGTCATACTCATTAACTTTTGTTATGGGACCAACATCCAAATCGCGAAAAAAAACAGCTGTTCCATACATTTCGGCTGTTTAGTTCTCAAAGTTTGTATGGAACAACTGTTTTTTTTCGACGATGCCACTGGACGCACGAAGCAGTCTTAAGGCTTGTAGTTTAAAAAAAAGCAATTGGATCCTGCTGTCACCTAAGTGGTGGTGGTGGTTTTACACTGTCTCATTTGAAATTTGAATTTATCTGCAGTCTGGAAAGTCTTTTTCTATACTAATATGAAATACCGCCATCACTAAACATATCAAATTTTATCCTCCAAGGTTCCTCATCCTCATCTTCGGGCGGTTCCGCCGACTTTCGTGTGATTCCGTGGTCGGAGAGATCCCGGCTACAGTTCGACAGGTCTCTAGACCAAGACTACGTGCTGCGGCTACCAGTACTAGACCTCTCGAGGATGCCACAGAACCGGATCATGAACCCTGCACCGGTCCATTCCGTGAACTTGGAGTCGGTTATGAACAATCCACGACCGCCGATGGATGGTATGGAGTTTGACGTTTGAATATAAAGTAGGGGTCGGATTTTAGGGGCCGCTTTCGAAAACTAGTAGGGATGCACCGCTTTTTATCGATGTTATTGATATTATCAGACTATTGCTCTATCTGTGCGGTTATTTAATCTTAATAAAATAACCAAGCATACGTACCTCATCCATCTTTATCTTAGGGAAAGCCCTACAAGTTATCAAACGCGGCCCTGAAAAATTTGGCCCCTAATAATTAGTGTATAATAGTATTACAAGAAAAACATGATCGAGTTTAAATACTACTATCACTTATTAATTACACGAGTGACGAATGTATACACTGTTGTAGGCTGACCACTTAACTGACACCTCGCCCGCGCGGTACAGGGGCAGGGGGGGGGGCACACGCGATTTGCACACTGGCTGGACAGTTCTTGAGATATGTAACGTCATAGTGGTTAACAGATGGTTTTTTATTTTGATTGAGAAATTTAATTAATAACGTTAATTTACATGAAAAAGCTTGTTTCACAATCGTCAAGTAAAGCGTATCTGACACATAAATTTAGCCCTTTCCTTTTCTTATATTTGAACATAGACAAGGAGAGAGCTAACTTTAACTGGCACATAAATTTACTTGTCGATTGTGAAACAGGCCATTATACTAATGTAACAGTCGGTAATATTTTTTTGGACTTTCTAAAGTACCAGCAGAATTCGGGTCCAATTATTTTTTCTAAAATATGGGTCTATTGTCTGCCATAATTATTTTTAGTCATAACAGGTCAAAGACTTTATGGTTTTACGGCAAGAATGCGCGCCGCCCCCCGCGCCCCTGTACCGCGCGGGCGAGGCTTCATTTAAGTAGTCTACCTTTATGTAGGTGCAAGTGTAACACCCGTGTTCACAAACGTCACTATGAGGTCTCACAGTGCTCACGAACGCACAGGGTGGTGCAAATCGTCTCATAAACAAAAGGTCGGTCAGAAAGGACCAATCACAAAGCTGTATTGAACGCAGTGCGTTTACTCAGTGAAGGATCCCTTAAGTATTGTTTGTCAATACGGGTGTAAGTGTGATTGCAAGTGGAATTTAGCACTACTAAGCATATAAAAGGAATTTATCGAATATCCAATCCTGTTGAACAGGGTTGTCTTCCTTTTCACTCACACTGCCGTAATATTGTTATTGTGTTATAGTACGATAGCTCTTAAGAGGCCACATAAAGATGCCACGCCCACCAGAAGAAAAAGGGATGGCTATATATGATTCCGCGCAAAGAACGTGAGATGGAAATAGTTTGCGCGTGCGTTGATTGCAGCGTCAAAATCAAATGATTGCTGTTTTTTTTTACCAGGATTAAGAAGTTGTTGGGTAAGTACCCAACCTATTCAGTTAGAAAATAGGGTTTCGAAGATTCAACCGGAAATATGCCAAAAAGGTGTCATTATTGAAAAATAAAACTATCGATTTTTTTGTTTCTTATCGTGTTTTCACGATTAATAATTTCAAGCCACATAGGCGTTATGGTTATTGAGATACAGATCGCGAAACACTACCCACTTTAGCGAATGTAACCCTTTTAAAACAACCTTCGTCTTTGTGTTTCTCTCTCACTTGCCCTCATACGTTCTTATCCGAGTCTAACCGACTTCATCCGAAAGACTTGTCAGACTGTCGCACTGGGGCTTAATTCTAGTCGATAAAACTATATTGCTTTTGACGTGTTATCGTATTGCTAACGTTACGATAGCTCTTATTTACTTGACAGTAAGGGCGGCCGAATTAACCGTTTCGACGCTGTGTCAAACACAAAAGACACTACTCGCACGCCCATGACAGCTTAAAACCAGAGCTAATTTCAACCTTGCCTCATACACCTTCAGGTCTATTTTGCGCTGGCAACCATGACGGAAAAATCCATAGTTGGCGTTGAAAGGAAAACAATGTGATAGCATGTCAAAAGTTATACGGTTAAACCTAGTAGAATAGGGCCCCGTACTTGGGTGTCTCTACGCGACTAAGTATATATGAATGAATGAATGAATGAATGAATGAATGAATGAATGAATGAGTGAGTGAGTGAGTGAATGAATGAATGAATGAATGAAAGAATGCATGAATGAATGAATGAATGAATGAATGAATGAATGAAACATCTATTCGGCTATAGTTCAAAATTGCAAATACAATTAAAACAAAAATAAATGCGCTACACTAAAGCCGAAAAGGCCAACCGGTTCAGCTTGTAGCTGGGCAGAGCCTTAGCGCTGGTTTTCAGCTGGAGCCTGAGATGGGAGGTAGATTACATAATTATATCAAACATAAACAATTAAACAACAAAAAGCTAGCTATACGGTTAAAGAATAAGTTGTATTTTTTCTGACCGGGTAATATAAGAAATTTATTGGAAAAAAAATACCGCGTTATAAAAGATATAAATTCCAATATAACGGTGATCTCTTAAACCGCCCAAACGACTTTCACGAAACCCAACTTGTAAAAAAAAACACGTTCAAATCGGTCGAGCCCTTTGGAAGGTACGATGCTACAGACAGATACACAGTCACACACTGACTTGAGTATTATTTCTCTTCCGCTGATTTATTGTTCTGAAAATTGTTGAGATAAAAAAATACCACATTATATCTCAACAACCACCGGTCCGCTATTCGCCGTGTATTTAAACAAATTGTACTATTATAATTATTATAGGTTAAAATTAACATATTTTTGTAACAATTGTATCGGGTATTTTTATTGGTAATTATTTTATGTTATTGTATAAATAATTGTAGTTAATGTGTATGTTACTTAAAAAAACGTCCATATTGTACGTTTACTTATTTTCCCGTGTACATTAGTTCTAAATTGACGGTTTTTTGTTTTAGATTTATGATAAACACATTGTTTTTTCAAAATCATGGTCACCATACTATTTACGTCCTATTTGTAGGGTAACCAAGAGTTTTGTATATTTCTAATATTCATTTCATAAAACTAAAAGAAAAAACCATTTTAACTGTTGGAGGGGAGGTTTTAAATATTGACTAAGTTTTTAGTTTAATTTAAGGTAAGCTGGTCGCAAAACGATTCTTGCTCAAGTTTTAAATCATTGTATTTTTAACTGTAATTAAAAATACCTAAAGATAAATAATTTTAATGATACATTAAACAATTAACAATCCATAATAGCCTAATTATTAGACAATATGGTGTTTAATGTGTCTTAAATATTAATTTGAAGTTCTTGTACATAGCAAAAATTGTATTTTAATGAAAATAATACGAACTAATTGATAATGTTTTAATAGTAAGTTGGTTTATAATGTAAGTAGTCCAATTTCTGTTGTTGTTAGCCGCGCGATACCTTTAGTGTTACACAAATATACATGTAGTTAAAAAGTTTTTTGTTTTATTTGTTCTGATAATCACCCTGGCCTTGATGGCAGGCATGACGGCCCTAGCCAAGATGCATTACGCTAACTAGCGTTTCTATTCGTTTCGGTTTTAAACCAATCGCGTCACTGGTAGGTGACGTGATACGAAGAGACAAGTGATCTACCAGTGACGCGATTGGTTTAAAAACAAAACGAATAGAAACGCTAGTTAGCGGAATGCTAGGGCCTCAGGCGATGTTGGGTTCTATTCTACTCTGTCTTAACTTAATTGCTTTTGACATGTTATATTGTATTGTCAACCTCATGATAGTTCTTATTTACTTGCCAGTGATGGCGGTCAATACGATAACATGTCAAAAGCAATCAGGTTTTACTGAGAGTATAAAAAGCATCCTTGTGCATGTTAGAACAGTGACGGGGCAGTGGTCCAACTGACCAAAATTAGTATCATACTATGAGGTAGGTTTAGGTTATGTTAGTTCTACACCTGGCCTGAACGGCCAAAACGCTCAGAAATAGGAGCTCCGCGATAGCGGAGCTCCGTCGAGCCTGTTAATTTGATATTCAAATATAAATTATTTGTCCTGAAAGGGTTGGAACATGGTGACCCTGTCGGTTACTTGAGCTTTGCAGTGGCAGTGGTGTGGCTCATTTTTTTTTTAACGAATTAAGAAGGCAGACTCGCTTATAGGCCGCCTGATGGTAAGTGGGATCGTTGACCCTTTGCATTCTCATGTTGGCCAATAAGGGTTCCGTACCAGTTTAATTCATGTTGTAAATATTCCCGCTTTGTAGCGTCAATAGAAATAGGCTTACTTGCATTGAAAATTTCAACCATGTTCCTATTACAGTTCATGAGATGCAGCCCGCTGAGAGACAGATGAACGAACGGACGGACAGCGGAGGCTTCGTAATAGGGTCCTGGGTACGGAACTCTAAAAACACGCAACATTTTAATCAAATCTTGTTTGTCTTTAAACTTAAACGACCAAACAACTAGAGCTTAGTTTGGGACTAGGTCAATTTGTGTGAGATGGTCCCCTGATATTTATAAAATAAAAAAAACCTGATGAATAATAGTCGATGAGTCTATGACATATTTGATCACGATCTTGTACGACGGGCATCGTCAAAGAGTGCTGGGGCGTGCCTCCGTGAATAAAAAACACCTATACCTAACGATATCTCTTTTAAAACTTTACGACCAAATTCAAATCGTATTTTTACGATTGTTTTTACTGCATATGTTTACGGGCAGCTTTGAGCATCGCCATTGGAAGTAATTGTCTGTAAACAATTGATTTCCAGTCGTCAAATTTAACTGAAACGTCTGGATAATTTTACAATTTTACTGCGGCGATTTATTTGGTTTTCTTAGGCTGGGTTTTATAAAGATCCGTTAGATCAAATTTCGGTCAGGAATGTCAAAACTTGTATGAAGTTACTAAAATTTGATCTGACATATTTACTAACGGACCTTTATAAAACCGGGCCTTAACGTCAAATATTAACTCACGACAGAAAAATTGGGATGTGGTGTGTACTGATGTGCCAAACGAGACTTTCCAAAATTGCGGAACATTTCAAGTAGGAAAATTTCGGAAATTTCTCACAATTGTGCGTTGGGATTGAAACTTTCCGTTTCTGATATATAAATTTCCTATATTTCTAGAGAAAGTTCCCGGAAATTTCTTAGAACTTTTCAAACTTTTTAGAAACTTTCCGCAACTTGCACATCAGTAGGTGTGTATAACACAATGAATTTGAAAATGTTACAAAAAGAAAGACACAAAAACATGACTGTCTTGTTAAAATTTATAAAGCTATTTCCTTAATAATACTGTAACTCATAATTATATCAACGGTTACCTACGTGAAAAAAGCACAGACAGACAACCCATATTAATCGTATTTAATGTAAATATCGCAGGGTTCCCCGTCTACCAACATTAGTGAAATAATTTTAAAAATTCTCCGCTAGACTGGAGCTATTTCTCAACGTCCAACTAACGCCCGACTTTCCGGGTTAAATGAAAACTAATTTCAATATTAATATTTCCTTACATTGCTAAAGCTTGGAGTAAAAGATGAGTAAGAGCTTTCTTGATGAGTTTACAGTGTCTGTTTTTTAGGGTCCCGATAAAATAAACTTTCTTTTAAACTAAATCGCGTTCAAATTGGTCCATCCGTTTGGAAGCTACACAGACACACACATACACAGATACACACATACACACATTTAACTTATAATTATAACATACCTTGTCTTTGTCGGGATTAAAAAATAATTGCTTGTTAATTTACACACAGGTTGATCTAATTTTGCAACAGTGATTGTAAGGTGATAGAGTAGATGATTGCTCCTAAAAAGGCTTTTGGGTTTGTATTGCCGTTTTGAGTTACTAACACATAACGACATCACGTCACTTCTCTTACATTTAAAATGAACATTTTACACACGTTTACTCATCTGTCACTCCTTTAGCCGAATTTAATGTTTTTAACGATTAAAGTATAACCATTTTTGTGTGTTAATGTGTTTTAAATCAACATACGAATTTGATGATAGTTTTAAATTAATGGTGTGTGCCATTTTCTCATTTTTAGCCGACTTCAAAAAAGATGAGGTTATCAATTCGTCTGTATTTTTCAGAGTACGCTTTCACCATGGTCCCTATTACGGCTTTAGTTACTATTAAGCCTAACATTCGCTAGTTTCAGTACCTTTATAGCCTTTTAAAAGAATAACGCTAAATAAGCGAAAAGGCTTGTGAAGTGTACCGTTACACTTAAAATCACATTTCCCCTACCGCCTCCGGCTAATCGTGTAGCATTTATGTCCCTAAAGGGAATTTTATTTTCCGTATTGTATCATATAAGGGAATTGTTTTTAGGATTTCGTCGAGAGTAAACCGGCAGCGTGAATGCGGTATTTTTAATCGAATATTTTTAACTGATTTAGGGCCGATTCGACCAAACTGGAATAAGACTTAATCCGAGATTAGTCCATACAAATTCGGCGTTTAATCTAGGTACAAGACGTTACTCCAGTTTGGTCGAATCCGCCCTTAAATGTAACTTTATCATATTTGAACGGCAGCATACTTAAATAAATAGGATTCTTAGGCTATAATAATAACAACTAGTTTGGCTAACACAACTTTATTTTATTTGCTTTCAGTGCCTGTTTTTTTTTGTAGACTACCTATGTAAGAAAGTGGTGTTAGTTATAGGAGCATTAGGTTTTTGAAGGTAGGTAAGTATAACCATCGTTTTTATAGTAAGTAAATAAAAAACAACACTGAGTGTTACTTACTTTCTGTTAAACAAATTACCTTTGAGAGAAGTTATTTTTTTGGCTGGGTTTTTGTAGGTGGTAGGACCTTGTGCAGGGTCCGTCCGGATCGCTACCACCATCTTATCCATTACCTACCGCCAAACAGCAGTGTTCGCATTGTTGTGTTCCGGTTTGGGGATAAGACAGCCGGTGTAATGACTAGCATAGAGGCATTCCATCTTAGTCATCAGGGTTGGCAACGCATTTGCAGTCTTAGGATTGCAGTCTTGTGAATGCGAATGTCTATGGGTCACAGTTTCCACTTACCATCAGGTGGCCTGTGTGCTAGTTTGCCTTCCCTACGCCATAAAAAAAGGAGAAGTCAAACGAGCACCGAGCCACCTTATGGTAAGTGGGATCAGCCTATACATAGACATTTGCATCGAGTCAGTATTTAACTTAGTATTAGTACCTATTAGATAATACAACAGCGTGTTTAAAAAATGCATTATACGTCGAATGTGTACTGCGAACTCAAAATTAAAAACACACCCTATTTTTTATTGATTGGCGGAACAGTTACAAGCTGCAGGCGCTTCTCATATTAGGCGGCGCTCGCGGCGTGGATCCGTATACGCGCTCTTTTGTCAGCGAGATCGACGCACAGGGTGATGCCAGGGGCCCTAGCTAAGATGCAAACGCTTTTAATGTATTTCTATTCTATCACTCAAAATATATGGGATGTCCACGTAGTTTATCGCAACGCATGAGAATGTCAACCCATACATTTTGAGTGATAGAAAAAAAAGTTAACGTAACGGCACCAATGTTGGACGCTTTTAGCTGAAGGCACCAATAATGGACACTTAACTATTAATTCAAAGATCATAAGGTTATAATTTGATTGTCTCAAAAATTATGTAATTTACACGATGCAGGCTCTAGTATTATTTACTCACACTTAATAACCGGTCAAGAGCGAGTCAGACTCGAGCACCGAGGGATCCGCACCTAGGGTGATGGCACCCGTTTTGGACACTTTAGGCTGACAGGCACCAATAATGGACACTTAACTCTTAATTCAAAGAACCTACGGTCCTAAATTGATTGGTGCTAAACACATGAATAACCCTTTGTCTTCTGTAACATAAGAATCAAGTGTCCATATGTCATGTAAGGGCCTCAGTAATACAGATGATTCGGAAATGTACTATCGTTTTTATTTAATGTAAAAGATGCTTTGATTTAGTAGTTCAAAGTTCTATAGGTACTTGAAATTAAAGAGAATTTGAATGTATATCTTTTGACATAATCTCTATTGGAAATGTGTTTCTCTCTGGGTGTTAGTGCAGGTCGTAAGATCGTAACTTAAATCATAAAAATACGAACACATGTCATGTTAGGTGAGAAGGTGCTTAACACTCTTCAAAGGCAGTAAATACAGAGTGTGAAGTTTTCGAATCACCCTGTATAGTGAAGTTTTACGAATGAAAGATTACGCGCTGCAGGCGCCCGACGCGGATATATCATCCGAATGTCATCAAGCCATAAGTTATTTATGAGGATACCTGCGCTCGTAATAACACAATCTTCTATTGTGAAATAAAAAGCGTATCTACCTACTTAACTTTATTATTTGCACAACGGGAGACTTGTTTATTTGCGATAATTTTTCAAAGTTGAAAATAAACGCATCGTCTGTGCGAGTAGGTAGGTAAATTATAAAGTTAAATTAAAACTAAAAAAAAACCGCTCCGTTCTGTTATTACAATTTTTATGATTTTTTATTACTGACTTAACGTTTTTATCACAAATGTAGCAACTAATATGCATTTTTTGATTTGGAATTATGCATTGTCTTAGATGTTTTAACGTATTTATCTATTTAGCCGTATAACGCAATTATCGAAGGCAGGTTCTTTATCTTCCCTATATAAAATGTTTGAAAACATAATTTTCGTAAGATCATATTCGTAAAATTAAAATAGGCTTAATTCCATTCCTTAATTAAGTAACATTTTAAAGGAAATAGAGCCTGCATCAGACCATCTATGAAAATAGATTAAATCAATATAACCTATTTGGTTTCATCCATTACGCTATTATTCTAAAGGAACAAGCAATAAAAAGGAACATTAAGTTGACTTATTGAACTACCTACGGTGCAGGTCGAGGCTTTTGGCCTGGTTTTCCCATTCATCAGATTTATCGTTTTAAGATATCGCCTTCATTATTCAAGACGGCCAAAAAACAAGACACCCTGTATCTAACAGCCGAATTTTATTTATGTACGTTTCGGTGTTTGTAAATTGTGAAGCCCGCTTTACATTTGGCTAAATTCAGTGTGCTAAATTTAGACAGGCGGCGTGGAGGGGATAAGCGCGTCCTCTTGACTAATGCTAACTGCCTTTACAATTGTCTTTTTTTAGAGTCTTTTTCATTCAGCACACTGAATTTAGCCAAATGTAAAGCGGGCTTTAGACATTAAATAACTCGCGTCTCAATTCGTCGGCGAGCTTAAATTGTCATGACAAGGTGTTGTAACATTCTAGTGCGTTCATTTTTAAACAGTTAGTTAATTATTTAAAGTAGTTAATACTGAACGTCGCGTCGTAGCAAGATTTGTATCAATTTAGTATTTATGAAGAGTAAAAGAATGAGTATATTACGTTATAGGAGCTGTCACAGTGATCATCCTTAATTGATCCTACTAACTATATAATGTATTTTCGATACATTTTGACATATTTCTAGTCATACTAGGGTGACGGCACCAATAATGGACACTTTTAGCTGACAGGCACCGGAAATGGACACTTCACTCTTAATTCAAATTTTATACAGTCCTAAATTGATTGTTGCAAAACAAATGAATAACCTTTATCTTCTGTAAAATAAGAATGAAGTGTCCATTATTGGTGCCTTGTCCATTACTGGTTACATCACCCTACTATTTGCCTACTTTTGCAAAAACCTCCGGGTGTAATATTTTTTCATTCCTAACTCTACTGATTTTCAAAAGTTAATAATTCAGTTTTAAATGATGCCTCGACTTGTTTTTTACAATAATGGAGGAGAAAGTGCTGAGTGGGAAGTGGTGGCAAATAATTTCCAAGTAGGTACAATAAGTGTTAAATAAAACTAAACAGATTTTGATGAAATTTGCTGTGCAGTTAATACTAGTGTGTACGTGTAGTTAATCCTTATTCCAAAAAAAATTGATAGTTCCCGAAGAGAGTAACGAGTTCTTCGAGGACGATGTCACGGGCAAAAGGTAGTGTAGAATAATGAAAATGTACTCAGTGACAACAAACAAAGTGAGCGAAATACGTCATAATAAGAATTGTAGGTAACTTCAGCATCAGTCGATGAAAACAAATAATTTGAGAGATACACGACTGAAATATGAGGAGATATTTGTTTGGTATAAACAGGGGAGGTACGAAAAGCAGACGTTCGGATGCGGTGGTTTAAATGATAGATGTTATGTGGGTATATTCTGTAAGTGATTAGGTAGGTAAACGCGGCTGCGTCCGCGTCAGTTGCATTATAAATACGTGTCAACGAGCAAGGTGTTTTATTTGGTTTTGTCTCCTCCGTGGCTCCCTCTAGCGAGAAATAACAGTGGCGACGAGGATGGGATGGGAAAATATAATTGAAACTAAATCGTATTATTTACCTACTCACAAGTTAAATATTACCTGACAGTTAATTTAAAAAAAAATGTAGGACTTATACACCTGGGTTCTTAGCTAAGTTTGATGAAAATCAGGTGGGCCGTTTAAAGGTTCTTTTCCAATGGCGAGGCGAGGCGAGACGAGAGTTAAAATTTGTAATAAAAGCTTCTCGTGACTCTTAGGTGGAAACGGTTTTTTCATACAAATTTAAATTCTCGCCTCGCTTCGCCGTTGGAAACGTAACTAATAGGTATCAGCTCTGTAGGCTCGCAATTATTTCGGGAGTTTTCATCTATTTCATAGTTTTAGTGGTGATAGTACCTTGTGCAGGGTCTGTCCGGCCACCTCCATCTTATCCTTCAACCTACCATCAAACAGCAGTGTTCACATTGTTGTGATCCGGTTTAACCGGTGAAATTACTAGCATATAGGCATTCAATCTTAGTCCGTTCTCCATGTCATAAACAAATTTATTTAAAATCAAAAAATACCTTCTCCATCGTTATAGTATCCTAAAGCCCGTGTGCAAATGTGATGAGCATTAGCCCCTATATGCTGGAAGGGGATGTATGTATGTCATTTGTTTCGACTCGATGAACGAATCGTCTCACTGATGTCTTCTTGTGAATTGAATTATTATTTGCTAGGAAGAATTTTATTATGCTTTTGTCTGAGTATAGGTAGCTTTGAATTCGTTTAGTTGTTGCACAAACTTATATTAAAAATGTGAGTTTGTAAGGATTTTTGTCAGTTAATCACATGTGGCTAAATAGATTTCGATGAAATTTGGCACCTGGATTAAAACATAGCATATTTTTAACCTGGATTTTTTTTATTAAGTATATCCCGGTCGTAGATAAATGTTGCTGTTTGTTTAAAATGTAAGCAAGCTAGTTCAAAAAGTTTTTGAATCGGGAATAACCTACTTCCATTTTTAATCAAGGCAATGACAACTGTGTATAACATATAAAATAATAAATACTTACCAGGAATTTTCTTCTTATAAAGGAGAGTCTGATTATCTTAAGTGCATTTCCTTCAACAAATAAATCATCAAAGAGAAGCTTCATCTACTTATCGGCTTAAAACCCTAATTTTAAATAAGTCGATAAAGCCGCTTTGCTAAATTATAATTTTATTCTCAGTATCAAATTGTAAGTACAACTTGACGTCGTAAATCCTAAGTAATTCATTTTTGTGCCTTTGTATTTCATACTTGTCATAATCATTGTAAAACACTTCTAATATTACTAGGTTTCGCTACGTTGAGTGTACTTCCAGCGTACACGCTTACTACAACGCCCCGCTCATGCACTGATCACGCCGCCTGTACACTGTTAGCGCTTCTATAAAGACAGCAGAGTAAAGAAGTCTATAATTATAACGCCCCGCTGCCGCCGCACGTGTCACTGTTCCGAATGTGTGGCGTAATTACTGACAGTACGTTTACTTATGGCCGAACCCTATATTCAAACCGCGGACAGATAGGCTTACTTCGGATTAAAATTTGACAAATTTTGTATGGGCAAAAGTCAAATTTTAAACCGAAGTAAGCCTTATCTATCCGCCGTTTGAATATAGGGTTCAGCCGTTAGTCGCTGGCAATAGCTATCCTCATCATAATAATTGTAAAACACTTCTAATATTACCTTGTAGAATCCCCTTGTGATACCGCGAAGGATATCAAATAGGGTACGCCGCAGGCCACAATTTGTCTAATGTTAAACTAAAACTATCTAATGGATTGAATTTAACTTGTAAACAATGTTACCAAATAATTTTCAATTTGAATCTATTATTACTTCTCTATAGTCTTTAACATAACTATAGTATTATAGAGCCTTGGAACAATGATCCGATTTTATTTTTAACCGATAGGAGCTGAAGAAGGTTAAGATGTTAAAAATAAACTTTTTTAATTAATACTTAATAAGAACTAAACAATTTTAATAAATAGCAATCTTTAAAAACCCTTTTTATGGTATCTTCGTCTATTATATTATTATTTATTATGTTAAAAAACTTAAGAGAGTCTTGAAAATCATCGGTTCACTAATTATTTATTTGAATTTAATTTCAAATCCTAGTATGGCACATAAAACATGTAATATAAGAAATTAAAAAAGATATAACGTACCTACGTATTCGTCTTAATCTAATTAACCAAGAAAGTATCACTTCTTAAACAAATATTGCCAAATTTTGTACGGCTGAAACAAAACGTGTTTTTTTGCTCTCTTGTAAAAAAATACCTCTATGTCCCTTGCTGGGTTTTGATATGGGGCAGCCGTGAGTTTTATAATCGGCTTACATTACGAAATTTGAGCAGTTGAAACGTAACACGGTAACCGCGATCCTTGGGTTTACTCAATTAGGTAAAGTTCCAGGGACCGCCCGCGGCGATCGCCAAATTAACTGAGGGATCTGTTTCCAACCAACATTAGCATTGCGTCAATTTTACATGAGAGATTTGTCTAATGTTCATTAACCTTTGTCGTATCAGCTAAAAGCCCACCTGCGGCGATAGTTTACAATTATGTTAGTGATGTGGTTACTATATTGAATATCTGCGACGCCGATAGCTTAGTTGGTAAGTACGAAGCTATCGATCCCGGTTTTGATACTGAGTTTTTCAAGTCTTAGTTTGCTATGTGTTTTTTTCAACAACTAGCTTGGACTGAATTACAGGTAAAAAATAAAATATCGGGGGACAATGTTACCTAAATTGACCTAGTCCCAAAACTATTTGTAAGCTCTAGGCTTGTACTATGGGTCTTAAATGAAATAAATACCTACTTAAATAGATAGAAAACATCCAAGGCTCAGGAACGAATACTCGCGCTCCTCATGCAATATAAGTATTTTTATCGGTGTCTAGTACGTACCCATAGTAAATATAAGCCTAGAGCTTAGTTTGGGACTAGGTCAATTTGTGTGAGATAGTGCCATGATGTTTATGTCTGATGTCTGTCTAAATAAATCACATTAAGACAAATATAATCATTCCGATTCATTCTATTCTTGGTCACCTCGGCCCCTGAGGGCTTATTGTCTAACGCACTCGCAATCACGATCGTTTTCATTTTGAAAATCGAAGGCTTGTCTGCATTCAAAATGAAAACAATTGCTCCACTTTGAAGCCGGCTGCGATTGCGAGTGCGTTTGTAAGCCCTCTGGTATTACAATCGATATCACATACGTTACGAATGGCCGTCTATCTCCAACGTATTCAACCGAACCGAGTTATAAACGAATAACGATAAAATCATAGCGCATAAGAACAATAAACAGGAACTATCGATTCACGAGGGACGCCAGAGAGCCTACGAGAGATTCAGCGGGAAATAAATTTAGTAGCACGGTCGGTTTTTTAAATGATCCTCACATCAAACGTTGGATAACAATTTAACGTGTAAACTGTCAAATTTTAAATAATTAACGAGCTGTACCTTAACATAACAGACCAACACGGGTAGCACAAGTTGTGTTTTCTCGCTTGTCGCTCAGTGCATCACTATCGTTACAGACTAGGAAGAAAGGGAGATCCGAGCGACAAACAAGTCGCGGACAACATGTGCTAGCCGTGCAAGTAAGTATAATGCGAGTCAAAAGATTTGCAGAAATGTCAAACTATTTTGATTAAGTCGTGATTTTTACACTATAATGTACAGTCAACAGAATAAATAAGTGATCATTTATGTACCTTTGTCGCTTTCAATCGTTTCACAATTTAGTATAACATTTCAAACACGACGTTAAAGTGATAAGGTACATAAATGATCACTTATTTTATGCTGTTGACTGTACCTACTCGTACCTTTATAAAACAGGATCTTAAATGGCCAGTGGCTTGACTTGCTTTTCACCGAGTTTTCTACAGTTTTCTATGCACTCTCTCATTGTCTCACTCCTAAATCTCATAAAACGTGCGAATAGATCGCATGAGCAATCGCCTCGAAAATTCACACTTTACGATTCGAACACTCAATAGGTTTTATGGTTTCTGCTAGTTAACCCTGTATACTGTTAAGTTAACGCTGCTAGACTTTAATTTCCTATCTGACGACGATAGATGTAGATACGATCCTGCCTAGAAAACTTACTTTGATTAAAAACAAAGATTTTGACGATTTGATTAGCCTAGTTAGTAGTGAGTGACCTCTTGCCTCTGCTAACGAGGCTAGCGGTCCCAGGTTCAGTCCACAAGTAACAAACAAAAAATTAAATCAAAGGTTTACATACATAATATTGTATAACTAAACCTTTCCTAATCCATAAAGAAAGGCTTACGTACTTTAGACTACATTAAACCGCTCGCTTTTATTCCAAGCCTTGGCTCACATTGCAAAAAACCTTGCACCTGCGGAGGCCATTTTGAATAATTTCCTTCCGCCATTTTGTGCTCGATGACGCTCTGACGGATTACGGCAGGATTTAATCTACGTTTTAATAAAATATTTCCCTCTGAACTCCGTATTTATAAAAGGAATTAGCTAATGGAGGCAATTATAAAAATTGAGGATTATATTTTAATTAGAGCTCCGCTTTGTTTTTCTGTTTTGTCTGTCATCTGACCTGTTTGCTTTGCTGCATTCTTTTTTATGATTACGGCATTTAAAATTAAATTGTAATTAGACAAAAAAGATAAGGTTAATTTGAAGCAGAAAAAGGTTCTGCTATGAGTTTGTACCTTTTAATTAACTTTTTTTTCTATTGGTAATGTCTTAGGTGATCCATCAATATAAAAGGAAGTGAGAAGTGAATTCTGACACCTTTCGTTCTAGTACAAATTAAAACCTCAAACGCAAGAATAGGTTATAAATTGCACTGATTCTTTTACTATAGTGACATTTGCTTAGACGAGCAAGTCGAGAGAGTTTTTGGCTTAGAAAGACACGCTTAAACCCATTTGAAAGCAAGACAGATGAACACCTTCTTCGCTCTTGTATAATGAGGTCTGTATTTGATAAAGTCTTGTCAAACAAAAACTACGCCTTGAACATTCTTGAATGTCAGAATAATTACTGCTATTTAATAGCAAAATTGTTAAGGTTTTCATGCATTTTTATGCTTTCTTTGTTAGTGGAAAGATTAATTTCCATCCAAGGCGCTTCTCACGGTTTTAATCTAGTATCGCATTAAACTTGATACTTTGTTTCAAATTGCATTCTGCGAGGCGCCTTGTAAAAAGTTATACATAATGCATGTTCGCTTGCAGCTGGCTTCCGTGCCCTTACCACGTGTTATCACGGACAAAGTGTTATTTACACTAATTAAAATTAATTTCTCGTAGGCACGTTAGGCAGGGGTTGAGTTTTAGTGGTGGTAGGTCTTGTACAGGGTCCGTCCGGAACGGGACAACCATTTTAACCTACCGTCAAGCAACAACGTTCGCATTGCTGCCTGCGTTTCGGTCAACACCACCAACGCAACGCGTTTGCAGTCTTTAGATTGTAGTCTTGAGAATGCACATGTCTATGGATCTCAGATTCCACTTACCATGATGGTTTGTGTGCACGTCTGCCTTCTACACCGTGCCCGAGACGAACCCGAAGGATTTTAACCATCGATTTTAGACCCTATTTGGAGTATAGAATGTAGTATAACACGTAGTCCAATAACGAAAATTTCCGAGATTTTTATTATTTAAAAAACAATTCCATAAGTAGTTAATTTGATTTCAACTCTGTCACCTTAACCTAAAGCATTATTTACTAAGAAATATTCATGTTGTAAGTAGCAATATCATCAACGTACAACATAAATTAATTTAATCAATTTCTTAGTAAATAATGCTTTAAGTTAAGGTGATAGAGTTCAAATTAAATTAACTACAGAATTGATTTTTAAATAATAAAAATCTCGGAAATTATGCGATATTGGACTAAATGTTATACTACATTATATTATTATACTCCATATAGGGTCTAGAATCAATGGTTAAAATCCTTCGGGTACGTCCCGGGCACGGTGTATATGCCACAAAAAAAAAGGCCTGCCTGAAGAATCTCGAATATTTCCAAAGGAAAGTGTTCAATTGCGATCTATGTGTGAAAACCATGCTTAATTTATAATTAAATTAAATTAATTAAATAAATACAAAGAAAACGAAGTGCTCTAATAAGAATAAGGAATACCTTTCGCTTTCTCTATCGGGAACCCGTGGTAACACTTTAGTTAGAGCTACAGAACAAAGATACGAGTTATTTTGTGAGTGGAAGCCAGACTTATCGGATGAAGCGTTTCTCGATTTCGTGACGCCGGAGGTGCAATGAGATTACGGGGTTGAGTTACGTCCTATCTTTATGGAGGGAATAGTATGAAAGTTTCAGAGTTTCTGCAAAACGGGAAACGGAAAATGTAACTGCTGTTTGATGTGTGAAAACCACTCTTGAATTTTTACTAAGCTAACTAAGTAAAATTTAGATCAAAGTAGAAACGCCGAACTTACTATTTGTGAAGTATTATTTTTCAAAATGATTAGGTACTTTAAGTAGATAATATAATTATAGTTATCGATAAGAAAAAAGGTAACTTAGCTTACGTAACTCTAAAATTTTGAATGATCTTGAGTTGAACTATTTATGTTGATGTTACATTTACAAAACATATAATTATACATTAGGAGTGTGACCAAAAACAAGGATATGATGGTGGTAGCGATCCGGATGGATCCTGCACAAAGCCCTACCACTACTAACAAAATGGATACTATTTGAAATGAAACCTTCAAACCTTTTCATTTACACAGAGGAAACTAGACAAGGTAAGTTAATATTTCATTAAATTATAAAGATTATATACCCGGCGGTAGCAAACATTTTACGAAATGAGCAAATAATTCGCGTGATTATGAAAAATTCAGAGCGCCGTCAAATTAGCCCGAACAAATATGTTATTACATGTTTGCTTCGGCTATTTCAAATGTTTACTAAGCGGACCTGAGGGGCTAGACAAGATGCATTACGCTAACCAGCGTTTCTATTCGTTACGTTTTTAAACCAATCACGTCACTTGTAGATGACGTGATACGAAAAGTCACGTGATCTACCAGTGACGCGATTGGTTTACAAACGAAACGAATAGAAACGCTGGTTAGCGTAATGCATCTTGTCTAGTCCCTCTGGTCACATTTGCATCATGCTGAATGAACCACTTCTGGACCAACGATTTTACTACAATCTTGCAATTAGCAACCACCACATGAAATAACAGTTTTTGGGCACTAATTGGACCATATTGTCATTTTTACTCGCAGTACCATCTGTTTCAAATTTGCCAAGCTGTACAAGCAATAATAATTTTGACAGCGCGATACATAGAAAAAAGTTATTCACACGTAATATAATATTGTGAGCCACTGTCTGTACTGGCTGGCTGAAAATCTGCGCTGTAGGTGTCTAACAACATAGCATTTTGCTGAGCCAGTGCTTCCATGGTTCGGTCATTTGGAAAGGATGGATGAAAGAAGATTGACGAAAGAGATATACAGAGCGAAAGTGAGTGGAAGGGTCGGAAGGGGCCGAAAGGGAAATACTGGAAAAGGGGAAATACTGGAAAAGGCCCGAATTTTAAGTACCCGAAACCGACGTGCGTGCATGACCCGATGTATGAATGTGGAAGAACCGAAAGAGATTTGTCAAGATCGTGGCAGGTGGAAAGAAGTGGTCTCTGCCTACCCCTCTGGGAAACAGGCGTGATTTAATGTATGTATGTACAGTCGCGAACTTTAATTTGGTACCCACCTTAGGTCCAAAGTCAATCTGACAATTTACAACAATAAGGTTGAGTTTTCTAAAAGTTACAAATGACTTGACATCTCTAATGACATTGACGACTTCAAGCATATTTTTCTTGAAATGGGTCACAAATTAACGTTCGTGAACGTGTAGTGACCGTTTCACTACCTCAAAGACCCAGATTCACTGTTGTCTTTTTGATTTGTTTTATTCTTATATATTTGTGCGTCTTATAGTTAGTGCACATAGTCCCTAGTAAATTAATAACAAAATTCAAAAATACAAATTACATCCACAACACAGGTCAGGTACACAAACTAAGACACTTCACCACTAAAAGCTTTACTAACTACTACATGGGTAAAATCGGCAACAAGCTTCTTCATATATCTACACACACACGCACACACACACTAATTTTCTCCACGATTGCAAATAAATAAGTGTATAAATGCCTTTTTTTTAATATGTATATTCAGATAGATTGGACACAATATCATCCACGCTGCCATGTTAATATACAAATGTCCGCCCTTCCAATGTTATCATTCTATTAACATAGCTACTTTATACATATAGCTGTGTAGTTTGGTATTAATTAAGCTACAACTATGTATTGTCCATTACGAATGGCCGCGGGGTATAATTACGAGCCGACCGATGTCACTGGAAGGCTTCATCTGCCTTTAATAATTGTGTTTGAATGGTTTATTATTTTCAGCAGATATTTGTATGAAATCCAAGGAAAATGATAATGTAATTGTGTTCATTTATTTTATCTCAAGGTTTCGTTATCAATTTCCATGTTGAAGCATCATGCTTGTGTCATGATTTTTGAACTGGCAATGATTCAAAAACAGAAAGATTAATTCAAAAATCTGTGCTTTGGAGCCAAGAACTTAATACCATATCGTAACATTAGGCTTTATTTTCAAAAACAAGGTGTAGGTAGCATTGAACCTACGAGGATCTTGTCATATTGTGAAACATTCCTACGGCATTTCTCGAAAATTTCCAAGAATATTCTTAATTTTTGTTCATTAATCAAGATATAATTAAAAAAAAATGAAATGTTCTGTAATTTGCACATTGTTGCACGCCGCCTTTAAAGTTGAGCTCACAAAAATATAGAAATGCACATTTTAATTTATTTCTATATATCTGTTAACAAAACAATAACACTATTACAAAAATCATAGCAAGCTATTTATAGATACAACGGACAAAAATACATTTTATTATACAAATTTGCTTACAAGATCAAAACCAAGTATTGTTGACTCGGCAAACTTCCCCTCACCTCGCCATACATCAACAACCCTTCGATACAAAGTGCTATTTTATCTGCGTGTACTTAGTCATTTATCAAAACGTTTTTATTGACTTGGCAAAATATATCTTCAGTACACATTTTAAGGTGATTGAGGGATGCGGCTGTATGTGACTTACTTTATAACTATTCGAGACTATCTTTCTTTCAGACAGTCAAAATATTTGAATTTGAATGATTTTTTACTTTCTAGTTGTTTTGGGACCTAGTCATTTTGCGATCTGGTTACTTTGCAACCTACCCTTATTCATTTTGCAATCTACGACCCAGTTATTTTGCAATTATTTCATGCCATTACGAACCGGACCCATGCCACAGGAGCGTTGCCTGTGCGTTGCGTCATCGCCACTGCGTTGTTCTACATACGAGTATAAATTAGAACGACACGCCACACGATGCGTCACTTGCGTCACTCTATATTAAAATCACAGCGTTACGACGACGCAACACACCAACAGTGCTCGTATGGCATCGCTCTTAGTGTTAATTTATATTGATGTCCGCGAAGAGATGAGAGAACTGTATCATGACGATAAGGTAGGTGTTGCAGAGCCGCAGCAGCCCCACGGGCAGCAAGAAATCCACTGGGATGAGCCGGTACATCGTGAAACGACACGTCTAGGAACTCCTTTATCTACACTGCTAGTGTTGCCAGTGCCAGGTGAAGTTACTGTTAACGTGGAGTTTATCTTACATCTCAAGGAGTTCATAAGGAGAAAATTGACCAGCCTTTGAGGAGTTATTAGGATTCCTCAGGTAAACCATGTCCTGAAGCTTTAGTCTTGACTAAATTTCAACTACACTTTTTATTATGTCTCGCTTTTAAGTTTTTATCGTTCTGCCGTCCGTTTAAATCAAAGTTGTAATTCAAACTATTTTCCGAGAGAACGGCAAATACTACTTTGTACGCTAATCATTTGACTTCTAAAGCCATCACGAACTGGACCCACGTTACTGTAGTGTTTTAAGTTATATTAATGTCCGCGAAGAGATGAGAGAACTGTATCATGACGATGAGGTAGGTGGTGCAGAGCCGCAGCAGCCCCACGGGCAGCAAGACGTCAACCGGGAAGAGTCGGTACACCGTGAACCGACACGGCCGCAGCTCTGTGTAGTCTAGGAACTCCTTTATTTCTGAACGGAGGACGCCATCTGTAAAAATAACTAATATACATACACTCACGCCTTCATCCCTAGAGTGGGTAGGTAGAGCTACAGAATTACCAGGTAAAGTACCAAATATAAAAATGCCTATGGTCCGATATCGTTAGGTTAGGTAATAGTTAAATATACTACGCACAGTACGGCACAGGTTCAGGTACATTGCATCTGATTATTTTAATCAATTTGACTTTAATATTCAAAGTAAAACAGATACAGAAGACGTTTCAAAGCACAACATTTGTAGGAGTAGCTGCAACTGACCATTACACCGTTTGTACTGCTTCAATAGAACCAGCTTCATCCTGTCGACGTGCGCACGAGTCGCTTCAAACACGAACCCGGGCAGGCACGTGGTCAGACCCCACTGCAACCCCTCCAGAAACAGGGCCATCAGGCTGATCAACGGGACCTCCAAGACAGACAAACGTTTTATCATCATTATCATTTGGATTAGACACATCATCATCATCATCATCATCATCATCATCATCATCAACACCAACACCACCATCATCATCATCACCACCGCCAGCATCATCACTCTCTTCTTCTTTTTCTTCATCCGTGACTCGTACACGAACCAATAGTACCTATAATTTTGAATTGTGAGAAGGTGTCCATAGAAAATAGCAGTATTTATCTTTTATTTAAATAAGTAATCATGTTTACTAATTGTTAAACTATTTGTTTAGTTTTTTTATTTTTATTTTTAGAGGTCTATTGATTGCTGTTATGTAAAAAACTTGGTAAAGGGCCCTACAGAAAATCAGCGCTGTGACTTGCTTCGGCATCGCGCTAAGTGTGCCCGTTATTGGTGTTAAAAGCACGGATGAAAAACATGTTTTGTCTTTTTTTGTTCAATTTTTTTTTCCTTTTACTTCTTTTATCATGACTGTTAGGAGGTCTCGTTACTATGTGGATTCATCAATTAGAGCTCCGGTCAGTGGTTCTTTGTCGTGAGTTCTAGATTTGTGCGTCCAGGTTTCCAGTCAGGCCTGATCATCTAAATCTTGGCTCTGTTTTTTTTATTGCCGTCGACGGGCAAACTGGCATACAGCCCACCTGATGGAAAGTGGTCATCTTAAACTAACAGTAGTAATACGCAAAATACACATTCAAGTCGTCGAGTTGTGGAAAAGAGCCCGCCACAACATATAACGTAACAGCTTTAGGTATTGTGTATACATATGAAAAAGTGGAGCAAGTTGATGAGTTTGTGTATTTAGATTCTATGTTTACGAGAGATGGGAAATGTGACGGGGATATTGAAAGAAGACTAAAGTGGGAAATATGATAAATGGGGCGTAACACTCAATCTTGGCAAACAAAGTCATGTCGAGTAAAGCTTGCCTTGCTATTGTCCAGGGAGAGTTGACACCAACATTGATGTATGGTAGTGAATCTTGGGTATGGCAGAAGAAGAACGAAAGCAGGATTAATGCAGTTGAAATGAGAGCTCTAAAAAGTATGTGTGAAGTTAGGATGATAGATAGAGTAAGAAATAGCGAGATTCGAGGACAATGTGGATTGAAAGAAGATGTAGTGACTAAAATCGAAAAGGGTATGCTAAGATGGCCAAATCAAAAGCACCCGAAACCGACGTACGTGCATGAAGAGATTGATGAATGTAGAGGAAGCGAAAGTTGTAAGGACCGGTGCACCTGGCGTTCCAGTCTCTGCCTACCCCATTGGGAGACAGGCGTGAAGGTATGTGTGTATGTATGTGTATTAGTCTTACTCCTCTTTTATGCAGCACGATAATATTGTACACAAGGAACATTATCTTCGGAAAACTGCAAAGTAGACTCAGCAGGAACTGGACAAACAAATTTATATAAATTAAGATCAATAATCGCCATCTGTATTCGTTAATCATAATCGCTAACTATCGGTAGAAGATAGCCACTAAAAAAGCCTCTAAAGAAATTATTCACATAAAATGTACTCACCAGAGGATTCAGTAGTTTGTTCATGTCATTAATACCATCCATGATCCTTTCGTACACATTGTGATACATAACTATAGAGTTTCTTTTGTTTCTCGAACCAATTACAGACACTGTTTCCATTTTGAATAGTTTTTCCACTCTTTCCCTGAGTAAATTCATTCTGTACTGGATGATATGGAATACTATCAACCTGGGCATCAGGTCTATGTCAATAGCCACCAAGATGAAACCAGAGATGAAAAGGAGAAAAGGGGTCTCGTTGCAGTATGTCTTGAAACAGTAACAAAGCGCGGTGGAATAGAGAATACGGGTAAAGAAAGCGAGTACAATGGAAGTTCTAATAACAAACTTCATCTTTCTATAATAAACAACACGGACACCAAGCAAATCGTCAATCACTTCGACATTCTTGAAAAACTTTATCCAAATGTCAGATTTGTTTTTTATATGAAGAAAAGATACTTTAGCGATGTATTCCATAGCTACAAAGATGTACGGAGACAGGTAAATAGTTTTGACAAAGCTTATAGCTATAAAAGATGAACCTAAGGACAAAGTTAAGGAGTAAATGAGAAAGATTGCTCTGATGAATTTAGATTTAGAGATGGGGAAAGGGAGATAGTTGTAGCCGAACATGGCGGGGATGGAATACGCGTCATTGAAGTTCTCGTAAAATCGTAAAGGTTTGTTTTTTTGCTGAATGATAGCTTTCTTGATGCACGATTGTATGCTCATGGTGACTTATTCTTACGAAGACGAGAGTCGGACTGACGGCGTAACTGTCCCGGTATTAAAAAGCTATTAGCGACGAATTAGTTTGTGTATTTATTTTTGCGTTATGAAGTCGTTACATGTAATGTTATTACTCATAACAGGGTTCCATGACATGCTTTTTTTATTATTTTAAACTCGAGGTTCATAGGGTGGTGTTGGTAGAATAAAATGGCCATCATTAGAACTCAACTAATATTCGTTATAAAAATAAAACTTATTGTTAGGGTATTTTTATAGATGTATTTAGTTAGGTACTTCGGGCATTTAAACGAATAATTAATATATATATATATATATATATATATAGAAGTATTAAAAAAAAAGATAAGTGCTAGTTGGACTCATGCACAAAGGGTTCCGTCCGTACCATCCTTATTTAGGGCCCCCTTTTATTTTTATTAAGTAAATTAAAAATCCCGACATGATGGCTAGTACCCCTTCATTTCATAGCTGAAGCTCTTAAACGACTTAGGGCTGATTTTTCAACCCCCAGATAAAACTATCCGTCAGTTAAATGTATTACTATCCTTTTCTGAAGTCATATGAAAGAAAAGGACGGAGCTAAAATTTACCTTCCGGATAGCTTTATCTGGGGATTGAAAAATCAGCCCTAAACCGATATTCATCACCAATCCAATAAAACTAGATTTCCGTTAAAAAAAACCGCGTCCATACAATTTGTTACTACGACCCTACAGACAGACTCACAGATACACACACTTAAAACACCCCTCTATTTGAGTCGGGGGTTGAAATAGGTTTTCATCTATGTACAGTTTAGGTTGAGAGAAAGGGACAGGGGCGTTACCATGACATACCAAAGGTAGTTAGTTCAGTTTAGTTTGGGTTGAGAGAAAGTTATATAACTGCTATAGTTCTGACCCTTTCTCTCAACGTAAACTGAACTGCTTTAGTTTGTATGTATGTATGTAAACTCTTTACGTCACAAAATCATGTTTGCATCAATATAGGTAATGTACATAGTCGAACTTATCCCATATGGGATCTCTTCCAGTTAACCTTGGAGTTTGGTTTGGTTTTTGGTTGGTTTGGTTGGTGGTTTGGGTTGGTTGGAGCTGTATAACTACTGTAGCTCTGTCTTTTTCTCTCAACCTAAACTGAACTGCTTTTTAGAGTTCCGTACCCAAAGGGTAAAAACGGGACCCTATTACTAAGACTCCGCTGTCCGTCTGTCTGTCTGTCACCAGGCTGTATCTCATGAACCGTGATACCTTACAGACAGTTGAAATTTTCACAGATGATGTATTTCTGTTGCCGCTATAACAACAAATACTAAAAACAGAATAAAATAAATATATAAGAGGGTCTTCCATACAACAAACGTGACTTTTTTGCCGTTGTTTGCTAATTTTGCATAGATAATGGTACGGGACCCTTCGTGCGCGAGTCCGACTCGCACTTGGCCGGTTTTTTATGTTATGTAAACCGCCCTGAACCCAAGATTTAAAGTAACATCTAAGGAGTTGTCCGAATTATCAACCTTATTGGATCTAAAATTTAATGGACTTTAACTTCCCTTCACTATAATTTGTGTCAAATTAAAATAACGTTACGCGTTACGCCATAATGGTGGCGTGAGCCATTTACTTAATAGATTGAAAATTGCAAATAATCTTACAGGGGGCTCTATTCTACTCGGTAAAGCCATATTGCTTTTGACGTGTTTTCGTATTGCTTTTTAATTCGACTGCCATTACTATCAATTAAATAAAAGAAATAATAATAAGAAGAATAAGGGCAGGACAGCTAGTGGCGAGCTGTTGGTGAGTGGCGACACCACGGACCTGAGTGCTCCCGAGGGTAGGTCCTGTTCCTGACCTCACGCTTGCCTTCACCGGCCGGCTGCGGTGTACAATGACGAGGAACAAACCCTCACCTCTGTCTTGCCTTTATTGGCCGGTCAGAGTGGAGTCGCAAGAGCTATATGCTCGAAGGGCGGATGTGTTGCATAAGTGGCGACAGGGCACCTTATGGTCATTTAAAATCCAGAAGCACCTCTCCACCCTTAGCCCCTCTGGAACTGATGCCTCCCTGTATTTTGGAAGGCCCATTCCATTGAGTTGGCGAGTCACCGCCTGCCATTTCAACCAAAGTAATTAGCATTGGCCAGGCAGGCGCCTAGTTTCATCAATAGCCTAGTTCACCAATCCATATCAGTTCATTCTTAGAGCCCATTATTAATGTTCCCAGCCTTCTTAAACAGTCTTACACTAACCAGTGGCTGTCCATGGAAGCATACTTGTATAGTTTGACCTCAGGGACAATCGCCGGTTGGTGTCCGATCACTTTACTAAATTAAACTTGTCTAAAGGGCCTCTGCGTGTTGGCTTCGGCTCCATGTACGCCTTCCAAAGGTGCGGGACTCCCATAGTCCCGTGATTGGTAAAGACGTAAGAATAATAAAATCTAGTCGCTTTCCTCGTCTGTATTTATGTCTGTCTGTATATCCGTTAACTCCTTCTAAACCATGCTACAGATTTTAATGCAGTTTTCACCATCAGTTAGATATTTTTTCACTTAAGGTCATTATGTATAATAAACACTCGTTTATTTACGGATGTTACAGAAAACTCACATAAACCGGGTCGTTAGTTTAAAATAAAAAAAGTGCATCTTGAGAAGAACCTTCTACTGCGTTTATAAAGCTTATTTAAATCCTTATACAGCATAGGGAGTTATCTATAATAGTAGTGCATGTCAGGGCCTCTATTCATTTCGGTTAAAAACGATCATCTTTGTTTGTTTTCGTATTGTAATACTTTGATTTTTGCATACATACATAAACTCACGCCTTCGTTCCCAGAGTGGGGTAGGCAGAGCTACAGAATTACCCACAACTCTGAAAACTTGTTGACAATTCCGCAACCACAGTTTTAATAAATGTTATTTAGGTATTACTTTATTTTATTACCTTGTTACGAGTGTTACTTACTTATAAGTATGATTGTGTTTTATTATTGAAAAAATGACCTGCTGGAGCTTCTTGTAGCGCTTCTTTTCCCAATGGTCTTGTCCGAAGCGCTGGTAGATTCACTCCATAAATACCGACATGTAAAAGAGCCCTCATGTGGCTAATTTACTGAATAAACATTTTGAAGTTTGAATTGTTTTTAACTCAGCTACCATCATTATCAAGTAAATAAGACCTATTGTAACGCTGAAAATACGATAACATGACAAAAGCAATATGGTTTTACACAGTAGAATATAGAGGCCGGGTAGGGAGTATTACAATACCACTAAATATACTTTAAAAATAAAAATAAACTCTATGCTCTTAATCTAACCCTTACAAAAGCTAAAACCAAAATCCATCATAAAATTCTCCCTAGGGGCCGGTTTCATGAGACAATTTTCCGGTCAGTTGGTTACTTTGAAACGAATACTTTCTGTTTGATTTTTCCTAACCTAAGCAATTAGTTTGGCCAGTAAGTCGAGCGGCAAATTACATGTCAAAGATGAGTCTGCTATTGTCATGTGGCGTATTAATGCTATTAACTATTATCATGTGTGTATTGTTAGATATATCATTAACTTATTAGTGCATACATATTATTATAGATTAGTATATTACTATGGTTATGGTTTAGGATGAATAGAGTAGAGAGTTAAAGGATTGACTGTAATTAACCTTAAATTACGCCAAATAAAAACGCTGCGTAAATTGAGCTGTGATAAATTCACCGTAGAATTGAATAGAAGAAGAGTGCATCGTTGAATTTGTTGAAAGAAGAATTTCTCATTTTAACCGACTACCCAAATATAACTGTAACGTTATTGACCTGTATGTATGTATATTTTTGACATGTATAAATGTATGTATGTGGGTTTGTATGTATCCATGGTTCTTTGTTAAACTTGTAGAAGCTTAAAGGTGACTATCCACCAAAACGGAGCGATGCGCGAGTAAAGAATCAACCAATAGGAGAGCTGCGCTGAGCAAAGCTAGGAAGATTAAGTATTCCTATTGGTCGATTTTTCCTCGCGAACTACCTCGCATAGCTGTGATGGATACTTACCCATACAGATAACCCGAATCTGACAAGCGAGGAGTAGTTTGATTTATCTTGACATCGCGAGGATGACTGGGTACTTTTATTGAAATAAATAAAACAAGTAATATGGACTTGACAGAAGCGCGTGAAGCTAACCCCATGTGCTTCTGTTTAGTACATTAGAGAAAATACTCTTTTACAGAACAATTTGTCTTCGCGTGTCATATCCATGGACTTATTGCTATAATAAGTCCATGGGATCTATAAATAACTTGACATAGGCGAAATAGTTACACCTTAACAGCCGTTAATTAAAATTAGAATTAGAATTAGAAAAAGTAATATCATGGTTACTAACGGCAATATCAAAATATGTAGTTGTGTTTTAAAAACTCTCTTTTTCATAAACGCGCTATAAACCTACTTTAGTTAAAGCATTCTTTTCCCTTTCTTTCAAATTCAAATGTCATAATGACAGATACAACACAAACTACTCTAACGTGGTTAGTTCAAAACAAACTAAAATAATAGCATTTTCTCAACTTAGCTTTCCCGCATGTCCAAAATTTCGCTCATAAAGCTGAAATCTCGCACGAGAGAGATACACCTACAGCTTCATAGCTCCGTCCCTATCAATGGACACGGTTTGAAGCTGAGGCCCTGCTTTGAAGATCGAAATTCATCATTATGTTAACTCTATCCCTGTCACTCGTCATTCGAGACTAAATCGAGAGAAAGGGATGGAGCTTACGTAACTTCGAACTTCGATTTTCAAAGTAGGGCCTCTGGGTTGTGTATCAGAATACTTAATTTACGAGCACCTGACCGTCGAGATAGACACTTAAACCAGAGTTAAACGTCCGTTATGGTGAAGATAAACTGGCCCAGACTTTACGTGCAAGGATTTAGAATATGACGTAAATAATTCTAACATATAGCTTACTTAAGTGAAACAATTCCGACTGTTTGTGTTTTGATATTTTCGTGTAAAAATAGGGATGCATGGATTTTTTAAATCACATAATCTCAACAAAATATGAAAATACCGTAAAAGAGATCACCAAAAGTGGAATTAAAATTAAAATCGGCCGAAAAATACGGATCATACAAGAATTTTAAACTCTTAATTAGACAGAGACATCCGATTTGCACTGAAACAGGTCGGCCATATAAACTCCATGTTAAATTGGTTTGCTAGAAAGAAATAGGAATAAACCTTTGTTGGTTATTTTTATAGCTAAAAAAAAATCAACTGTTTGTTACATGAATCAGCTTTTATTAAAGCTGTGAAAAAGAGTCGTGATTATTCCTTGTTTATTACTTATTATCGTGTGTATTTTTGAAATCTTTTTACTTCTCGCCCGGGAAAGGGCTAGACATTTTATATAGCACCTTTTAAACCCCCAAGAAAAAAAGAGGGATGTTATAAGTTGAACGTGTGTATGTGTGTGTGTATCTATCTTAATGGACAGAATAGATAAAAAATACATTGAATAGATAAAAAAAACCGATAGCTACTCCTTTCAGAGCTGGCATCTCTTAAACGTCCCAACCAATTTTCATAAAACCTAGCTACGAACCATCCCTATGCAACTAACGTTCATTAAAAAAAAACTGCATCTAAATCGGTCCATCCGTTTGGGAGCTGCGATGCCACTGACACACACTTATATAGATATACTAGCTGTTTCCCGCAACTCTGTCCGCGCAGAAAAATAAAACATAGCCTATGTTAATCAGGGATAATGTAGGGTTCTAATGATGAAAGAATTTTTCAAATCGGTTCAGTAGTTTCGGAGCCTATTCAATGCATACAAACAATTAAATCTTTCCTCTTTATAATATTAGTGTAGACACATTTGAAGTTATAACACCTCTTTTTTGTCAGTAGAGGTACTTTTTTTTACATACTTTATTGCAAAAAAATTAAAACAGTATGCAAAAGGTGAACTTAATGCTACAACCATTCTCTATTACATTCCTTCAGGTAATCGAGTAAAAAATAGCCCGTCGCATATACATTAGAATAACGTAATAAAAAGTACATACTTGTACACTTTTTATTTATCCAATAAAATAAATTCAAAGCCTGTCTATTAAAGTATAGCACTTCGTAATCTAAGGAGTCATTAAAAGCAATTCCAGAAGATTATCGCCCCTCTGATTACCTGTACAGACGGCCGATATACAGCTACTATAGAGCCACTATAGAGCCACTATAGAGCCTCTATACAGCTAGTCTATTAGGGTATTGTAGAGGCTAACTTTATTTCGGCTCACTCGACCCTTCAAATCCCTGTTTAATGACCAGCCTTTAGAGCTACTTTCGTTAAGGATAGTGTATTAAACGCGATAAATGGTTTACTTTTGAATTTTAAGATTTAGTTTTTGGTTCGCTTTTAGAAAGAAAGAAAGATAATGCACCCAACAATGCACAAATTAAGAAAATAAAAAATAACTACACACAGTTGGACAGTTGTCATAAAACGGTTTTAGGGTTTTGTGCTCAAAGGTTGCCACTGACCCTGGCGAGTTAGGTTAAATTAGTTTTTATAAAATCCTGCAATATTTAGGGTTACAAGCGGGTTGGCAAACGATACATTGGGCAAACATATTTCACCAAAAAAAAGGTAGGTACCTAAAGGTGCGTAAGTCTACGGTAGATATCCTCACAGCATCAAACCCACCGTCATCAACGGGTCTCCCGCCCCGTATAATTTTCGCATACGTCTGTCCGTCGCAATATCTCTATATTTACATACGTGCTTTGTTTGGCGCGTAATTACTGCTCTATTTGGGCTCTAGCTGATATATCGCCGTGGATTTGTCAACGCCGTTTAGTTACAATGTATTTGCTTTAGTTCGTGCTAGGGATTCGGATGTATTGGACTGAATTGGACAGTGGCTAAGTGATATGTACAGTCTATCAATAGTGAATATTCATGTGATTCACAGCTTCAATAAAAGCTGATTCATGTAAGAAAACGTTGTCAAAAAAAAATTGAATATCTATAAAAATAACCCAGATATAATCCAACAAAGATTTGTTCTTATCTCTAGCTAAACAGAATTTAACATGGCCAACCTTTTACATGACGTCACTGTGCATATCGGGACTCTGTCTATACCCTGTCTAATTAGCAGTTTAAAATGCTTGTTTCATCCGAATTTCTTGGCCGATTTCAATTTTAATTTCACGTTTAGTGATCTTTTTAACGGTTTTTTCATATTTTGTTGATAAATTGGTAAACATCTTAGCCTAATTGTGCAAAATGTGGTTACAGAATTATCAACAAATTTTTAGAGTTGTTGGTAATTATGTAGCTCTATACCCCACTCTGGGAATGAAGGCATGAGTTTATGTATGTATGTATAAGGGTTATTCATTTGTTTTGCATCAATCAAATTACGACCGTATGAAATTTAAATTAAGAGTTAAAAGTGTCCATTACTGGTGCCTGTCAGCTAAGAGCGCAACACTGGTGCCATTACCCTAATGCGCACCTTTGCCTTCCACAAACAATTTTTTTTAATAAGTAATAGTGAAGTATTTCCACTTCCTTCATTATTTAAAAAAAAGTTCAGCATCAATCTTTATTATCTAGAATTTCGTCTGAACGCGTTTGAGTGATTAATGGCCACTATCAGCATCGACTACGGAACCCTTTCAGTTAACGACTGCATTGTTAAGATTTCTAATTAATGAATCCTTTTGTTGGTGAAACAATGGAATTATAAATTGAAGTTTCTATTTTCCTTTGGTTTGGAGAACTACTTACAACTTTTTTTTTTTCTATTTCTTGTTTAAATTCATTCGTTTGTTTGTAGACCACTTTCAAAAGTTAACTAGTTCTGGTAGACCCCCTACACCACATTTCTACGATATTCCCAAAACTCGGCAAAAAATGTGACGATTACGTAGACCCCCGTCGAGTCTCTTATGGACCCCTGGGGGTCCACCTGGACCACTTTGGGAACCCCTGGTTTAAACCATGTCTTGCAAGTCAATTTCGAACAAGACAAGATGCATAACGATATAGATAGTGATTTTTAAAAAAACTGACAAGATGTATGGAATTGACATGAGTTCTCGTTGTAACCCTGCCTACGATACTAGCGGTCCCGGGTTCAAATAAGGACATAATAATATATTTGTGTGATGAAGTTGAGTAATTGTTTCTGAGTTTTAGATGTTTTCTATGTATTTAAATATGCATTTCTCTAAATAAGTAAGTTTATCGTTACTTAGTACCCATAGTACAAGCTTAAAGCTAGGTCAATTTATGTAAGATTGATATCTATTCTATATATATAAAAGGCAAAACTGACTGACTGACATATCAACGCACAGCCGAAACTACTGTACCTAGAAACTTGAAATTTGGTACAGGGGTTCCTTTCATGATGTAAGTGAGCACTAAGACAGGATTTTCCGAAAATCGACCCCCAACGGGAAGAAATGGGGGGAGTAGCGGGAAACTAATTCTACGCGTACGAAGTCGCGAGAGTCCTCTAGTTTATTTATATAATGAATAACTACGATTCTTAACTAGCTTTGAGAGAATTGAGGGGTCGTTTAATAATTATCAGGGGGGTTACCATGACATACTAAAGTAGTTCAGTTTAGGTTGAGGGAAAGGGACAGAGCTATAGCAGTTACATAGCTCTGTCCCTTTCTCTTAACCTAAACTGAATTGCTTTTGTAAGTCATGGTAACCCCCAGTTCTGAAATAAGAGTTCGCCATTTTAACGGTTGTTTTATCTATTTAATACTTATACTTATTAACTTATTAAATTGTCAAGTATATCTTCTTGATGGTCTTCATCAAAACAAACGCTATACTCAAGGCATAGCTGAAGCCATATCGCGCGGGCGTGGCGCCCGTCACTTGCTGTGATTTATGTGCTCCCGCCGATGTTTTGTGCTAATACTGCCACTCGCAGTCTTCACAAATAAACAAGTATAAAAAATAGAAAAATGTAACCCTAGATGACATGTATTTAGTAAAAAAGAACAACGAACGAAAGTTAAGCTTACACCCACTTGCACAAAAGTCCGATGTATAACCCTAGATTTAGTAAACGAACGAAAGTTAAGCTTAGCTTACTTGCACAAACGTTCATTAGCAGCAGTAATGTTGCATTACCTTCTGTCATTTATAATTCGCCAAAGTACAAAGTGACATTACGTGATTTAGGGCGACATTAAATTTAATGAATGCATCATTTTTTATGGCATAGGAATGGCAATTGATTACACAGGCCACCTGATGGTAAGTAGGATTAGAGAACCATAGAAATTTGCAATCCCAAGACTACAATCTCAAGATTCCAATCCTAAAACTGCAAATGCTCTGTCTGAACATCAAAATATAAAGGACAAAAACCGCCTGGCGCACCCTTATTATTGAAGTGATAACTTCTTATGGGAGGGTAAACCGCTTCGTTACGTAACGCGTTTTAAAAATAGTTTTTTATGAAATGAAAATTCTGTGAAGTGATAGTGTCTATGAAATGAGTGTCTATAAGACCGTTAAAATCATAACCGGACATATTCCGATATAAAGACGCTTATAAATAAATATACAGCCCAGTCTACTTTAAATGATCCTAAATGAGTGACCTAACCTATACCTACCATCGTTTAATCGCGATTATTAACGCCACCTATAATTTTATGCGTGAATTAACGTATCGGTAATTTGATTTATTGACCGCCGGTAAATTTATTACACACGGTATCAATGCAGTTTTGCGATACATCTCAATTATGACGATAATCAACGATTTGCATGATTTTGTGTGTAAAATAATTGTACGCTGTTAAATATTGTATTTAGTGTATTCGAAAATAAAAGAAATAAAGTCAAATAGTTAAGATTTGATCTTTGAATTTCATTCGGTGACTACTGCTCGTCAAAATTTCTAGAAGTTTTTTTATGAATCTTACTTGTTTGGTAACTGAGGTTTAGGCCTATAATATTGACTATTAATATATCAATGCGCTCGCTCAATTGTAAACGAAATTAGTGAGATTAAAATATCGACAACAATAAGTTCAATGGTCATATCTACCCAGATTTAGGTTACCGTCTTTCCTGTGGACATACCCAAAGTTAACGTTTTTAAGGCATAATTTTCTAGTGTCCTATCAAATTAAAAACATAACTTATATGCACACAAGCCTTTAACTATTGACCACAGGAGAGACAACTTTTGTTTTTGAGAGTGTGTATGACCCTTATAAGGGGTGATAGATGGCCGAGCTTTAATCGGGATCTAAAAGTTCGCGAACTTACTCGGCTCGCGTCAGTGACAGACTCGCGAGCTATAAAATCGCGATCTTAAAGTTCGTGAACTTGCTCGGTTCGCGTCGGTGATAAACATTGAAGCTTGCTAACACTTCAAATGCAAAATGTCGAACACCTCACCCACAGACCGCCGAAAGATCGTGGCTATCTAGCTACTCGTGGCGATGACTGACGTACGAGCCAAGACGGACTACGAGCAAAATTCAAACATGTTGGATCGCCGACGAACTTACTCGGCTTAGCTTTTTAAGTACGCGTATTTCGGATGACACACGGGCGAATGAGATCGCCGAGCCGCAAGAACGCGAACTTATTCGACCGTCTATCACCCCTTTAACGCGTATTTGTAAATCAGTATGTTTCATCGTAGCTGTTTCAATTGGGGAAAGATTAGGTTTTAAAAAAAACATTAGGTTAACTGCGTTGGTTTTTAGCTAGGTTTGATAATAAGCAAAAAGGCTAGGTCAGAAAATATGAAAGAAATAAGAATCATCCACATATAAACATAGTGTACCTAAACATTTTTCAGGAGTCTTTATAAATTGATGATCATATTTTTAAGTAAAACCAAAGTAACTCTGAACACGGCTTGCTTCATAAACATATTAAAAAGCAAAATGAGCGTTCTTAATCTAAAAATATTACAGCAGCATTATTTATGCTTAGCTTATTAGTAAAAAACTGCTATCACTTTGTTTGATAAAATCAAGGTCTTTACCATTTGTCTTTTAATGTGTAAGTTTATTAATATAATAAGTTTTAGAAATTGTTAACCAGTTATATTCTTACCTTATTTGAGGTTCTTCCTTTTGGTGGAATTTCTTTTGTTTTTGTGACTGATGATCAAACTAGAATATTTAATTTATTTCATTCACAATAGATTCATATTCCATTGACAAATTTTATTGTATGTTGGGTCTTATCTTTACACACTTACATCACACAAATATGCGCCCTAACCAGGGACGAAACCCAGGACCGGTGACTTCGTAGGCAGAGTCACTACTAACAATGCGGAGTCTAGTGCTACTTTGTTTTTGCATAGTGTTTATAAATCTGCTAAACTTGAGCTAACGACTCGAAACAAGCTAGAGTGAGAACTAATCGAGTTGCACCACCTTGGTACATTTAATACCCGGCTACATATTAGCATACGATATTAACCCGTAACCACCCAGCTGTCACCGATGACCACTCCGCTGATTGGACCGGAACGTGACGCCGAGCGCTGTGAAAGGGTTAATTTTAAAGAGTATGAGTAGAAAATTCAAGTATTTGGTTCTTTGTGCTTGTGTTTATATATTTTAAGTTGAAAGTTCTTAAACTTTGAATCTTATCATTAGGCATTATTATTATTCTCAGTTTATAAATGTCTTCTTTTTTTAAATTTTTTCAAGTAAAATGTACTTACCAGAGAACTATATTAAAAACTACAGGCGTAATTACTTTCTAATCAGATAAATTTTAAACAGACCAATCTATTTTCGTCAAACTAATCGATTTTTATTTACTATGTACTTATACATGAACGTAATCGCATCGAGGAAAACTATAGGATATTAAAAAGCTGCCGAAGGACAGTCAGCGGTCAAAGCGGTCATTTTCGTTTCAATTGAATAAAATAACGATAGATAATAGATTTTTGCCTTAACAAATATGTTGCATGATATAAAAAACCTGAAAAATATACTTTGCTTACAATTTTATTTAAAACGCGTCATTCCTTTTTGCTTCAGACTAGCTATGGGCGGTAAAAACCATATTGTCTTTGACATGTTACGGTATTGTTATTAACTCGGCCGGTGTTACTGTTATGTAAATAAGAGCTGTCAAAACGTTGACAATACGATAACAACTCAAAGACGATATATGGTTTTTACCGTCTAGATTCTCGGCCTGGTGTTTCGGCAAGTAGTTTGCCGCAACGTTGACGACGGCAAAAATCAAAAAATCTGTGTAAAATTGACGTGAGCCGCGTTTGCGTATGTCATTCCACAAAATTTTGACAAATATATCCAAAGTCACCAGCTCTCGTAAAATGCAAAGTGGATAGGATAGGATACCTACTGCTCTCATAGCATCAATGCATAAAGTAATCTAACAAATAAAACAGCAGGCCTATTGCCTAACGCACTCGCGATCGCGATCGTTTTCATTTTCATACTTGTTATTATCATTGGCAGTCTGAATAGGACCTTATTTTCGAACGCACTCGCAATCGCAACCGGCTTCAAAGTGGAGCAATTGTTTTCATTTTGTATGCAGACAAGCCTTCGATTTTCAAAATGAAAACGATCGTGATTGCGAGTGCGTTAGACAATAAGCCCTCCGACTGTATAAAGAAGTTCATGACTAGACGAAGAAGAGAAGAGAAGTTTCGCGTTTAGTTTAATTTACATTCATTTTAATGTGGGTTGAATCGACTTTGAAGTCGATTACGATTGCGAGTGCGTTAGGCAATAGGCCTGTAGGTTTAAAATATGTTGAGGGCTCTCAATTAAGAACATGCTAGGGTTACTAGGTCAGGAGGGTAATACGCTTTCTGGAACGGGATAAGGGTCTATGCTAGGCTTTCCGAGGTTGTAATTGTCAAGTAGGGTTCTTGTCTCGGTCTAATTAGGTTGCCCTATTTGTATACTTTAGAATTATAATGCATAAGTATTTCTTTGATAAGTAAATGAGAAAGTGTGCTTGTTTGTTTGCTCAAGGTTCTAATAGAGAATATGCATGGATTTTTTTAAATTGAATTTCTTAACAAAATATGGAAATCGTAAATGAGATCACCAAAAGTGAAATTGAAATTAAAATCGGCCGAGAAATACGGATGATACAAGCATTTATACTGTTAATTAAACAGCGATTAGACAGCAATATCCTATATGCACTGTGACGTCATGTAACAGTTTGGCCATATTTAAACTCCGTTCAATTCTGTTTAGCTTGAAAGAGATAGGAACAAATCTTTGTTGGTTTATATCTTGGTTATTTTTATGACTATCCAAGAGATGATTTTTCTCAACTGCTTGTGATTCAGCTTTTATTGAAACTTTGAAAAAAAGACATGAATATTAACTATTCTAGCATGCAAATGCACACAGTTTTTTTTAAATGGAGTATGTGAATGAACACACAGGCCACGTCAGTTAGGCTTCGAGGCTCATCGACATTTACTATCACAAGAGCAATCTCAAGACTCAAGCATATTTTTATGGAGTCGCCGACCGTATTTAATCAACTCTTTGTAGCTGTGGCTCAAATTTAAAACATTTAACGATAGGAGCGCAGACCAATTTAAAAAAAAAAACCTATATTTTACGTCGTTTACTGCCACACTCAGAGACGTCAATTAAATTTAATGCTTGTTAAGTGACGTGTTGTCTTATTCTATTGCTGTAGCAAAGAAAGTGACAGCAGCAACTTTAATCAAGCATTAATTAAATTGACGTCTCTGAGTGCGGCAGTTAGACACCACTATTTAACCAAAGACTCAAACGTTACCCAGTCACGAGAATACCACTTTAAATCACCCCCCAGAGAATGTACAAAACTTACGAAAATACCTCCACAGTTGCAATTTAGGTCTTAAACTAATAACCGTAAAGTGTTGTTTTAGAACTGTAGGAATAAACCAGCAGAGGCGTTTCGTGCGAAATTAACAACTAGTATGCGGCAGTGGTCCGTGGTGATGTACAGTTAGTGCGTACCCTGGAAATGCTGGAGAGATGTGGATTATGGTAGAAGTTCTAGCGTGGTTTGGGCCTGCACTCAAAAAAATGAGAGCCAACAAAGAGAGATTTTCTCTTAGTTGACGAAAAATGAATACAATAGTTAAGATAATTATTAGTTATACCAACCAAAGCTGGTAGTAACAACAGCAATTTCTTTAGTGATTCATCTTAGTTGATGTATCTAACGTCATAGTTGATGTATCTAATGTCTTGTCAGGCTCGTATTGAATCAAGACGCTTATGCACACCAATCATAATCTTGTTAGAAGCGACCAATTATTATTTTCAGTGATTTACTGCCGAACAAAACAAAAAGGCTGTGTACGCATGTGCACATCAAGCTCTTAAACTGCCTTTTTCTTTTGGCCGGCAGTATATTTAACACTAGCTCCGGCCAGTGTCTTCATCCGCGGTGAATTATTCCCTCGGGAACTTTTAAATTTTCCGGTATGAAAAGTAGCCTATGAGTTAAAGCTATCTCCATTTCAAATTTCATCCAAATGCGTCCAGCCGTTGCAGTGTGAAGAAGTAACATCCTAACATACAATCTTTCTCATTGATAATACTAGTAGGATTGACTAAACGCTTTCTCCTTGCGCGTTAAAATCATACAGAGAAATAACTATTTGAATAGTGACATACATACATACAAATATTGCAGTAAAAATAATTAACTTTCGTATGAATTCCTTTTTTGCATTGTGTCACTGTTGGATTTAAGGTGCGTATAACATTGACGTAACCTGACAGTTTTCGAAAATCGTTAACGTTAGCGTTAATCATCTTATCTAGTCTCACTGAGCCTATACGAAAGCAACTTGTTGTCGATTTCTTGCGGTGAAACAAATAAAACATGTACCTAAACTCGCTGATTCTTTGTCACTCGCACCACGAAGCAATGCCAAGCCTGAGTGCAATGGTCCATTGTCCCGGCGCCACCGTTACAGTGACGGCCGAATAAATATGTCCTTTTTAAAGGCATTTCTGTGGATTCACGATAGCGACGAAATTCTATCGAACATTCACTTGCGTTTCGAAATTGTTTTTGTTACTAATAGAACTGACTAACAGTTCGTCGGCCGATATTAACCTGTCTGTTCACCATTTAATTCAAACTATCAGTTTCTTTAAATGTTTACGACTGACGTTTTCTTTTAATAGTAAGTGTGTGGCGCGTGGCGATGTAGACATTTACAGGTCTAATGGCCCCAGACTAACAAATAGACCGACACGCCGAGAGGGACGCAGCTATCTGTTTGAATGATAAAGTTATAGGTATAGGTCACTGTTCTAATACGATAATCGGCCAGGCTAAAACCGGCCGGCGGACTGTTAGTCTCTTGTACCATTTAGGCAAACAGTCCGATGCTTCAAGGCCGATAACCCATCATTTCATCGAATTTCACTTAATCGATTGTATAATTTCATCGAATTTCATTTCACCGGACCCTATTTTCTGCCTTTCTGAACTCATGCGGCGCGAAATGCCTTTTGATGAAATGAAAATTATTTGTAATGATCCCTTCTTTGAAAGGTATTTCGACAAAATAATAGGTCCCTTTACAGCAAACTCACGCAGTACTTGCAGGCAGTCAGCAGGCAGCTGATCGAGATCGTCATCGTCGTCATTTGTCAGTCCACAACCAACAGAGCTCAGATTTGAACCTTTTCCAGTTGTAGAATTTTTCGATCTCAACCTGTCGTCGACTGCGTTAGGGGGTATGGAATTGTCCGTTTTGTTATCAAGAAACGTATTGGATTTTGATAACAAAACTGAACAATTCCATACTTATTTTTGGGGACATATCGGGAGTACTATTTTTTCTTGTTCAGAATGATGATCCCGTGCACGTGCATTTTTTTTCCCAAATCTGAAGAAAAAGTCAAAGGTGTGCAATTTTTTTTAAACTCCCCTATGTACAACGTCGGAATTACAATAAACGCTTTTATTAAGCAAGAAAACTGTCACCCGTGTTCTCCTTTCCTCACATAGAACACAGTTCAATAGACATCAAAAAGTATCAATTTAGACTTATCCTAAATTCATTGTAAATAAAGCTTGCGCAAAGCACTCAACAAACAGTTATGTTTGTATAATAAATACACTAACAGGAGTCGCATATCCGCGTATCTTTTGAAAGTATTATTCGGGAAATAGAAAGCAAATATAACCTTATCTAAATATTGTCGTGGAGAATAGGTAACCGGCTCGAGTGCGTGATACTTTGCCAAATTGGATGCTTTTGTGTATTTTTTCCTTAAAGCGATGGCCAGATATGGAGTTTTCGTTATAGTGCCTTTGATCTGCTTGTATGTTTTAGTTGAAATGGTTGTGGTAGTAGTTTTTCATTTTAAAATTGATGCGATATGGATTAGGTAAATAAATAATCTCCGCATTTTTGGAGTCACTTCATTGGAGTTTTGCGTTTTAATAAAGGTACTCTAAAGTGTTCGATGCAAACAAATCGGTTTTGTTTTAGTTGCTACATTATTCGTTTCTATCGATGATCCAACCAAAAAATGCCTTCTATTATTAGCATCACGATTTAATAAGATGAAAAAAAATAAGCAAGCACAGGTGAATGAAACATCCGCCGCGTCTGTCTATCTGTTTGTATGCGATGATCTCAAAAACGACTGAAAAAAAAATCACGCGGTTTTCACAATCAGTTATGTAGATATTTTTTCACTGATAGTTTTTATGTATAATAAGTTCTGGTTTATGTACAGAGGGCTTATTGTCTAACGCACTTGCAATCACGACCGTTTTCATTTTGAAAATCGAAGGCTTGTCTGCATACAAAATGAAAACAATTGCTCCACTTTGAAGCCGGTTGTGATTGCGATTGCGTTAGATAATAAGCCCTCAGGTGTTACAGAAAACTCACATACCTATACCGAAGCAAAGCGAGGGTGGGTCACTAGTAATTTCAAAGAACACAGTTCAGCAAATGTTAGATGCAGATATCCAATACGCTATTTCAAGCCAATCGACAATATTTTATGCTTTTTAATCGGTTTTTGAAGTCAGTTTCGTTTTGCTATTTTTTCACACCGATACCTATCTACTTATATTTCATGGTTATGAAATGTCCTTTGAAGCAAAGATGTTTTTCATCCACATAATTATATTCAAATATCAAATCAAAATACACGCGTCAATCCATTTCGCACATTTCCGCTGACGATGGTAAATGGCTTGTCAAAGGATTACCGCGTAATTATAGATAACGAAACTGGCACTGCCAACATAACCACCAGTGCACATAGAGGTGGCTAATGAAGTGGCAGCCGTAAATCATAACCGAAGCCATATATTAGCATTGTATTGACAGCGGACACCGCGTGCATTTATCAATATTGTGATGTTTGTGGATACTGTTGATTAAGTTGGTGATAGTTGTGTTTGTTGGAGTGGTAGTTCTGAATTTAGGGTAATCGATATAGTTTGCAGTTGTAATAAGGTGACTATAAGTTATTAATACAACGATTTTTATTTATATTGCATATATATTGAAAGATCGAAGCTTGTGAGATTTAGTAATAGTGACTGTGTGGATGGGCGAAGTAGAAGACAAAAGTCTCTATATCTTTTTATAAGAAAATTCAAGCATAATGCCAAGGAAAAGAAATTGACCTAAATTGCGATGTTATTGAACAGGTTTTAGTAAGTAATGATACTTCAAATAATGATCATGAAGTCGCAACCAAACAAATGGAGGTAGATGATGAAATAATGAAAGAAGATAAAAAAAAGGGGCCGCACTTTGAAAATCGAAGTTCGAAGTTACGACAACTCCATCTCTTTCTCTCAATTTAGTCTTGAATGACGAGTGACAGGAATAATCGTGTAAAAAGCATTTGAATTGAATTGTTTTAAATTTGAGGAACTTAAATAAAATAGTTTAAGTAACTTCATTTAAGTACTCATGGATGAAAACAACATTGCAGCATCAGATTGGCTCAATTATTCAATATTCGGTCCAACAACTCTAGTTCATTCGTCAATAACTTTTCGATAAATAAACTGTCACTGTTTACAAAATGGCTGCATTGAAATTGCAGCACAAAACAAAACGTTTACTAATTGTTTGTCAGTTTCCGTCGCCGCTTAAGCCCCTTATTGATATCGACTTTGTCACGTTTCGTTATAAAATGTGTTAGAAGTGCTCTTAAATAGGTAAAGGATTCTTTTAAATAATTCACATCATATTTCGTTGTCGATTTATTAACCAGGGAGCCAAAGTTATCCCCTCAGAGTATTATAATCAGGTTAGTGTGTGCATTTTTAATTTGGTCGTAGGTCGCGACGAAGAAGCGGTTCAGTTAACGCGGTAGGAACCTAACCTAAAGTAGACACTGCCGCACTCAGAGACGTCAATTAAATTTCATACTTGTTTAGTGACGTGTTGTCGTATTCTATTGTTGTAGCAAAGAAAGTGACAGCAGCAACTTTAATCAAGCATTAAAGTTGTCTTATTAAGAATTAAGCTATTTAAGAGTAAAGGAGGCCACACAGGCCACACCTGTGTTCGAAATACGCTAGATACGTATAACGAAAACGCAGAGACGTGCCGTATACCTACGTCACGTTTTTAATTTATAACATCCACATCGTCCACGTTCACAAAATACATTGACGCATCAATGGCAATATGGTTTAACCAAGTAGAATAGAGGCCCTGCAAATGTGTAGAAGCTGTAAGAAGACAACTTTTCAAGATCCGCCCAGGGTATTGATTCTCTCAAAAGCAAAGGTGAGCGAATGCAGGAGTGAAGTCCAAGCGGCGAGTTTAAGTAGTCCCGTCAGAGCAAGCAAAACACATATTAGCACGTGCATTCTCAATTAGGCAGCCTTATACGTTCGAGAAGCCATGCTGCCAAATTGAATACAGGCGCTGAAATGTGTTTTGTTCGCTTTGACGGGACTACTTAAACTCACCGCTTGGACATCACTCCTGCGTTCGCTCACCTTTGCTTTTGAAAGAATCACTACCCTGAGCGGTCTAATGTTATGTAGATATAGTGCAGTCTGTAAGGACATATAAAACTCTTCGCTTTTAAATGTTACAAGTGTGTTCTAGACCGGTATAAAGAGAGCTTTCTTATGGTGAATTATTTAAATCAAGTTCTGGAACATCCTGTATATAGATGTAGTGTTGTATAAAAGCTGATTCATGTCACAATCATTTTTTGAATAGCTATAAAAATAACCAAGATTTTTTCCTATCTCTTTCTAGCAAAACAGAATCTAACATGTACTTTATATGGCCGACCTTTATATGACGTCACAGTGCATATCGGATCTCTCTGTCTCATCGTTGTATAATTAACAGTTTGAAATATTTGTACCATTCGTATTTCTTGGCCGATTCAAATTTTAATTTCACTTTTGGTGATCTCTTTCACTGTATTTTCATACCTTGTTGAGAAATGTGATTTAAATAATTCACCCATATTCCCTATTAGGTAAAATTATGAAAGGTGTCCCTTCTATCCGTTGCTTTGTTGTTTCCACGCGGGTCTTGTCGGTGGAATCAGCCCGATGCAAATTTATGGCCTCACGGCTACATAGTGACTAATTTCATATTAATATGTGTTTGTCTGGACGCCGCTTTCAATTTGGAATGCTTTCTGTACATTGAGGAAAATTATTACTGTGAATAATATAGTTTAAGTCACTTGTGTAAGGACCATCTAAATTGCTACCATCATGATATCCAGACATAGGAATCCAGAGAGCAAAATTTTATGCCAGGTAGGGAGAAAAATGATTTTCGGACAAATGAAAATTTCGGACAAACGAAACAGCGGGCTAAAGTTTCACGCATCAACGCGTCATGCGTTGACGGGAAATTTGCTACAGGTATAGTTGCGTCAAACGCAGATTTAGGTTAGTGTCTTTCCTGTGGACATACCCAAAGTTAACGTTATGCAGGCCCAATTTTCTGGCTTTACCCATATCCACATAAACGGCGTCAGGTCTGCTTTAGTACTATCAAATAAAAACATAACTTATAAGCCTTTAACTATTGACCACAGGAGAGACAACTTATATTTTTTCGAGTGCGTATGACCCAGTTTTATCCCGAAAAGTCAGAGTGTCCAATGAAAATATACATAAACGCGGGCAGACTCGCAGGAAAAAGCTACTAAGTTATAGGTAATTAATTTAAACGCAGGCAAAAAATATATAAGTGTTCAAATTTTGATTAAATCTAAACACACAAATATTCTAGTATCGGTTGCTATGTATTTCGTATATCGCTGAGATGAATTCAAGCGATCTATCAACGTCAACTGCCCCCCGAGACCTCGGTGGACCAAAAGTTAAATTGCTTTCTCACTTTGACTTCATATTGTTTCGTAGCTAAATTAAAAGGCAAAATAAAATTATGTTTGACTTTTTGTTTTTATTATTTATTCCTTATCCGGGTTGTAAAAGATATAATGAAATAACTTGCGGATTGATCCGCGAAGATTTCTTTTATTTGTGTTTACGTTTAAATGTTTTAAATTTTATATTATTTTCCAACTCACGTCTGTGTAAATCTACAAATATGTATTTGTACGATCTACTCTTACGTTACAATTAAATCACGTCCGTAATTACATGGTGTGCTTTTAATTAAATATTATGTTAAAATATAAACAGAAAAAAAACAAGTGTCAGGGTTAAATTATTTGCGTATTGTTTTTAAAAATTGAAAATGCATTGCATTCGTACTAAAGTAAATAAAAAGGTTTCTTAAGTTGTAATTACTTTGAAAATAATTTTTATTTCTGTTCTGACATAAATATCCTCATTTATCCTTTTTATAGTTATGATTTATGAACATAAATAACTCCAGAAGCGTACCATTTTATTGTTTCAAATACGCAATAAAGTTGTCTTAGAATAATAATCCGGATTACACAGGCAAATAAAAGTCTCAAAATCGCCGTTAAAATATTTTATCTGTTATGAATATAAGCCAAATTTTACGAGCGATGTTAAATTTGAACCATTTTACCTTTAATTTCCAATGACACCTATAGGAGGCACATCTTAATAGAAATTGGGAACCCTCGGCAATTTAGAGTTTAAGAGCAACAATAAAGAAGGTATAAAATCCTAAGAAACTGCTTCAAAGGATTATCTCGCCCTTCTGTTTTTTTATGATTATTTTTAAGGGTCTAATTGTAAGGAAGCCCTTTTCTTATAATATCGTATTCTCTGAACTTATAAAAACGTACCTATATAATAAAGTTATTAAAATGTACAAGTATTTTTTTCCTACTTGATTTTTTACAGCCTTTATTGGTAGAAAACAACGCACCATAACCAAAATAAAAATAAAAACCGTCTCTATATTTTTATTTACCATTAAAAAACTTATAACCTTCCTTGTTTTAAGTTATTTGTTTAGAAAAAACTAGAATCACTATCACTTTCCAACTATATATATTTATATATCTTTGATAAAATTTAATCTTTTGCTTTATGTAAAACTTTTACACCTTTAACATTAGTTACGACAATAATAAAACGTTCAAAATTATAAATAACACGTTCCGTATCGAAAATTACAAGCGACATGTGATCCAATTTAAATTTTTATGCCAAGTCCCAAAACCCCGCATTGATTTGAAAACGTCACTCGTCTAATCTTGGAATGATTGATGCATCCGCCATTGTGAGCAGATGAGGCAACCGGCCACGTTAACATGAGCCCTTATCCTTCCCAATGGCTCGGCTTTCAGAGATCTTTTAAATTAGGTCGTATGTATTCAAAGGCGTTTTATGCAACCGTTTTATAATGACCTGTGTGTCGGAAAGTTTGTTACCAGATGCGAGTTCATGCGGAATGGGCGTGTATTCAGTGCCGTATAATGAATTATTCATATAATTTTGTACAGATATTTCGGAGGTTGATTATGTGTCACATTATTCACAATTTTGTGCTGATACAGTAATTCGTTTTGGTGTTTATTGACTTTACTTCGTGGTTAACGTAAAATATTTTTGCAAGTGTAAACATAAAATGACAACTGGATACGAGCAGTATTGGATTCGATTGGATCGTTGGGGCCTTTGCTTAGCAGTAGGTATATTTCGGCTTAAATGTTGATAAAATATAAAATGAGAGGACCAGAATAATCAAAAATTAGAACCTAGGCTGTTTATTTTTATAAACAGCCTAGGTTCTAATTTTTGCAAATTTTTCCAAAGCTTGGATAGTCCGAATGCCTTAAACCTACCGCCAAGCAGCAGTGTTCACATTTTTGTGTTCCGGTGTAGGGATAAGACAACCGGTGATATTACTAGCATAGAGGCATTCCAACTTAGTCCTCAGGCTCGCCAACGCATTTGCAGTTTTCAGATTGCAATCTTAAGACTGCAGCATTACAAATGTCTATAGGTAACAGATCCCACTTACCGTCAGCCCCCTATTTAACCACCATGACAATGACATGTGACAGGTGACAATTCGGTATACATTGCAAAGTCAACACGCTGATACATCACTGGGTTTCATATAAGCTATAACATGTACATTGAAATGTCACCTGTCACATGACATGTCAGGACATGTGACAGGTGACAATTCGGTATACCTACATTGTAAAGTCAACACGCTGATACATCACTGGGTTTCATATAACCTATAACATGTACATTGAAATGTCACCTGTCACATGACATGTCAGGATGGCGAAATAGGGGGCAGGTGGCCTGTGTGCTCGTTTGCCTTATCCATTCCATAATTATTATTTTTTTGCTATAGAATATAAGGAAACATAAAATAACTAGAGGACGCCCGCGACTTCGTACGCGTAAATTTAGTTCCCGCTACACCCCCCATTTCTTCCCGTTGGGGGTCGATTTTCGGAAAATCCTTTCTTAGTGCTCACCTACATCATGAAAGGAACCCCTGTACCAAATTTCAAGTTTCTAGGTACAGTAGTTTCGGCTGAGTGTTGATATATATGTCAGTCAGTTTTGCCTTTTATATATATGTATAGATTACACTGCATAATAATGTATGCTTATAATAATGATTAGTAATTTTGGACTTCTGTTAATAAAAAAAAGCACAAATCTATAAACACGCAGAAGAAAATCTTTTAGGTCTGTTTAAATCAGTGACGTTTGCGAGTGCTAAATCATATTTTAAACTTAAGATTCAAAACATTCAACTATCTCAGAAAGTACCCTGCAAAATTCATTACGCATCTCAAAGCCGGTAGAGGAATCAACAAGTCACCAAAACTATAACATAAAAAACTTGAATCCGGGTAAGTTTTATTGCTACTCCCGTATGCAGTCCCCGGGAGTGCATTTACGGTACTCCGGGGGACTCCTTACGCTGGATCCTCACTGCCGTGGAGTTAGAATGTTATGGAGAACTTAAAAGTAGCAAATGATACATGTAAACTATATTAAAGCGAAAAAATATCCTTCGAGTGTGAAAAAGTAAGCGATCACTAATTTCGTGGATCTTAAGTAGAGTATTGGTGGCATAATTGGTAATGCGCCTGCATTGGCCCGGATAGCCAGAGGAGATGTACCTATAGGTTCGAATCCTGCCTAAGACCGAAGACATTTTTTCGCTTTAATATAGTTTGAAATTGGTACAGGCGTTTCTGTTAGAATTAAAGAATGTTAATAATACAATGTGTTTAAAAACAATATTAGGGAATATCTAAGACTTTTTTTACAGCTTCAAAAAAAGCTGATTCATGTTACAAAGAGATGAGTAAAAAAAAATTTGAATAGCTATAAAAATAACCAAGATAATATAGGCCAACCTAGAATTGTTCCCATATTTCTTTCTAGCAAAACGGAATTTAACATGGAGTTTATAATGGCCGACCTTTTACATGACCTCACAGTGCATATCGGATCTCTCTGTCTAATTGCTGTCTAATTAGCAGTTTAAAATGCGTATATCATCCGTATTTCTTGGGCGATTTGAATTTTTCGTGATCTCTTTAACGGTATTTTCATATTTTCTTGAGAAATGCGATTTAAAAGTCCATGCATATTCCCTATTTACACCACAATAAATTAAAACAATAACCAATCAAATTATTAAAAAAAACATTACCCTCCATTGGCAGCTTATTTTTCTCCTTTAAATAAAGATACTTAGCTAAGCGAGGAAACTGACAGATTTCGTAGATTTCTCACATTAATTTTACATTATCAGTGTGAATCAATCAATCTAAAAAAGGGTAAACCATTATTCTATAGAATTTCACTTCATCGATTATTATCATTTCAACGAATACTTTTCATTTTATTTCTGATGTTTTGACTATTATTATGTATTTAAAATAAATTGCTTATGTGTAATGGTTGCATGCTATTTTTAAGACGATCCTTAACGGTGATAACCCTTAGTTCTGTATTGTTATTGTTTCTATTTCTATTTTTGATTATATTTAAATTTGTGTATATTTTTGACGATTCCAATGTAATTTCTTGTACTTTTGACATAACATGCAATGTATACTGTGACTTACTTTGGAAAATAAATATCATTCATTCGAATTTAATTTCTTCGAACGCTATTTTCTTCTCAAACTTTGATGTTTTCAGGTGTCAGGAAAGATTAATTACTCGTACGTAGGTTAGGTTAGACTCATGCCGCACGGAATGCCTTTCGATTAATTAAAAATGAAAATTATGCGTAATAATAGGTTCGTTGAAAGTGGTTTCAATAAAGTAATAGGTACTCCTAAAAAAAAACACATTGAATAAAAAAAAAGGAAAAGAACAATTTAAGCAAGGTACGCCATAACAATGAATTAATGTAACCCTTTCAATGCATCCGCACTTGTCCAACTGGTAATTACATTAGCCTGTGTTAAGCGCCATAACAGCCCTATTATAGCAAGGGAAGGGTTAACACCAAATGAGACGAGACCAAAAGCAAATGGACGCTATTTCAAGTTTTTTAAAGGGTTAAATGACACTCCATAGAAATAAATTCCACTCCGATTCACTGAGTTTATTCGATTAAAAATATTAGAAATAATCTGGTTGTAATTAATTTGGTTATTTCAAGTGACAGTTGTAAACCCTTTCACAGATTTTTAATTTCATTTGGGGGTATAGTTTTTGGTCAATGAACATCGCAATGAGTTATTTTACGAGTAGCAAAATTATTATGGGCAGTAATAAAAAAACCGTGGCAAAGTGAAAATGCTTTTGGGCTTTTTTTTTGATAAATACCTGATACTTATTTTTTAAATTGTGATTTGCTTGCCAAGGTCATGTATAAACTATAAATAAGGCCTTAGGTATGAACTCGTTACTAAAAAAAAATGATTTCCATTTTTTTTGCAGTGTACCGGTATTAAATAACCTACCTAAGCAATAACTTTATTAAAAGAAAAGATTAAGGTAAATGCAGCTATTACCGACCCTCCTAAGGCAATTTTGAAATTGATCATACTTGTTAAGAATATTAGTAGTCGTCACAGTATTTTTGTAATTTTTATAATGGTAATATTTGAATATTGGCTTTATATTTACGATGATAAATACTTCAAAACAAAGTATTTCACTGTGAAAAATAATAATTAAAGTGGGTAGGTAAGTTGATTATTTCTATTAACGATCCATAGTAACGACTATAAAGCTATTAACGATTTTTATGCAGGTATTACCGACCGATTATAAGAGAATGATACAAAAAATGGTGATATATATTGAAACCAATGAAAATCGCTGAACATACATACAATCTCATACAAATTACCCTAGTCCTACACTAAGGTTTAGGCTTGTACAATGGGTACTAGACAACGATATAACTAAGTAATATAAAATAATTTAACTAAGGTAAAAATAAAAATAAATTGATTGACTTCGATAATTTGCATTTTCAAAGGCATTTTGGCAGTGATACACATATTTTTATAAGTAGGTACTATAAATTTTAGTTATTATGTATTAAATATCATAGAATTGTCACTGTTCCTGTCTTCGTATATCCAAGACAGCTATAAATTATGTATTCCAGTTATAAAATCCGCGCGAATGGCGGAGATTTCGCTGGTCCTGAGTTTTAATGGCCACTGCGGAACCAGCTTCGTAGACAAATACTGGGGCAGAGTGCTAGTTACATACGAGCTTTTTTTTATTATGAGAATCCGATAAATAAGGTTAGTAGATGAGTTTTAATTTTCATCGAGTTATAATTCAGGAGGTAAAATGACTAGGGACAGTAATGAAAAGCCGCAGCAAAGTGAAAATGCCTATTTGTTGTTACGATAATACTGTTAGTAATTCTTAAATAAATAAATATAATGAATTTGATTTAATTTGAATTTGAATTTGAATAACATTTTGGTAGCGAGCTAGCAGGCTAGTAATCTCGTTTTATCGCGTGGCCTATGGCTAACCAATACCTATAGTTTTGTTCAAATATTATAGCATTGTTACCCTAAAGTGGCTTTACAGCAATAGATATTACGGACTGTAGGTTATCATTAAAGGAACCGCAAGTGCGGTGCCGGCCTTTGTAAAAAGAGAAATTAAGAGTGGAAGAGATGATGTTAAATTCAGAACTAAAGCTATACTTACAATGATTAAATGGTTTTATCAAATAAAAACACTAGTAAAACACAATCTCACACATAATTTATTTAAACAAAGTAAAGCCTAAAACCGGTACCTAGTTCAATTAATTAAACAACAGTGCATTACAATGTGTCCGGAAAAACTATTCACTTAGGTATATCAACACTAACAACAATAAAAACCACATACAATGATTAAGGTAAGGTAAGATAATAAACATTTATAATTAGAGAATATATTGTTATAAAATATAACAATATATCTTAAGATATGAGATCACACATAGCTTAAGTCTAAGTATATTTATTAATGCAAACACGAAATAATAAACACGATTGCAATTTCGGTTTTATCAAGTAGGTTAAATACTTATACTTATAGTTTAAATGTACTGTACTTACTACTAAATGAGAATTAGAGATTAATGCTACAAAATGAAGAAAATATTATTCACGAATAAAAACGATACATAGACCTGACTAATCTAATTTTGTAGCATAAAGTCTCATTTCCTTCTATGTAATCTACACGAAATAATTGTAAGTGCGTATATTTATAAACCACTAAAACCTGATTGCACATGTCAAATAAACATACAATAAAGGCTACTAAAAACTAGGCTTACCATTAAGCCCAATTGAAACTAAATCGGTACTTTAGGTGTCATCTGTTGGTAGTCGAATTAACGCTTTTCCTATCAATTTGAACCTATAAATTTGAGTAGACCTTTAAATGAAGAACAGTCTATCTTGTCTTGATTAAGCTACTATGGCGATGGATCATGAAAACAAATGTCTAATAATCGCTCATCGGAACTGCAGGCGCTGCAGCAATTCGTAGAATGCTTCATAAGATCTCTAGAAATTGTTTGTTACCGCTCTACGCTCGTTGCATGTTGAAACGTTAGAAGTTTTAATTGATTATTGAATAAGTTAGACTGAATTATTAGACTTGGTAAACTGGACGATGATGAACATGTAGGTGTTCCATTTTGTATTATGAGAATTACTCAATAATAACTCACTGGTTAATATTAATACTTTATTTCAAGCACAGCACACACATTTTTACACCATATTGTTGAGGAGAAGTGGTGTTGCCAACCACAATCTTAAATATCTAGATTCATAAACTTAATGTTGCCAACATGCTGCGGCCTTAAGAAAATAATTGTTACAACGTTAACCAAGAACAACAATTTCTAGCAGGTAAGTATGAAGTTTGAATTAATTAACTTAGTTACATTATTGTTTTCAGATGGAGTTTTTAGTATAAAAATTAAATTATTTCAGCGTTAAATAATAACAGTTATTTATAGCAGGTAAGTAAATATGTATCTTAAATTAACTATTATGTTTAACTTTTGTTTTCAGGTGGAGTTTGCAGCACAAATGAATGGTAGCAGGTTTAATTATTAACATTATCTTTTTAAAACTTAACAAAGGACAAGTCTATTTCAGCTCATGTAAGCATAGTAAATAAGGTAACTCTTATATAACAGTTATTAATTAAATACACTTAGATGTAACAATAATATGAAGTAAGTACATGTTAACTAGTTATTGAACCGGCAATACACATACCTTAGTAATAGATCTAATATGTGTTCTACCGTTTGGGGTTTTTACCTCAAATGCTCTAACTTTATTATCTTTTCCAGGACAAACCCTAATCACGCGTGCCATCGGCCAGCTCATGGGAGGCGTGTCACTCTCTATAAGCAATACAAGAGATCCAACTTCAATATTTGGTTGATCATTATGCCACTTAGGCCTATGTTGTAAGACATTTAAATACTGTTTGTGCCACACTTTCCAGAAGGATTGCACCATATGAGTGGAAATACGCCACATCCTTAGCCTGTTCAATGGAATTTCAGTCACGTCGGGTTCGGGGAACGAAGTTAATGCTGAACCGATTAGGAAGTGGCCAGGTGTCAAGTAAGTGAAATCATCACAGTTAGAAGTCATAGGAACTATTGGTCTTGAGTTAAGTACGGCTTCTATTTGTGTTAAGACCGTATTGAGTTCTTCATAGGTAAGTAGAGCCTTTTGGATTGTACGCTTTAAATGGAATTTAGTGCTTTTTACAGCTGCTTCCCAGAGACCACCAAATACAGGGGAGTAGCATGGAATAAAATGAAAGTTAATCTGTATTTCTGAAGCATAGTTTTGCACCTGGGTTTGATGTTCTCTGGAATTATTCAACTTGTATAAATCAGTTAATTGGGTTTTGGCTGACTTAAAAGTACTAGCATTGTCACAGTAACAGTCTGTTGGCAAACCTCTACGAGAAATGAATCTTTTGAAGCACGCAAGAAACGTAGCAGTGGTGAGATCTGAACATAATTCTAGGTGAACAGCCTTTGTACTGAAACACACAAATACGCAGACATATCCTTTACTAACTAAAGCACGTCTGACTCGGGACTGCTTAACGTCTATAGGTCCCAGGAAGTCTAGCCCAACCTTTTGAAAAGCTCTTAAGGGTCTTGTTACTCTATCAGTTGGCAAGGAGCCCATTAATTGCTTTGAAGCCTTTGCCTTCATTCTAAAGCAAATTATGCATTTGTGCGTTACCTTCTTTATTTCCCTTATTCCGTTTAACAGCCAGAAATTTTGATTTAAACTAGACAATATTAGTGTCGGACCAGCATGTAACAACCTAGCATGCTCGCCGCGAATTATTAATTCTGTGACCTTTGACCCTTTACAAAGTATTATGGGATGCTTTTGTGAGTATGACAGGTTTGAGTTTTGGAGCCTTCCGCCCACTCTTAAGATTGATTCGTTGTCAAGAAACACATGTAAATCGCTTAAGGAAGCGCCGACTGGTTTTTTATTTTGTAGCGCATGAATATCGTCAGCGTAGTTAAGTCCCTGGTCATATTTGATTATAAGCGTTAAAGCCCTTTGTAATTCCACACTGGTTAAAGTTTTAAATTGCAGTGTTTCATTTTTATCTACGATTTTCCGTTTTAAATAATAACAAAATCGGAGAAAATACGCGACTACTCTTTTCATTGTATTTATGTCTGAGAATTTATTTATCACCCCATCGAGAAAGGTATTGCCTTTTTTGTCACCGAGCGAGATTGAACCACTAGAGAGTACTGAGGAAGCTTTGACTTCAGGTACAACATCGGGCAGCAATGCTTTGTTACTAGTAAAGTCGTACTCAGCCTGAAGGAATAGTGGGCCTTCCCACCAAAGGTTGCAGGATGTTAGCTGGTTTGGTTCTACACCTCTGCTCACCAGATCTGCTGGATTGTCTGCTGTGCTGACATAGAGCCAGTGCCAGTCATATGTCTGGTCTTGAATGACTTTAACTCGGTTGGCAACGTAAGCTTGGAGCTGCGTTGGTTCTGTTGAAAGCCAGGCCAGCACAATCTGAGAGTCTGTAAAGAGGTACACTTGTTCTATTTTTAGTTTTTGTTTTAATGTCTCATAAACCCTTAATACCAGTTTAGCTAAAAGCAGTGCGGCATTAAGCTCTAGCCTTGGCACTGTCAGCTTGTTGTTTAGTGGGTTAATGCGTGACTTTGAGCAAAGTAAGGTCAATGTAGCTTTGCCCGCTAGGTCGACAACACGCAAATATATACAGCAGCCATAGCCAATGGAACTTGATGCATCAGAAAAGCCGATGATTTGAATCGCAACAGTGTTTTCGTCAACTGGAATGTTGCGCCTTAAAAAAATGGGGTTCATGCTAGCCAAACTCTGTGCAAATTGCAACCACTCATATTTTAAAGCATCACTTAGAGTAGCATCCCAATCAATTTGTTCTGACCATAGCTTCTGCATAATCGCTTTAGCTCTTACAATGATAGGACTCACAAATCCCATTGGGTCATAAAACTTTGAAACAAAGCTCAAAATGTCTCTTTTTGTTACAGACTGATCATTGTAATTCTCTGGGGATGAGATTGTGAAGCAATCTTCTTTGTTGTCAATAGTCAAACCCAAAGCCTTTAATTTATGATTATCTTTTTGTAAGTCCAGCTCGTCAAAATGCTGTTCGTTTGAAGGAATATCAGACAGAACTGCCGCATTGTTGGAAGACCACTTATGTGTTTTGAAGCCCCCAAGCAAAAGTAATTCACGCAACTGCTGTTTTGCCTCCAGAACTGTACTTATGTTGGAGTCGGCATATAACACATCATCAACATAACTACAGTTTCTTATTATAAACGCAGCTAAAGGATAATCATGCTCATACCGTGTTGCAAGCTCAAACAAACACCTTGTGGCTAAAAACGTAGAGCTTTTCAGACCATATGTAACTGTGTCTAAGCGGATGCAACTTATAGGATCGTTAGGATTGTCACGCCATAGAATATTTTGAAGTGAGGTATGTAAAGGATTCATAGAAATGGCCCTAAACATACGACGGATGTCAGTTGTGAAAGTATAATCACCTAAACGAAACAAAAGCATTATTTGGAATAGATCCTTTTGCAACAACTCTCCATTCAGCAAGACATTGTTAAGAGAAATTTTCTTGTTAGTCTTCATTGAACCATCAAAAACCACCCTAGTCTTAGTAGATTTACTATTTTCATTTATTACTGCGTGATGTGGTAAGAAATACACAGCATCCTTGTTTAGCTCAATAGTTTCAATGTCTATGTAGTGGCCATGACCAAGTTCAATGTATTCATGAATGAACTGTCTGTATTGTTCGAGTAAGTTTGGAAATTTAATCAATTTATTTTCTAAATTATAGAATCTATTGAGTGCAAGGTTGAAAGATTTACCTAAGGTATCATTAATTTGTTCTAGTGGGAGTTTTAAAGGTAAGTCCACTTGAAATTTGTTATTGTTCAATTGCACAGTTTTTTTGAAAATCTCCTCGCATTGTTTAGTTTCCGAGGTTTCTTCTTTATATATTTCAGGAACCTTTTCTGTATTCCAAAATGCTTCAAGGGTGTTGTTGATGGCATCAGAATCAAATTGACATACCTGGCAGTGAAGACTAACTATGTTATTGCATGCTTTTTGTTGCAGGGGAAGACTCCCTCCAAGGACATGACCGAAGTGTGTGTTGATTATTGTAGTTTGGATGTTACTTTGCGCAGGTAGCTCACTAAGCAGGGGTGGATGTTGAGGCAGGAGCACCTGGAAAAATGCGTCACATCCCATCAAAATGTGTATTTCACCTGGGATGTTGAAATCATTATCTGCAAGTTGGATACCTGCAGGAATTTTTATATTTGAAACATCAAACTTTGTTTGTGGCAGCTTGCAGGTAATTGTGTTAACCACATGGCAGTGTAAAGACATTTTAAATGGTGATATACGTGACTGTATTTCAAGTGGGATACTATAGTTTACTTTATTGTTTACATTAGTAATGCCCACAATATTTATTTCTTCTTGAACAGGTGTCAAGCCTAATCTTTGCACTAACTCAGTTGTAACGAATGACACTTGTGAGCCACTATCTAATAGCATTTTAACACAGTATTTTGTTCCATCCTTGCCAGCTAAATACACTCGGGCTGTTGGTAACAGACACTGACTCCTTTCAGTGTGAGAGGTAAGTGTTACAGCACCAGAAGCTTTCAAATTCTTGTCATCATGAAGTAGTGTGTTGTGGCTCCTGTCCTTACAAATAGCACACTTAAAGAAAAATCTGCATTTGCCTTGGTGTTTATTTAGACAGATCCAGCATAGAGCCTTTGCATTGACAAAATCTACTCGCTCTTTAACAGGCAACAACTGAAATTTAGGGCAACTAAATAACTTGTGGTTTGACTTACAGTGCAGACATTGATGTAAACTTGACTGGAGCCCCTCGTTGCTACCTCCGTACGCAGGATTCACAGCGGCAGTACTGTATTCTCTAACCTGCGATGCACCTTGCTCCACAGTTTCTTGAGCCAGTGCTCTTTTTTCTATAAATTTTATAAACTCATTAACTGTTGGTTCCTTTTTGCAGTCTCTTAGTAATTGAAAGGCATTTGCTGTTGTGGAATCAAGCTTTTTTGACAACAGATGAACCAAAAGTATGTCCCAATGAGCAACGGAATCACATAAACTGTTTAATGCTCTTATATGCTGGTTAATATTTGATGCCAAACTTCTTAAGCTTGCAGCTGACGAATCTGAAGGACTAATTGCTAAAAGCTGTGAAATGTGATCGTTCATAATTAGGTATTTGTTTTCATACCTGTCCTTCAGAATCGCCAGCGCTTCATTATAGCTAACACTCGAAATAGGTAGGTTTTTTATTAAGTCTAGCGGTTCACCCGAAACAAAGCTCCTCAAATAATACAGCCTTTGCACATCATCAAGTGCAAGGTTATTATTTATCATTGAGGTAAAGATGTTGATGAAGCGCGTGTAATCACTATATTGGCCCGAAAAGGTACTTATTTCAATGGAAGGCAACTTAACATGATTAACATGACTTGTTTTGCTCTGTGGCTGTGATGATTTGTCTTCTTTATGCTTATCAATAATCTCATTGAACCTGGCCAAACATGTGGCGTAATTTTCTTCTGCCTCACCTACATTTTCTTTGTCACCTTCGGAATTGAGATATAATATCTCTAAATTAAGTCTTTGGTATTCTCTGAATGATTCTATAAGCCTACCTTTTTTTGCTTCTATTAGTGAGAGTGACTCGCCGGCCGCCGAGAACGCGTATAACCTCGTGAGGCTCGCCTTTACATATCCTCTGGCAGCTACCAATTTTTTGTACTCCTCCGACATTTTGTACAACAAACAACTTTCTTAACACTTGAATTCGCAAAACATGTGATTAAGGTACAACAGTAAACTCTTTTTTTTAAATTATGTGATACAATCAAGATACAATGCAACGTTAAAATTACGAAATTACAACAGGTATAGACTAGACATAGACAGGTTCAGTTCAATCAAATGTCACAGATTATACAAGTCCACAACTTAAGGTGGGTCCACAATGTCCGATGCTGGATGCGAAAGTCCGGTGATGGATGCCCGTTCAATGCTGCGGTGTTGAGATTCTTCGAGTTACACCATTACATTACACAAAATAGTCAAAATAGCTCCAACCTCACTGCCGTGCCGCGGCGTGTCGATGTACTCGTACTCGTACATGTAGTTGCATTTTACTAACCTCACTTTTTTCAACCAGAATTACAGGATGCTAATTTTGTTGATTGAAGTTTTGACTTGGATCCTCTTGACCGGTACATAGGTACTCCAGTTTAGTGTTATAGAATTCTAGCCGGAACCTTTTGGTATACAGGGTAACTCGCCGACTACAAAATCTCGGTGTGCTTGTAGCTTCACTTTGCGTCGCGCCGCAACGCGCCGCCGTTGTAATCACAACTTGCTGACACGAACGTCAATTTTCTATAAAGCTTTCCTTTCGAAGGACCATGTTCCATTTTGTATTATGAGAATTACTCAATAATAACTCACTGGTTAATATTAATACTTTATTTCAAGCACAGCACACACATTTTTACACCATATTGTTGAGGAGAAGTGGTGTTGCCAACCACAATCTTAAATATCTAGATTCATAAACTTAATGTTGCCAACAGTAGGTAAAGCAGACGCTGATGATGGCGGCGGGCAGTGAGCTGTCCACGGGCACGGCGCGGCCCAGGGAGAACCGGAACGGACGGGCGCGGAGGTACAGCCTCCCGGACCGGAGCGCGGCCAGGAGGGCCTTGTCTGGAACACAAGACGAGGGTCACATATCAAAATAACGTTAAAATTGAAATTGGAAAATATATTGAAATTGATATTCAAATTGATGTTGAAAATGGTGTTAAAATTGATGTTGAAAATTATAATGATATTAAAGTTGTTATTGAAATTGATGTTCAAATTGATGTTGAAATTGATATTGAAATTGATGTTGAAATTGAAATCAAAATCAATTTTATTTTTTTATTATTTGGTATAGTTTATTAATATGACAGTAGATACATATTTAATATAATACAATTAAAAGTTAAAACTAAACTTATTTAAATTAAAATAAAAACTAGTAACTCCTTTGGGAAGGATTGGGCTAGCCAGTGTCATAGGGACCATGCCGCGAGCGGACCTGCTAGAGGGGGTGTTCTTTTTATAGTGGTGATTATTATTTACGTCTTTAATATTTAAGTAGCTTAGTTTTTATTTTAATTTAAATAAGTTTAGTTTTAAATCAAAATTGTAATTAAGATTGAATTCTTAGTATTTTTAGTATTCGTAGTAGCTTGCACTGCTCGGCGTACCGCAAATTGGCCGCAAAAAGGGAGTTTCTCTGAACAGCGGTCTCTTTTTGGGAAGCGCTTGTATCTAAGTAGGTACTACTTGGAAAAGTGCCTACAGAAGCTTTGCAAAATAACGTTTTATTATTAATTATTCACCTAAACAGATGGTTTGCTGCATGGTTAATATAATCATTATTTGTTCAACTTCATGGGATATCAGTTCGGAAAACAACGCCGGCAAGCAAACTAGTGTAATGTTGAATAACATTTCTAGGGCATGCAATAAGAAATGTTCCAAGTCCTGAAATAAAATAATTATTTAGAATGTGTCCAATTATGAAATATTTTGGGTTCAGATTCATTAAGTTGTACCAGTTTTTTCCAGTAAAGTATCTTGTCTATTTTTTTTTATTAAGATAAGAGAATCAAACAAACATGAGAAACACATTGAAGAAAAACGTCTCATTTGTAAAGAAAATTGCATGTCAAGTCCATCAAAAAGCATACATACTACATACAAACCTTCACGCCTGTAATCCCAGAGTGGGGTTGGCAGAGCTACAGAATTACCTACAACTTTAAAAACTTGCTGATAATTCTGTAACCACATTTTGCACAAAATTCATTAACTAGATGAAAACAAAAAAATCACGTGTATAGTCCGTAAGCCAAAAGAAACTGAACACTGATACATCATCGTTTAGATAACAGTTTTGATTGGCATTTTAACAGAGTTGTCCTATAGAGAGCAGGTTCAAGTGGTTCAACTCAAAATTGACACTAAAAAAACCCACTTCAAATTGTAAAGCAATGACCAATCTCCTTAGAATTGCATACAATGATACCTGTATCTAATATTTCGTGAACTTTGTTTTCATGCCTTCCATCTTAACCCTACTCAAAGCCTTCATCTTCATCTGTGTTTATCTTCATTGCACGTATACAATTACAAGATACATTTAAATCAATTTAGTTAATGTCACGGACATTAATTGATGAACTACTATAGAACTTTGTCGCATAAAACCAACGATAAATTCCTATGAAATTTCTATCCCGTCACTTGACGTTGTCATTATGACAAGGATCTATGGTGGAACAATATTTAAAGGCCTTGATGGGTCAACGACTTTAATCGTTGAGCACCTATAGACCCCTGTTGCAGAAAGACAATCGTTAATTTTGACGTAATTTATTTCTTTATATTGACGCTGTCATTATGACAGGGTTCTATAGGTGCTCCACAATATAGCCTCCAATATACCCTCCAAGTATAGCCTGACCAGAAAAATAAAAACCTCGCCATATTGCGGAAATTGTATGAACTGTCATTTCTATTGCAATTCACGAAATACAGATAAGAAAAGTATTAGTTGCGACTCCATTAGAAGTTTTTATTTTTCTGGAGTGAAAATACATAAATATACCCGAAAAGAAAATGCTTTGCATCGCGTAAATAAAATTTAGTCACAATCGCGTTTGGTTTAGTGTATATCTAAGTATTTACCTGTTGTTCATATAAATACATGAAACCGTAGGTCGATGTCAATACTTTAGCAATGTTGAGGGCTACAGATAGAATAAGCTGCAAACAGAATAAGGGCCTGTTTCACAATCGACGAGTAAATTTATCTGCCATTTAAAGTTGGCTCTCTCCTTGTCTATTTTCAATTGTAAGAAAGAGAAAGGGCTAAATTTATCTGTCAAATACGTCTTACTTGTCGATTGTGAAACAGGCGGTTAATAAATTTAATTTAACCGACGCAAAGTTGGGATATACCTGAAGAAACTTCGACTAGTCTGTTATCTATATGAAAGACTAAAGATCTTTAATAGAATGTCAAAGCTGTATCACTAATATGAAAAATATTAACCGTTATTTGTATATATCCATCGATATGTTCCAGGGAATCTAACAGTTCCTTGTATATTTTAAAACATGATTTCACTTTGATGGCTTTAAAGACAGCGTCGCGAGATACCATAGTGTCATTCTCGAACATATTTTTAAATGATTCCCGGAGAAACTTCACCCGTTGATATAGATTTTCGAAAACCGTGATTCTAAGAATATGACCTAGGTCGAGCGAAATTGCCAACATAGGAAAAAATATGTGGGACAAAATGGGAGCTGAACTATTCCAGTAAGCAATATTGAAAATCAATCTGATAAATACTATATTGAAAATTATTAAGTAAAAACTCCCACTTAACATGTTTTTTGTTTTCATGTTCAGAGTTTTATCAATATTTACGATATTATTGCAGAAGTCGTTGAAATGTCGTGCGGTGATAAAAGAGCATGTGGTTCCAGAAACAAATTGTATAAAGTAAGGTAGACTCCAGAATTCAACTGGGTCACTGAAATATACGGCAGTATGGATTAAAGTGAAAGCGAAACAGTACAATTTTGCAAGAAAAGATATTATTTTGTTAGAGTATACGTCGAAATAATGTCCAAAGACGCCACAAATTATCAAAATGATTTTTAAAGGTAAGTATGTCCTTAGAAAAGTGGTGGCCGCCTCACAGTAGCGATCCATGGCGTCGACGTCACGTTACGAAGGCTTACTGAAACGAATTAAGTGAAATGAAGGCAATTTCAATGGACATTTGATTAACTTGTGTTTTCATTACTTTGTCCTTATATGAGCTTTTATCCACATTATTTTTATGTAGTCACTGGTTAATTAGGGTTCCGTACAAAAAATGAACAAAACGAAATCCTGATAGGATCAATCGTGCTTCTGTCTGTCTGTCCGTCCGTCTGTCACAGCCAATTTGCTCCAAATCTACTGAACCAAATCAGGTGAAATTTGGTAGGATGGTGTAATCCTATGACCCAAACACAGATGTGCAAAGTATTGTTTTTTAAAATAACTGGCATCTTATCTTACAGATGGGCCCTTTTTAATGCACTTCTATCAGTTTAGAATATTTTGTGCTCCTTACATAATCAGCTGTTCGAATGTGCAAGTTTCCTCGCGATATTCTTCCTTCATCGTAATAATACACAACAATACTGGACTGGGCAACGTTCGGATAACTTTGCAAAGTATTCTCATCCAACATACCTCAGTGCCTCAAGAAGAAAGTGTGTAACCATGTATATGTGATGATATATGGATCAGAGACGTGGTCTCTCACTATGGGCCTCATAAGTAAGCTGAAGATAGCAATGCTCAACGTTTCTATGCGCGATCGAATAAGAGGGCCCTGCCAAGATGCACTACGTTAACTAGCGTTTCTATTCGTATCGTTTTAAAACCAATCGCGTCACGCGTGATGCGATTGGTTTAAGAACTAAACGAATAGAAACGCTAGCTAGCGCAATGCATCTTGGCAGGGCCCTCAGAAATGAGGAGATCCACAGAAGAAGTAAGGTAACCGATATATAGCTTAGCGCATTAGTAGGCTGAAGTGGCAATGGGCAGGGCACATAGCTCGAAGAACCGATGGCCGTTGGGGCAGAAAGGTTCTTGAGTGGAGATGACCACCTGCACGATGGGCAGATGACCTAATAGAGGCGGTAGGAAGTCGGTGGTTGCATTGGATCTTTCTAGCTGGAAATCAAAGAGTGAGGCCTATGTTCAGCAGTGGACTGGAGTGGCTGAAATTATGAATAATGAATGCTCGGTTTTAAATTACTTAAGATATTTTTGTGGTCATTGCTTTTGAGTTGATTTACTTTAATAGGATAACTTAGATAGACAATAGTTGGGCGGAGTTTAATTTTTGGTTATATTTGTTGTTGATACCGTTTAGTGGTGCATCGAATACATAAAATTACAGCCAGTTCTTCAAGACCGACAGAAAGAGAAACATAATTACACTCATGACGAAATAGTATCATGTCGTCAGTGGTATAGAAAAGTTTATATCTCGGAGGTAAACCTACGGTACTTTTTTCCCCGAAAAACAAACAATTTTTAAGTAAAGGACAGAGTTGCAAGCAAAAGATAGTGAAATATGAATGGCTTTATGACGTAATATATTATGTACATAATACGACTGTAAAGTATCATGAGAATAAGACTTCAAGTGTAAACCAATTCCACACATAATTTATTGCACCGAAGTGAGAACCCACAACAAGATTACAATTTATTTAACACAAGATTACAAGAATACAACGACTTGTAGCGATCAAGTCGCGCGTTTAGTGATAGCGCGACTGCATCGCGAAACATGGCCGCTTCGACGAATATATATGTGAGTACGTGGGTGAAGATATTACTAGGGGCCTCTATTAGGATGTATAATTTTTCACACTTCGCAATTTTTAACGAATTTGCTCGAATTCTTGGTCTTACTTATCTAAAAGACCAGTATTCAAACTCATTATTTTATTTATTTAATTTAATTTAATTTTATTGAAAAAGGTTCAGTAACAAATTACAGACATAAAAAGTATAACAACATAAATGTAAACTTAAAAGCAGGTAACACTCAAAGCCTGCAACTCAACACTAACTGTACTGAACATTTGCATAATACATACCTACAGGTTTAAATTAAGACGCATTTATTGTCTTGTGACGCAAACAAGGAACTTACAAATACTTAACTATGACAAAACACACATGAATTTTATACATACAGGTTACGATGACATTCCACTACACCATTTTAAGTAACACTGATGTGCTCGACTTAAATTGGTTTAATGAGATTGCAAAAATGTCACAGTCAGCACATATTTTATTGAACGAGTGACACATTCGGTTTATGGGATTATTATAATATTAGTTGGTATTTTGGGGTTGCACACTTTGACAACTTTTTGAATCAATTTACATGATAATGGAATTCCCCGAAGCCGCAATTTAAAAAGAAAAAGATGCAAAACTAGCGGTTAATTTGTGCAACCTCTAAATATTGTCATTTGACCTTGAAACTAGACATTAACATTTTTTACATTATGAAGAGTTAGGGCGTGAGTAAAGTCTGCAAAAAATGAATTTTTTTTTCCATGCAATAGTGAAACACCCTTGTTATTATTGGTAGGGTATTATTTTTAACTCGGCCACTAACTATTACTGGCAAGCTAAGCTGTCAAGTAAATAACACAGTAACGCGATCATGTCGCTAGTGTAACGCGACTCGCTGCAAATCACCGTGGACGATCTCTCTTAGTGCTAGAAAACTCATTTACTTACAATAACTAGCATTAACAACGGAGAAAACAGCTTAAACAACGAATAAAGAATACAGCATGACAGACAAAACTACAATTATATTAATATGGAATAATAATAATTAGCTATATTAGTTTAAAATAGACCTTAATGACTAGGATATTTAATAATAGAATAGTTAGGAATTGTGACACGCGCGGTAATAATTATCAATAATATAATTGATATATCAAACGCACTTTTCATACTTGTCCAAAATATGGAACACTGTGAAGTACTGTGAACACTTGGTACATCTGTAGAAGTTTTCCAGAATATTATAATAGAGGAAGTGACTTTGATGGACACAGTGGAGAGTTAATATTAGACTATAAATGCATGAAACTTGAAATTTTACTAATTTAATTTTAGGCTCTCCTAGTGTCCCGAGCCTCGCACGCTCAAAAAGCTATGTAATCCACGGGTTTGTTAGACACCAACCGCAGTTACAATCCATTGGAATTTATGTATTACCTAATGTAAAAGACTAAGGGCAGAAAATCGAATCATGACGTAGCGGCAAGCATGACAGCCGGAGGGTTACGTCGATTTTTTGGGGAGGCATCGGCAGCTCTGGCTGCCGGTGGGGCTGCACAAGCGGTTGTAGCTTTAATATACACAATCACATTTGCATGCTGGTATCGCCGGCGAGAGCGCTAACCAAGCTATATACATTATTAACTATAGCAACCGCTTCTCAAGTGAATACATTTTGATTTGATTTAATTTGAAAATATCAGTGTACTCCAGGGCAGTTTGTTGGAACCATCGTTATTCCTCATTGACATTTTGGTGGCCCTCGCTTTCAAAAATGGCCGTTTAAGACGGTTCGAGCCTGGGCTCCAACGGAAAACATTTTATTTGAGTTAATTTACTGAAAACTACGTGGGGCGCATTACGGCCAGGGGCGGTTCTACAAGAACATTTCTTCTCAAAGTTGAAAGTTAAATATTCTAATTTAATGATTTAAATTCACTGAATCATTGTTATAAAATTGAACGATGATGAACATGTAGGTGAAGCAGACACTGACGACTGCAGCCGGCAGTGAGCTGTCCACAGGCACAGCGCGGCCCAGGGAGAACCGGAACGGGCGGGTGCGGAGGTACAGTCTCCCGGTCCGGAGCGCGGCCAGGAGGGCCTTGTCTGGAACACAAGACGAGGGTCACCCGTGGAACAGAAGCAACGAGTCTAAAATAAAGCTAGTAATGTTTCTTAGGGCCCAAGTACTTATCGCGACCAGTGACGAGCATCGACTCGAACGAATAAAAAGCAAGCAAACAGATCTATAACGCCCGCCACCCAGTCACTGCCTTGCAAATTCGTGGCCAGCAGGCCTATTATGGCTGCGTCTATATGGCGTGTCAAATTTGGATAAAGCATCCGTCACTCTAGTTTTTATCAACGTGTCAAAAGGTGACGGATGCCTTATCCAAAGTATGTCACGCCATATGTGAACCAATGAGTCCAACGAAGAGTTAGTTCAGCTTACTAGGGCCGATTTACTAAGCGCGGCGGCGGTGAGTAGCAACGAATAAATACATAGGAACCAAACAGATGTATGACGCTGCGCCCCCGCAGTTGGCGCCGTGCAAAATCATGGCCAGGCTGTTACGGTGCATTTTCTTAACAGCGGTCATCTTTTAGGGAAGCGTTTGTGTGCAAAAGTGACTACAGAACCTAACAAAATAGAATATTCTATTTTGTTTAATTACCTGAGGACATGGTTTGCTGTCTGGTTATAATGACCATTATATTTTCAATTTCACTGGATATCAGTTCCGAAAACAACGCCGGCAAGCAAACCAGGCTAATACTGCATAACATTTCTATGGCACAGCATATGAAATATGTCTTGTCCTGAAATTAAATGGTTTTTTTATAATATTCACATACTTATATATTATTGAATCTGGGGATCTATTGAAAAAAGTTTTTGGGGTTTATGTAAAAAGTGTGGTTTTAGTATAAAAGCGTGTAGGTCGACTTAGATCGTAAAAAGAGCAAGAAACGAAATATGGACGCTAGACATTTACAAAAATTCACTACATGAATCAATAACTATTAGTATAATATTATTACCTGTAGTTTAAATAAAAACATTAAACCGTTGGTAGCTGCAAGTGTTTTAGTAATGACGACGGCTAGCGATAGCAAAAACTGCAAACCGAATAAATATCGAATTGAATTAAATCGACGATTAATATTAAAAGAAATACCATGTCATTAAACTCGTTTCAAGCATTTGACGGGTACCTACTTGTACACAGAAAGAACATGTCTATTCAAACCTCTACGCAAACATACGTTTCGTACGAAATTACATGATTAAAAAAGATAAAGATAAAATATTGCAGCGTAAGTTGCCGAACGTAATTTACCTGCTAGTACTGCTATATATAGTTTCCATTGCAAGTTTTTGTCTATAGTTATTCCCAAAAAATGCCTTATCTACAATTTACAAACACTCGTCATTTAGAAATATATTCGATTCTACCGGTCTAACTTCAGGCAAAGCGAACCTAACACATTTAGTTTTCTTATTACTGAGTAACAAATCGTTACTAGTAAACAAATTAAGTATACTATCTAGCCTGGCGTTTATCCTACTGTAATCGACGGATTTTCGGTCAACCTTGAAAATTAATGTTGTATTATCAGTAAATAGCACAATATCACAAAGTTTATCTAACGTGGGTGGTAAGTCATTTTTATACACCAAAAATAAGAAAGGAACTAACATAGAGCCCTGAGGCACACCTAATTTTACTGCTTACAATAGATTGCGTTTGGTTTACAACAACTGTTTGCGTTCTATCACTAAGACATGAACACATAAGACTTAAGTAGATTATTTTTGACAGCCCATAGTGTTCTAATTTTAATTTAAAAGTCGCATGATCACAAGATTTCTTCCAAATGTTATAGATATATTTAATGAGTGCAGATGCTGCATCAGTTGCGGATCGTCCACTAGTAAAGCCAAACTGATTACTTTTAAGCAGTTTATTTTTATTGAAGTGATCTAACTTATCTTTTAACATTAACTGCTCAAAAACTTTACTTAAAACTGGTAGAATAAATGGGACGGAAATTCGTTAAATCACTCATCTCGCCCGATTTGAAAAGCGGTATGACTTTACTTCATTTCATAAGATTTAGAAAGACCGTCTCTGAAATGCAATTATTGTAGATTAAAGCAAACTGCAATTATATCTAGGACATGATGGACCATTTTAACTCACGCTCCCCATAAGACCAAAGTTTTAGTTGGATATATCTGTCGATATGTAATGTAATATTTTCGTTCCCCATAAGTGCTCAGTTTTTATAAACTGAGTGATAGAAATACCTTAACAATAGAAACTGAATCTACGTGGCTAAAATCAAATCTTATATTACATTTACTAACATTAGCACAAAGTCAAATTTGAGCATTAATCGCCGATGATCAAAAACATGCCATGGTATTAATGGGTATGGTAGAAAAATAATTTTGATGTAATTTGTTTGTCACCCTTGTTTAGGGTGGTCTGGTTCGTAACTTTCAAATCTTAAAAAGTTACTAAAGTAACTAGACATGTTATTTCCGTGTAGGTACCATTCATCTGCAAATTTAATGATTGTATTTGTTTGTATCCTGAAAAATATTTTGCAAAATTTTGATACGTTACATAAAGTCTCTTGCATAAATCTAAAAAGACAAATAAGTAAATGTCGAAAATTAAAAATAACAATAATTTGTCCAAAAATATATTGTATTGTCATTCAAAGGTAGTTCACATTTGGTTAGAAATTAGTGCGTTTCATTTTTGACAAGTTATTCGTTGGTATATTCGTTCATTAAATATAGGACTTGGTGCTATTTCAAACATTAGTAGGAACCTTATGAACCATATCTGAATTTAACGAGATATGGTTATCAGGAAAAAAAAGAGTAAATGTTTACCGTTACTTGGATATATCTGTCGATATGTTGCAGGCAATCTAGCAGTTTCTTATACTTTCTTAAATATGATATAACTTTGATGGCTTTATAGGCAGCGTCGCGGGGTACCATAGTCTCATTGTTAGCAAATACATTTTCAAACGACTTTCGAAGACATTTCATTCGTTGGTACAGACTATCGAATACTATAGTTCTAGGAATACGACCTAGGTCGATCGTTAAGGTTATAAACGTTATACTTATGAAGAAAGTTGTTGGTCTCCAGAAAACGTAATTTAAAATCGTTCTCATAGCTACCGTAGAGAAAAATATTACATAAAAACCTCCACTTAACATGCTTTTTGATTTTATGTCCATGGTTTTATCAATATTTGCGATGTTTTTGCAGAAGTCGTCGAAATGTCGTTCCCCAGTTGTAATGGAGATTATGCTTATGGAAATGATTTCTAAAACGTACGGTACATTCGTCAACTCAACAGAATCATATATATTCACTCCGGTAAGAGTTAAAGTGAATGCGAAACAATAGACCCTTGCTAGAATACACAGTATTTTATTAGGGCTCACGTCAAAATAGATACCAAAGGGGACACGAATTAACATAATGCTTTTCAAAGGTAAGTATGTTTTAAGAAAAGTTGTGACAGCCTCACAACAGCGATCCATGACGTTGACGTCAGGTCACTCAGGCTCACTGAAACTAATGACGGCTAATTCGACAGACACGTAATTAACTTGTGTTCATTACTTACTTAGTCAAAACAAAATTGACTTTTTAATTATCATTTACTGCAGTAAAACATAGGAGGGTCAAATTTGGTATGATTATAGTACAAACACCACAGAAAAACAAAAAAACTAGAAACCGGTCAAATGTGAGTTAAGCTCGGTTTTTTTTTTATTTGGTAAAGACAGCATTACGCGAGGTGCTTGTGCTGCCTCTCATTGATAATGCTGATGACTGCACATCTAACGACAGCCAGGATTCCATCAACAGATTAGAACGTCTCCTCAACAATGGCATACGTTTTAATTTTGGTCTTCGCATACTTCGTATATTTCTTCGTTCCTCCCGCTCGCTTAAACTCACTATTTCTTTTCACCGTACTGGCTTCATGTCAAATTCTTCCGCCCTTCAGGGACCCGTATCTGGAATGCGCTCCTGCTCCATAGTAGACGAGCCCCTAACAAGTTTTCTTTCAAGCGAATGCTCCGGAAGCATTTTCTTGAACAAGAGGTACAACGTTGGTAGTATGCACATATCGTGTATACACATATCGTCTATCTCATCACATCGTGTTCATGTTATAGTCTAAAGTCCATTAAATCTGTATATTTATTTATACATAGCGATAATAATTATGTACTTTATGATTATTTTTATGTATGAGTTGTATATATGACATATATATTGTAACATGTTGGGTTAATCCTATTGTTCCAGCAAAAACATGCCAGTACATTACGTCGTTCAATTGCTCTCACCTCAAACGTGAAAACCAACTCCTCAATGTAGTTCTACTGGCATGCTTTTGCTGGACCAATGTAAATCAACCATTATTCTGGGTCATTCGCCTATATTAAAGGGGGTTTTCATGTAGACGTTTGTCTAGCAGCTACCTATAGAAACACTCAATCTCTCAAGATTTTGAATCGGATTACACGATATGTCCTTCTTCAATATTTAGCTATATCAGCTAGCTCTACCCAGCAGATAATTCAATCTTGATCGTTCTAACCCCTTTCTTCCGACTTCCGTTTTATTTCGCTACTAAAAATACTGAATATTCTTAGTAGCTTGATCTGACGTCATACAACATACTTCCACGCCTTTCCTGATGGTGGGGTTGTAATTGTTTCTACGAAGGCCAGAAGTTCATCAAAGACCATGAGACTATCCAGGCAGACGTAATGGTTTTAGAAGTCGAGTAGAAAGGTCTCTAAGTAGTTTATCGGTTTGGTTTAGTTAGATTAGCTGAATGCTGATTTGCACTGTTGCAGTAGGTATATGTTTTTAAGACTAAGATTAGTCTAGACGAAATATTATCAATAGCCGTACCTATTGCTATTTTCAATGAAACGGGTTTCTAAGTGTTTAAGTTTGCATTGTATGAGTGCATGATCAAGCATATCGACATGATGACGCAATAGGAAAATTAATACAATAAAATTGCTAAAAATAATCTGTTTCCCATAGCAACACATTCCACAACACGTTCAAATTTTGAGTACGATAGTTAAATTTTAATTATTATATAAAAATACTTCGTTTCTAATAGCAACATGTCGCACAACACAATACTTCCACAACAATACTTAACGTCCAATTACATAACGCATCGTTTTCCATCCTTTCGAACCCAATGTATCGACAGAATTCCGTAGTATGACTACATCACCAGAGATCGGAATAGGCAGAGCTAATTTGCCTAAACTTGACGCATATTCATTCATGCGTGAGTGAGAAGGGAATACATTATTGAATGAACATGCATCAAGTTTAGGCAAATTAGCTCTGCCTATTCCGATCTCTGTTAACATCACCATTAAGCCACCATCAGCAGAATTCGTCTCATCATCGAATCCAGAATTGCCCATAGTCGAAAATTCTATTGCTGGGCTAAAAACAGTCACGGTCAATATCGTTAACATCACTTTGTCCATTAAAATATTGATCTTCACAGTCTTTGGGTTATACCAAAAATAAAAAAAACACAATTGGACGTAGTTAAGGGAAAAGGCATCAATCCACTATGACTCGTACTAGAGTAATTTGCAGTTCACGGAGCAATTAAACAATGATAGATTGATTTTTATACAAAATTATACTATGGAGAAAATGACCAAAAAATATTTGTAAAAATAATTCGCAGTTTTTCTTTACTTTTCGAGATATTAGGACTTATGAGTGGGTTGGATCCGTTTTAGGAAAAATGGTTTTGTGTGACACAGGTCTAGCTTGGTTTCAGCAGTAACGATCCAACCAATATGGACTGTATCTTTTTCCGATTTAAAATAATATCCCTGCCATAGATGGGGGTTGGTTCCTATGCGGTTTTAAAATACCTTGCCGCAATAATTTTCCGGATCCTTTTTGCTGATTGATAGTCTAGACCCTAAGCATCATTGTGGCATACTTAACTCCACTTCCGGTTGTTTCGTGGATTGAGTCTTTTTCCCTTAACTACGTCCAATTACACTCGCAAGCTCGTCCTAAGTTTATTATTTTTTATATTTTGGCGTTAAGTTACCTGTTATTATCACTACAAAGTTTCCTATGAAAAATACTGTATGATTTTTAGTAGATTTGTTATTAAAATCAAATAAAAGTCCCTTTAAATTTTGTTCTGTATTTTATTGCTATATTAAAACTACATTACTGAGTAATGTAAGTGAGGCGGGAACCATAGTGCAGTGTGAAATCGTTTTCGGTTGCATATCAAATCATCATTCATTTGTATTGAGTTTGGACAGGCTTCTTAATAAAATCCCTTGAAACATGTACCACTTTTTAGGGAATCGCCCAGGGCTCCAACCTGGGACCTCAATACTCAATACTCAATACTCAATATTTTCCTACCTTACCTTACCTACCTACCTACCTTTACCTTTACCTACCTGTACCTTTTCTATACTAACGTCATTTTCCGTTAATTTATAATCGTATCGAACTTAGACGATCCTGTAACTAATTGTACTACAAATAGATTTTTTCTTTTAAAGACTTTATTCCTAAGTATATTTTAAAAAGCTTGAATCGTACGACTAAACGTTATTATTCATGCCTTAACGCATTCACTGCCACCGACGCATATATGCGTTCACTGTCATACAAGTTTGTTCTTAGGCCACGCCCCATGGTAGTGAATGCATTAAGTAAGAGGATTGTGAAGCTAAATAAAATCATGACCGATTTGTTATGACTTTTGAATAGGTATGTTGTAAATATTATGAAACACTTTGTAAGTTTTTATTTCCAAGAAAATATTTCTAGAAAAGAAAGAAATAAATAAAATAAAAAACGGAAACTTATAAACCTTGATTTTTATAACAACTAAAACATATTAGAAAATCGTGGAAATTCGGATTTGATTTCGGAGAAACGTTATCGCCCGAAGCTAAATTTGTATGGATTTTCTTGACAGCTAGGCGATTTAAGCGTCGCCTCACAATCCTCTTAAATGAATCTACCATTAAAATGAGTAAAATGTTTTTTTTAAAGCAAGGAATTGAGATAAAATTCTAAATATCTCTGAGATACCTACTAAAATTCGAAAAAAAAAACAATCAAAAACGCTTTACAATTTATGTAATTAAAAATACTAGGGGAAAATCTAACACACATTGACAAAGTTCCAAATTTCACTAGGCTTACATACAGGCTAGGGTATAGGGTATCAATAAACAATAAATACATAGCAACATTTCTAATTGAAATTGTGCTCTCTTAATAGTATAAAGTGCAAAAGTGCAATATAAGATATTACTATAAATTAATATTGGGTCCTTACCTATGAAATTAGCGTTATTTTTACGTGTTTTATTTCGTACGGAATTTATTAATTTCAATTTTAACTTCCAAATTACTTTTAAATTTCATTACAACAGTATATTACAAAGGTTTTAGATACAAATAATATGGTTAAATTTCTTACTTAGTGTTTAAAATTAAAGTGTGAACTCAACTCTTTTCATGTGCCGTGAGTTCAAGTGTTTCAATTACGCAGTTTTATGAAGCTAACTATTTTTAAGTAATTAAGATATGTATAATATAGCTTAGAAGTGTCCAATATTCCTGACAGAATTTTGTTTGGTTTGCATTTGACGTTACTAAATAATCCGCAAAATTAAATGTATGAAGACCACTGTTTTTATAAAATTCTCCATATAAAACGCCAATTTCATAGGTAAGGATCTAATATAAGATTTTATCCGAGCGCTGGTAGTTGCTATGGCTACGTTTGAAACAACACCACCTGCGCCTCTATTCCCGACGGTATAAACGATATCGTAGTTGACCTGTTATGGTATTGTTATGACGTCTGACGCCATTACTGTCAAGTAAATAAGAGCTATCAAAACGGTGACAATACGATAACAGATCAAAAACGATATTGTTTTTACCGTCTTGAATAGAGGCCCTGGTTTGAAACAATTTTTTTGTCGTTTAAATTGTATCTACTTTCATCCCAATTCGTTTGTGCACTTTATCCTAGGACACACTGTATAATAATATATCTTTATATATTAGATTAGAAAAGACCTAAATCACTATGATATTTATTAACACATAAGAATTGAGACATATTATAGAGCGGTATAATAAATTTAATTATGAATATAACCGACATATAAAATCAATTCCCATATTTTTTTAAAAACCGTCTTCAAAACCCACTAAATGCGTAAAATAATAACTAACTAGTTTCTTCGGAAGTCTGGTAACTGCGGCTAATATTTCTTGGACTGATTTTTACAAGAATTAATATTACGATGTCGGTGGTAAGAAAACAATAGCAATAATAATAATATATATCACAAATGGTCAAAAAAGCCAACTCTATGATCTATGTAATCAGAAAAGCATTCCGAATTTTATTTATTTCTCACGCCTGAAACAATGCTTAACATCTACAAAACTTACATTAGGTCAATTCTTGAATATGTATTTCAAATCTGGAGCCCATACTTTAAGAAGGACATAGACATGATAGAACGAGTACAGCGTAGATTAACCAAAATTCCCGCAAACCTAAAATCATTGCCATATGAAACTGAACTTGACATCACTTCAAAAGAGACGAGAGCGTGGCGACATGATAGAAACTTTTAAATATTTTAAATGGCTTTTACGACTGTCCTGAACTTAGCGACCTGTTTATTCGTAACATCAACACACGCACAAGAGGACATAACTTCAAACTTGCTCCCAAAATTGCACACAAATATTGGCAAAAACTTTATAGGTAAAAGAATAATAAAAATGTGGAACAAATTACCCTCAAATGTTGTGAACTCTAAAAGTATTAACCAGTTCAAAAATACTTTTGACAAACATTCTAAATTAGTGTGATAATTATTCAGTGTAGTGAACAAAGATTTAGGCATATCAGTGTCAACTGCCTGTCTAAAATAAAATAATAATAATAATAATAATAATAATACCTGAGTGAGGGTGCCCTTCACATCATCTAATATTGGATGTTCCAAAATCTTTAGGTCGAGAATATTTGGGACTGGTCAGTTTGTGTGAGATTATGTTTAATGTTTATTTGGGCACAAACGGCCCAAATATTGATTTATTTAATTGCCACTCTTTCAAATAGTTACCGTCTACGATAGTGACACGTTCTTTAGTATTCAGAAATTACCTTGTATAGGTCGAGCGTGGCTCTAACAGAATCATTTGACTCTTAATATACGCAAAAATACAATATATAATATCGACGCCCCCGGACAATAAGTCGGTAATCGCAAAAAGTAAATTTTACAGGAAAAAATATTTACTTGTTTTGTTAAATATCTTTGCAACCGGTTGGAGTACTAAAGGCATTGATATATCAAGTGAAAGCTACTTTTTGAAGGAATATAATTTATATAATCATACTTTATAATATGCGTTCAGTATTAAGAAATGAGAGAAAATGCATTTTACAGATAATGAGTTAAAATTTATTTCCAATTATAGTTACTTACTGGATTATTGTGGTAAATCTTTGAAAAGTGTAGATTTGTTACTGCATAATATTGACATTTATAACGATATTTTTTGTTTCAAGGGCTAAACGTAATATGTCATTACTAAGGTTTTTATAGTAATTTAAAACCAGGTAAAATAACTGCATTGTATGATAGCTTTGTTGTTCTCGGGAATATAGTAACAACATATTCATGTAACCGTGCAGTACTGAATGACATCGAAATATAAAATAACACAGTGTAAAAGAAAACTATCATATTTAATTAGTATAATAAGATTTATTAATTAAAATAATCAATAATAAACAATTTTGCTTTAATACCCGTAACAAATTACGTATAGAGTAACGAATAAAAAAATCTTCAGTCATAATTATCATGAGATCAACATTTTCGTACAGTGTTAGTAATTTAAATAAGACATGTACTTATCACTTTTTATTGTTAATCAACTTTAAGTACCTATAATTATAAAATTACCATTTTAGGTTCAATAAAATGTATACATAGTAGGTAACAAACTATTTAAAAAAAAACACCTCAAAAATTAACAATTTTCTTCCATATCACCATCTTCGTTAATGACTTCGACGTCTATTTGATCAGTATATGACAATGATTCATAAAATGTATGATAAAATCGTGGAATTGCCCCACTTTGACATAAACTCATTAAATCTCCATGGAGAGCTTTGCTGATTGGAATTGGGTGGTGGTATGCTTGTTGCACCTCAACATTATCTGGGCATATAATTGCACCTTGTGTGCGTGGCCTTCCCCGACGTCTGGTATTTAAGGCAGGTTGTAAGTTAAGTTCTGAATATGAATCTTCAAAATTGTACTTAAAATACAGTCTATTATCTTCCGAATGAGCAACTTTCACCTCCATCACATTAGACCAGCGGATTATGTTTCCGTCTTGGTCACGCCGCCAGCTAATAGGATCTACAAGTGGTTTAATGTCATAAAAATCAGATTGCTGCAGTTGATTTACTCTATATTTTTCGCCAGTTACTTTGGAGTTTAAAATTATGCTATAAATTTGGTCAGGAGTATAAACAACTTTATTTCTTAGGTTTCTTTCAATACATGAATGCATTGAGTCTCCCTCATTTTGACTGTGCCCGGTTTCGAAAAACCTGTGAGTAATAGATATCCCAAATAATTTGGAAACATAAATATAAAGGGCAAAAATATATCGGTTTTTATTTTGCCCGTAGCAACCATCAGAGTAAAGAGAAAATGATGTGACACCCTTTTCGCGTTCAGCTTTAAAAAAACTTAACAGACAACTCCCTATTTCTGTGCTGCCTCTCTTTGCTATCTGAGCGTGCCATACATAGCAATAGCCTATTTTGCGTAGAGCGTCAAAAACTGTAAAATTGTACACAGGATATTTTCGTTTATAATGAAACACACCGACCTCTGATTGAGGTATATTTAAAACTTTTTGTAGATCAAAAATTGCTATTGTACAGTTGGTTTTATCACCTGTTTCAATTTCTTCTTTCTTAATTTGTCGAATCATTTCTTTTCGTTCTAAATGACGTTTGTGTTTTTCTTCTAAAGAGGCTTTTACAGTAGTATCAGCAAGCTCATATACAGAGCATGAATGACATTGATCCTTTTTAGGTTTAAAAAATGAATAATTGTAATTTGTATTAAACACCGTTTCATATTGCCGTTTTGTCGCCATTATAATATTATTATAATTTTGTTCTGAAAACCATACAGTATAAAAGCGAAACATTTTAGATATATTTAAATTTTCTGACAGATATTCTCGTTTTGAAGTCTTTCTTGTATAATGCGATTCTACCTTTGGAAATAATTCAATATGTGTTTTAATACTAGCTTCTGTACCAGCACTCATTTTTCGCGGTCTGTTATTATGGGTTCCCCTATTATCTTTTAAACCTTCATCTGATTTTAATTTTTCTATTGCTGTATACACCATTTGTTCTCCAATTTGTAGCGTATTTAAAAAAAAAGTCTTGCATACAGATATTTCCTCATCATTTAATTTTAAATAGTATTTAATAGTTTGGGTACGATTGTTTTTACGCTCTAACGTCATTCGTTTAATATTTTCGGTCTTAGTGTGTTTACCCACATACAACCATTGCTGTTCCCGATCAGCGAGACTATAAAATTTATTAAATATATTTTGTCTCTGTAATGAATCAATTTTTTTACCGCAATCCAATTTACAAGTGCATGTAGTACCTACTGTTTTTTTAGGATATTTTATTTTCGAGTTACAACCTTCGTATGCCTCACCAGAGTTTTTAAGAGTTTTATTTTTTTTACACCGCCATTGAGTTTTATCTTGTTTACGTTTTCTAGTCAATTGTTTTTCTTCTTCTGATGTAGAAGGATTTTGAAGTTCAGTTGTGTTGTCCTCTACTTCAGTCAAGTCGATTCGGGGATTAAAATTAACTTCGTTTTCAACATTATCATTATTAGCATCAGTGGAAACATTTTGTGTACCATCAGTCAATGTAACATCGATTTCGTTAATTAAAATTGAGCTCTCATTTTGCAAATTTTGTTCCGGTCGTAATGTTTCGTTTAGGTCCGTTGTGAAGTTATCAGATGGATTTTTTGATAAATCAGTAATCAATAACGATTCATTATTTATTACCTTTTCATCTTGATTACTTGATTTTGTTACTAAATCTGTAATATCGCTGCTGTTTTCTATCATATTTTTTTTAGCTATTTGAAGAGGGGAAACATATGAAGGAACTTTATATATTACTGATGGAGATGCTACGAAATTCGCACCGCCTAAATATAACGACAAATTCGATACATTTGAAGGAGAGTTAGCTGTTTCTAAAATTCTGTTAATAAACTGGGAGTTTCCGCTAAAACATGTTATGCTATCGTTAGAGCTAATGCTAATAGTTTTTTCTGGACTTGGAATATACTCTGAACAGTCTGGTGAAAAATCTTCATCAGCTGATTCACCATCACAGTCAATGTATTTTTTTCCTGGTACACCTGCAAATATTAATTTGGGTTAATCAGAATAGTTATAATACTTCACAGTTTGACGAGATCTGTATAAAAGTATAAATTAATCCCTGCCGCTTCTAGGTGTTTGTATGTACGTTTGCGATAAAATAAAAAATACTGAACGAATTTTCATACGGATTTCACTAATAGACGGAGTGATTCAAGGTTTAGGCGTTTTATTCATAACTGGGGTTGCTAGTATATAACTAATGTTGGTTAATAATTGGAGTATAACACCACACAATTGACCGACACAAATGAGATACTCGTATGGGCAATAATATTAAAATATTCGAAACAATTAAAAATAATAAACATGTAGATAGGTATAAAAATAAAATATTTAAAACTCGTAGGTACTAACTTCGTAAATTATATCCTAATAGATCTTTCACAGAAGATTTGCCTGAAGTAGAACATTCATTGTTAGTATTCGAAATTGCATCTAATTTCGGACTTCCACCTAAAAAAAAATATCAACAAAATAATTTTTCTGCAATAATATTTAGATAAAAAAATCATTAAATACTTAAAATATGGAATACAAACCTTGTAACATATAAGTAACATGCCCGCTAGTTACTCCTTCGCTTGTGCTAGGGTTATTCAAATGTGTATCTGATTGTCCATTTTCACCTGAAATCATAATAATTATAAGTACTACCATCCAATGTCTACTCACCCTGATTCAATAATTATCTAAATAGTTATCATATAAAAACATATATCACTTAATAAGCTCGTTATTAACCTCGTAACTCGTATCTTAACACATCTTGCATAAAATAATCGCCTGAATTAGAACATGGATTGTCAGTATTTCTAAATGAATCCAATTCCTGATTCCCATCTGAAATAGGTATAAGTAACAATATCAAGGTACAACAACATAAAATAATATCATCAATAGATACAGAATACGAACCTTGTAATAAAACATGACCGTGAGCCACTTCTTCGCTAGTGCTTGCACTATTTAAATGTATGTCAGATTGTTCATTTTTAGCTGAAATAATTTGCGGTTAGTTTCTACTTCACCTTGATTCAATAGTTATCTATATATCATATAAAAATAATAATTAGGTACTTAAACTACTTAATAAGCTCGTTACTAACTTCGTAACTCGTAATTATCTTATCACATCTCACATATTATGAATAAAATATTCACCTGAATTAGAACAATGATTGTCAGTATTCCCAAATGAATCTGATTCCGGGTTTCTTCCATCTGAAATAGGTATAAAAAACAAAAAGTCTTTAAGTAACAATATTCCGGTACAATAATATAAAACTATACTATTAATAGATACAGAATAGGTACAAACCTTGTAAAAAAACCTGACCGCAAGTTACTTCTTTGGTTATGCTTGCACTATTTAAATGTGTATCAGATTTTGCACTTTCATCTGAAATTATAATTACAAGCGGTTGGTATCTGCTCCCCCGTGATTCAATAATTTATCTTATATAAAACATAAAATACTGTCTTAGTATTTTCAAACAAGAACTCATAGTTACCTACATAGGTAAGCACCTTTTTATTTATGAACATTGTCATTATAAATATTATCTACACAAAATTGTTGATAACGTAAGTACTTACTGTGGGCATTATCAACCATAAGCAGCATCCGTCTCACACGAGCATTTTTTAAAACTTTGTGTCTTCTCGGTTCCATTGTAGGTATCTACCTACCTAATTACTAACTATTTACACGTATTGGTAGGTAACATACTCAACATTCACAGGTAAGAAACTATTTTTTATTTCGTCACTGACACGTAAACACAAACAGTACAAACACACTTTTTTTTAACCAAACACACTTCGCACCGATCAATAAATACACGTCACTTTCGATCAACAGAAATTTGCAACTGTTTATGTAAACAAACAATACGCGTCGCCGGTGCGAGAACAGACACGTGGGGGGGCGTGGTATGTATCTATTACTTTCTAATTTCTTATCAAAGACAGAGATAAACGTACCTTACGATGGCCGAGCGGCAACAAGAAAGACGGTATTGTGGGTAACGGGTCGTGACATGATCTGATTTGGCATTAAATAGTACGCAAGTAATTGTTACGAATATTTACGAACGAATTATTTCCCTTTAAAACTTTGTTAGTAGCTCATACCGTGTTAAGTTTATTAAATTAAATACAGTATTATAGTTTACCAAAAACTTCATAAAAAATATTTACGCCAATAAACCGGTTATCGCATTTTACCAAATATCAAAATAATAAATACTTTTGTATTGATGTGTAGCGACACTTTTCTCATAGCTTTTTGAATTTGCAGTTTCCCTACAATAAACACGTCATTCTTAATAACTTCTTCAATTGCATTAAAAAAAAACTGAAAAAAATATATATGATGTATTCCAACCTGTTGATTCCGAATTTCGCATAACAATAAAATGTCCATAATATCACATTGCCGACTTATTGTTCGGGGGCGTCGATATATTTTCTCTGAAATAACAAATTCACAGATTGTATTTGGGGTTTCAGTCGATGGAACACTGTCCTGCAGGTTAGTATGGTTGCGAACATCCGTCAAAAACATCCGTGTTATCCACATTTTGTCACGTGATAAACGCAGCCATATTAAGCCCCCTGAAAATATTATTAAAATCTGTCTGGGGCGTATTACGGCCTAACGCAACTATAGAAAAATATAGAAAGAAAAATAAATTTATTCACTACACACATAAAACACACAGAAATAATAAAAAATTAAAAACAGAAAACAGCAATAAAAAGAGTAGTGAGTGTGTCTTCGCGGCAGTGAATTGGACACTGGCTCAGCATAATGCTGAGGTGTCAAACACCTGCAGCGCTGATTTTCAGCCAGCTCCGTTTGTGACAGACGGACGGTACGTTAAACGAATAAATAGTGTAGGTAATGCAAAAATATATATACTATTAAACAAATACTTATAGTTAGTGACAGAATAAATACAAAAACTACATGCAAATACTTTACAGAAACCTAATATGTAAAATAGAAATACCTACTTAGCCAGTATACAGCATCGTCAATTTGGCACAATTTAAGTAACAAACAAACACAAAAGAAAAACAATAAAAACTAAACTATAATTTAAGGACAAAGTGCTGGTTGGGAAATTATGACTTTTGGAGCGTCAACAAATAGCCTTTAAGCTTACGCTTAAAGGTGTACTTGCTAGGCGCTCCTTGGATGGGAGGGGGGAGATCACTCCAGCACTTGGACGCCGCGAACTTGAAACTACCCCGAAACGCCGCGGTTCGGTGCAGCGGCACAATCGCCCTAGGTTTAAACCTGCGTACATTGCTAGACCACTGGATCCGTTTAAAGAGGTACGACGGGGTCATGTGTTGCACCACACCAAACATAAGGGTCGCCAGGTGCATGCGCCTCCGCGCAGCCATGTTTAGCAAGTTAGCGGCGTTCAAATACGGAGTGATGTGGGAGCGGGGAGGGACTCTAAAACAAAAACGAGCACATGCGTTCTGGACTCGTTGTATTAGCCTCTTGGACCAACCAAGTATACGACCATCATAAACGACATCACTATAGTTTGCTCTAGATAATATAAGTGATTCACACAGGTGGACACGCATATCAACACTGAGGTAATCACGAATATTATAAAGAACCTTGAGACGGTAAAAGCAATTACTCACGACTTTAGCTACGTGGCTCTCAAAGCGTAGCTCGCTGTCCATGAGCAGGCCAAGGTTACTTGCTTCCACCACCCTTTCTATCGGTTCACCCATGATAGCAATATCCCTGGACGCCAGGCTATCCAAAGTTCTACGGGTTTGATGCTTCGATCCAAATACCAAATATTTGGACTTTTTGGGATTGAGAACTAGGCAATTTCTCTCCGACCAAGAAGCAACACGGTCGAGGTCAGCGTTTATGGTCTCTACGGCGTTGACTGTATCTGAGAACGTGCTAGAAGTGTAAAGTTGTAAGTCATCGGCGTAGAGATGGTACTTACTACTCCTTATACTGGTAACAATGTCAGCACTGTACAATATAAAGAGTAGAGGACCCAGGATCGAACCCTGCGGCACTCCCCTAGTCACAGGACTAAGAGAGGACAGCAAAGCATCGCCTGACGCTTTTCGAAGCCTGACCGCCTGCAGACGACCGGAAAGGTAACTGTCGAACCATCTAAGCGCAGCGACATCAAACCCGTAAAAGGACATCTTAGATAATAGCAAGGGCAAACTAATGCAATCGAAAGCCCTAGAGAAATCTAAAAGAACTAAAATAGTACTTTTGCCAGCATCCCGAGCCTGTAAGATGTTATCGACTACATCGAGCAACGCAGTAGCAGTCGACCGACCCTTACGAAAACCCGACTGTAGTTCAGGTAGGATGCTGTTTTTCTCAAGGTATTCCGACATTTGATCACAAATTACCCTTTCTATTATCTTAGATGCGCAGGGAAGGATACTAATAGGACGGAGGTCAGACAGGTTCACTGGGTTCGGTATCTTAGGTAAAGGGGTCACTTGAGCGATTTTCCAGTCAGTCGGGAAAGTCATAGTTAAAATACTCGTGTTGATTATGTGTGTCAGGATGTCAGCAGTCCTTGAAAGAGTCAAATGCAACATGTCAATAGAAATCGAGTCAAGTCCTTTTGCAGTCGTTTTAATTGAGGTTATGATTTTACTGACAGCTGTCGAAGTCGTGGGCATGAGAGTAAAAGTCGTGTCTCCGTGTCTACTAAATTCATAAAATGTCAAGTCAGATATAGTGACCTCTGGTTTCCCAGGTGTGTTGAGGAAATGACAGTTTATTGAGTCAGGGTCGTTAAAAGGCGTCGGTAGGTCGGGTTGCGAGTGTGGGTCGGGAATAACGGTACGCTTTAGGTCTTTCCACAGCGTCTTTGTGTCAGTGGCGTTATTGATATGGTGATCGAAGAAGGCTCGCCTCTCGCTGTGGATAGCTGCAATGACAAGGTGCTTCAAGTCGAGGTAGTACTGTTTATGCGCGTCAGACTTCGTTTGCTTGTACTTATTATGAGCTTCGTTTCTAAGACGCATCATAAACCTCACATTACCAGTCAGCCAAGGCTTGAGAGCCTCCTTCACCACGATCGTCTTCTCAGGTGCATGTCTGTCGAAAAGTCCAAGTAAAAGGTCATTAAAGCGCCGCACCATGTCGTTAACATCGTCAAGGTGGAGTATTTGGTCCCAGTCAATTGTGTCTAGGTCTTGGTAAAAGTCACAAAAGATAATATCTTTTAGAGGTCGGTACGTAATTGTCGTCGGCGTCGGCTTTCGTTTTTTTATGTCAAGCTCAGTAGTGACGAAAGCATGCGCCCCTAGGTCCGGGATATGCTTCACGTCCACAGTCACAACGCGAGCGTCAGTGCACACAAGGTCTATCATTGTTTCACTGTGGCTCGTGAAGTGAGTCGGGTCGCGTACGTGTTGAGTCAGGTTAACAGTCTCCAAAAATTGTGTCAAACATTTAAATTTAAAGTCATTTCGGTCATAGCAATTTATATTAAAGTCTCCAACTAAAATCAATCGGTCATAGTGGTTAAACGAAGTTATCGAGTCAGTCAGTGCATCAAAAAACGTGTCAACATTGAGCCATGGAGGGCGGTATGCCGTGCCTACAATTAAGTGTTTGCAGTTAATTGTTACTTTAAGCCACATTTGTTCGACGAGTGCGGCAGGCGGGTGCGGCTGGGAGCGGGCGCTGAGGCCCCGGCGCAAGTACATCCCGACTCCGCCGCCTCTCGTGCGAACCCCGGCCGGGCGCGGCACATGTCTCAGTCGGTAGCCGGGCACAGCGGGCGCGCGCGCGTCCTCCCCGGGCCGCAGCCAAGTCTCGTTGATCACAACAATGTCTGCGTCAGTCTCAGTAATAGTCCCAATCAACTCGTCGTGCCCCGTACCGAGGGAACCAGCATTAAACAAACTAACTTTAAAATTGTTACAATGGAACATTACAAGATTTAGAAAGCATATTACAACAATAACAAATGGATGGCTGTATACGTGTAAGTAAAGTGAGGTTACTCGAGAAGAACAAGTGATATAATACCTTAAAGAGTGAAATAATAGTTATATACATATACTTAAGTTTATAAATATAATATTGTTCCAGAACGAATAATATAACAGGGAGTGGATGAAAGGTCGATTCACTCCCGCGACGACACACCTAAAACCACATAATACAAACAAGAAGGCTACAACAATAAGGCAAGTTTTACTTTCACTAAATATGTTTACCGCATAAGGAGGCAAAACAAACAATAAACATTTATAATAAAATTTTAGGACTCCACAACAAAGGAACAAGGAAACACAAACTAAGTGGCGTTTTGGACCGCTACGACGGACCCAAAAATACACAGATCGATCAGGCGACGTAAACGGTGGCTCGGCTGCCCGTCGGCCTGCCGCGTGAAGATCCTGCCGTCACGGGTCCAAACGTAGCGCCAGGAAGCGGCGCGCGCGGCCTCGCGGGCTCGCTGGAAAAGCTGCCGGTTTTCTGTCGTGAGCCGCTCGTTCACGTAGAACCGCTGCGGTGCGGCGGCTAGGCCCAGGTCCGCCGTGGTGGCGCCGCGGCGCACGCGCGCGCCCTGCAGCAGCTCGTCGCGCACAGCGCGCCGCGCCAGGCGCAGCACGAGCGGCCGCGGCCGACCCGCCTCGCGCACCCGGCCCGCCCGGTGCACGAAAACCACGTCACGCGCGTCCAGCTCCACTCCAATCACCGAGCAGATCCGCTTGGCCAGGCCTGCAGAGCTCTCACCAGACTCCTCCGGCACGTTGGAGATCTGCACATCATTGGCGAGAAGCTCCTGGTCCCGATCGCGCAGCTCCATCTGAAGGGTCGCGATGGCTTCCTCCATGGACTTGTGCGCCACCGACACGGCGCCATTCGCGACTTGTCGCTCCAATGCGTCGACGCGCCCGTCCAGTGCCTCGAGCCTCCCGGTGAACACCGTCATGCTCGCCCTGATGTCGAGGAACTCCTGCCGGAAGTCCCGGAATTCCTGCCGGACGACCTGCAGCTCCTCCCTAAACAACCGGATCTCGCGACCCAGTGCCGACTGTACCTCCTCCGCTTCGCCGCCAGGCGAGGGCGCAGGCGAGGTCCGCGCGCCCACACGCGCTGGTTCCGCGGCTGCCGTGACTGCGGCGGGCCTCGCGGCGGGCTTCGCGGCGGGTTCCGCGGCTGCCGTGACTGGGGCGGGCTTCACGGTGGGCTTCGCGGCAGGCTTTGCGGCGGCGGATTGGGCAGGGGCGGTCTCGGTAAGGAGACCCTTGACCGGCGTTTCGGCCCGGTTGTCTGTCGGTTGGGACCTTTTGCACGTCGGGCACTTCCAATCTCGAGGAACCGCCGCCGCAGAAACTCCCACACATGGCAGGTGGTACTGGCAGCTGCATTTGTAGCATACGGCAGTAGTATATTATTGGGAGTTTCAAAACACATTTTACATGTTTTGTGTTTTGAAACTCCCAAGGCGTTTTTTGATGAAACGCTCATTTCGAGTTGATCGTTTTTTTAAACGCTAAAATAGGTGTTTTGAAACTCCCAATCGGTTTTGAGGTGTTTTGAAACTCCCAAGGCGTTTTTTGACGAAACGCTCATTTCGAGTTGATCGTTTTTTTAAACGCTAAAATAGGTGTTTTGAAACTCCCAATCGGTTTTGAGGTGTTTTGAAACTCCCAATCGGTTTTGAGGTGTTTTGAAACTCCCAATCGGTTTTGAGGTGTTTTAAAACTCTCAATCGGTTGTATGGTGTTCTGAAACTCCCAATCGGTTTTATGGTTGTAATTTATATCTTTGTACATTCCTGTTTGTAATACTTACTATATTAGAATTATTGTGTTTAGTACTCTATCTTCCAACTGCGCTTCCGTATACGCCCTGTCGAACTCCACCGATGTGGGTTCGAACTCCAACAGGGTTATGTCGGCCAACTCACCATTAATTTATTTTAACTTATCGCAACGTACTCGAGTTATATTCTTCGCATGTAGATTTTGTTACTTGATTATTTCACAGTTCATTTGAGCAAAACTGTTGCTTGTACACCCGACAATTGTCAGTTAATATTTGGTTTTTAATTTGTCAGGTGCACAAGCAACAGAACAAAAGATGTTTTTCATTTCATGTACACAACGCGTCACAGGTCGTCACCAGACACGCTATCGTCGCATAAGCGCCCCACACCGCTACATACGGACTTGGTTTGCTAAAGCGAGTCACATAGCGCACCACACCGTTCGACGGACTTGGTTTGCTATGGTGTTTTCACAACTTGCTGCGAGGTTGATCAAGCCCCACATCAAGAACGGGTCACCTGGGATGCGTTAAGTTCCCAGTGGTCTTATGACCGCATTTTACGTGTTGGTGATTTTAGTCCTCTCACCGAGGTGTGGATCATCCATGCCCACCACCGCATAGGCATAGAATCTCCCTATACATTTTGAGTTGATTTCAGCGGTTAGTAACAAGGGTGATCAGGCCGAGCCACAGGTTGCTGGTGAACCCTACCATTCCGCCGGTCGGTCACGGAAGGTGGGAGCACGCCGGTTACATATTTTATGTTGTATATATATGAACAAATCTTAAAAACTTCGTTAGCGCGATGTAGACCTGAGCCTGTGATTGGATGGTTTCTGTGACGTGCTCGTAACGCGTTGCAAGAAATTATAAATATAAACTAGTTGCAAGTCAATAAATACGCCGGTCTGATTTGTATTTTCACTAGCACAAATAAAGTCCGCAATTCGTTAAAGTTTAACTTCACATGCTACCTTATTAATATATGTGCATATGTACAATTTGCTGTCCCATCAGAATTAGACACGGCTATTAAGCAGGAATCATGACTACTACTGTAAGGGTTACATTATGTTAAAGATATACGATCAAGCGATTAATAAAATATAAAGCGCACGTAAATCCAACAGCGGCACTAAACTTCAGAGGAATTTACTTTAGTTTCTAAACTTGTTTTGCATAGTAACACTATTGGATTTAACATGGGTAGGGAATTGAATAATTATTGAGAAACAAAGTTGCAAAAACACAAAATTTTATTAAAAAATACAATCATGTAAAATAACGTATACTGTAAAATCTAATAGCTAACGTTACTGAGTCTTCTCACGATTCGGTCAACTAATGATTCCGTAGCACTTAACAATTCATCGTAGTTATCTTCGATGACAAATTGCACCGCCATGAGGTCATCAGCGTCCTGCTGCGATTCAAGGTTTGCAATACTGATCTTAATTAATCGCTTCCCTTTTTTCGCTTTTTTAATTACATGCGAGTTTAATCCAATATCAGTTTTTATTTGCACTGCTCTCTTCTTTATCTTGGGTTTTTTCGGTGAATTTTCTAAAGATGGATTTTGAATTTGATTTATACATCTATTCTGGTATTGCAAATAAGCATCCATATCTTGGGAGTAGCCAAATGGTTCGTCGAATGCCGCAAGGGTTTGAGACGAAAAAGACGGGAACTGTTCGTTGGTATCTTTCACGGAGTCAATGTGTTGAGAAGTCATCATACTCTGCACAATAAGAGAATATAATTAGATTTATATCTACTAGGAAAAAAAAAAAAAAAAAAAAACGGTATCAGTATATTAGTAAATAAGTTAGGCACTCACCGTTTAATTCAAGAAGTTCAGTCAGTATTATTGTAGGTACGGGATACGAAATAAAACTGCGACTTTCTGAATTGGCGTCTAAAGAAGAACTGCGATATTAAACGTATGTATTTATATTTTTCCTTTGCTAAACACGTGCACAGCTCTAATACAGGTTTAAACATGTATTATTGAGCCCTACAAAATATAATATGCTAAACACGAACTTAACTCCAGTACAGGTTTATTCAAGTATTGTTGACAAGTCCTATAAAATAAATCAATCATCGCATTCAGTGTAAATTGAACCTAAATGAAGTCGGCTTCTTTGTTAAACGCCGGTTCCTTTCATTGATGCACCGATTACGACATATTTAACATGATACTTTTGTTTGTAACACAAATGCTTACTTTGCAAATCGACGTCTGAGGTATTAAACCTTTATAAAAACTTTGTTTTGTTCGCATTCCGTAGTACTGTTATTACAAATAGAATGTTATAAATATCTAAATGTTGAGAACTTCTGTGAGTGTTGTAAAGTGCTGAGCGGAAACTTTTTACGTTGTAACGCTTAATTACATTTATTTCTACAAGAAAGCCAGTGTCAATCAGTCGCAAGCTACAACTGCATTAAAATAATGTTCGTAAGTTTTTAATATTTATGTGTTCTGATATGGTTTTATTGATTATTAATTAAATAAATCGTATACAATATTCCATGTTCTTTTTTTTTTACAGGTCTGATACGGAATACTCTGAAGTGAAAGTCTCCAAGAAGACTCGTCCATATTCGGAGCTTCAAGATCCTGCTCCAATTTCAAGGTAATTAATTAATATCTAAGGTGCTGTGTGTTAGGAGTGCATTGTCGCGGTGTAATTATTATGTTTTGTGTTTTAAAGGTCTACGAAGCCGAAGGTGGTAAAAAAGAAAACCCCGCTGCCCGAATCAGGAGACGAAGTCTCAATACCTCGGTAATTCAATTTTAAACAAGTATTACCTGAATACATTTTAAAGTGCTTTATTATATTACGGAACTTCTGTTTTATAGGTCAAAGAAGTCGAAGCTGTCAAAAACGAAATTCCCGCCGACTGAATCTGAAGACGAAGCACCGACTCCACGGTAAGTAAAATATGTATTTATTTCAGTAAATGGTAATTTTAAAAATAAATTGAAATAGGTACTTAGCTCTGCACATGTTTGTTCCGTTTATTATTATTTATTTATTTTTGATCGATTTACAGCTCAAAAAAGTTGGCGCAGACAAGTCTGCTAGAGCAGCTCAACGGTCCTGCAGGCGGCTGGATAATCGACTCCGACAGTGAAGATGGTGACTGGCGTGCTCGCAAACCCGAACCACTGCTGCTGCCGTCAGTATTGATAAGGCAAGTTCCCGGGGGCAGGGTGCGTCGAACTGCACAATTATCAGGCGACCTTTTTCTTGAGTTAAAGTTATACAATGTGGCTGACATAAAAAGCATTTCGCCAAAAGATCGATGGGAGAAAGCTCTAGTTAATTTAAAAATACAGTTAGATGTTAATTCGTCAGAGGTGTCAGATATTAATAAAGTGCTTAAATTATGTAAGGACTATTTCGCTGAAGATGGAACGTTCTATCGCGATTTAAAATAATATTTCTAGTATTACTTACCTATGTTTGTAACATTTGCCAGTACTTTTAATCTACTATTCTTAAAAGTTAGTTGTAATTCTATGTCTTGTTGAGTTGAAATTAAATAATGCGGCTTACATAAAAAGCATTTCGCCAAAAGATTGATGAGAGAGATCTCTAGTTACTTTAAAAATACAGTTAGATGTTAATTCGTCAGAGGTGTCAGATATTAATAAAGTGCTAAAATTATGTACAAGGACTATTTCGCTGAAGATGGAACGTTCTATCACGATTTAAAATAATAATTCTAGTATTAGTTACCTCTGTTTGTAATATTTGCCAACACTTTTAAAATAGTATTCTTAAAAAAAAAAAAAAAAAAAAAAATTGTTGTAATTCTATGTTTTGTTCAGTTGAAATTAAATAATGTGGCTGACTTAAAACTATTGTGACAAAAGATCTATAGGAGAAAGCTGTAGTTAATTTAAAATTTCACCGAGCGTTATATTGTTACTAAAAATAATAATTCTCGCGATACTTTTGTTTATCTTAATTTCTAGCACTTTTCATCTACTATTCTTAAAAAAACAAATATGAGTTGTAAATCAATATTTTGTTCTGTTTGCGAAACATCTGTTCCTAGTCGAGCTTTTTCTGCCCATTTACGAAGTATTGTGCATAAAAATAATATTTCTATTGATAACGGTGAAGGCGTTGAAAAAATAGCTTCAGCTTTTAGAAGTAGGATAGCATCTTACCGTGTGCGGGGGCGTGAAGGCGGGCCAGACCAGGTTTGTGCACCAGCCGAGTTTATACGTAGCCTTCGCGACAGTGTTCGTAAAATTTTGGAAGCAAGACAATCAGTGTTTAATACTATCAAAGTCAATTTTGAATTATTTGCTGAATTTTCTTTACTTAAAAACGATACTTGCGACGTAAAATCTTTTGCAACGAAAAATATAGTTATACATCAGAACTATGATTTTAATGAAATATTTTTAAATCTTTTACAATGTATTTGTGGAAAAATTGATGAGTTTCAAGACAGAGATAGTGGTTGGGCTTTTATGCGCAATTTATACCTAGAGGTAAACATCAGTAAATATAACCCACTGAGAGCATCAGGATTCATTGATTTGCCTAAAAATATAAAACTAAAACGGGCGTGCATCAATATACAAAATAAAGATGTTTTTTGCTTTTTGTGGTGTGTGATGGCTGCTTTATTTCCAGCTAAAAATAATGTGCATAGGGTATCTTCATATCCCCATTATGAAGGTGTTCTTAATAGCAAGGACATGACTTTTCCTGTGGGATTATCTGACATAAAAATATTCGAAAAAAACAATCAACGTATTAGTATTAATGTGTACGCACTCAAAAATAAATCTGAAATCGTAGGTCCACTTTACAAAACCACATGTCGGAAGCAACATCATATTAACCTTTTAATGTTAGAAAACGGTCGTCAAACACATTACTGTCTTATAAAAGATTTAAGTCGCCTGCTTAAACTTCAATTTACAAAACATAACGGGAAAATATTTTTTTGCGATGAATGTATGATATTTTTTAATAGTCAAGACAAATTTAATGCTCACGTATGCGGGGGCGTAAAGACAATTTTACCTAATCGGGGTGCGCATATTGAATTTAAAAAATTTGAGCGGATGCAAAATATGCCTTTTATAATTTATGCAGACTTTGAATCCTTATTGCAACCAAATACGGATGAAAAACTTAGTTCGAAATGTACTACAACATTGCAGGAACACATACCAGCTGCATTTGCGTACTACATTGTTAGTTCATACGACAGCTCCCTAAACAAATTTGTGTCTTATCGTGGAAAAGACTGCGTAGAAAAATTTCTCGAATATCTGCAAAAAGATGTACATAGAATAAATAAAATATATTCTGACCCGAAGCCAATAACTATTACAGAGACAGAAGAAAATGATTTTTTGAACTCTCAATATTGTTTTCTTTGTCGCAAGTTATTACTCGGCGATTCCGTGAGAGATCATTGCCATTTGACAGGACGCTATAGAGGGGCAGCCCATTCTTATTGTAATATTCGGTACCGCCTACCAACATTTGTGCCAGTATTTTTTCACAACTTATCAGGGTACGACAGTCATTTGTTTATACGTCAATTGGGTGAACTTCCTGGTCAAGTCAAAGTTATTGCAAAAAACAAAGAAAATTACATATCATTTACGAAATTTTTCATTACAAGTCGAAATGAATATATGCCCGTTCGTTTTGTAGATTCATTCAAATTTTTAGGAGCAAGTTTGGAAGAACTTGTTAGCACCTTAAATGAAGAAGACTTTATTCATCTCTCACATTTTTTTCCTTTAAAAGAGCATTTCGATTTATTGAAACGAAAGGGCGTCTATCCATACGAGTATATGTCTAGTTGGAGTCGCTATGAAGAGCAATGTTTACCTCAGCCACATTATTTTTACAACTCATTAACAAATGAGATTATATCCAAATATGATTATGAACATGCCGAGCTTGTATGGAAATCATTCAATATTAATACTTTAGGAGAATACACCGATCTTTACCTTAAATCAGATGTATTATTACTAACTGACATATTTGAAAAGTTTCGTCAAACTTGTAAAGTCAATTATAGATTAGACCCTGCTTTTTATCTAACTGCCCCAAGTTTAAGTTTTGATGCCATGTTACTTATAACTGGTGTGAAGTTGCAACTCATTGATGACCTTGAAATAATTAGAATGATTCAAAAAGGTATTCGTGGGGGTGTATGTTTATGTTCTACTCGATATGCAAAGGCAAATAATAAATACATGCCAAACTTTGATTCCAGTAATCCAAGCAGTTTCTTATTCTACATAGACTGTAATAATCTATACGGTTATGCAATGTGTGGCAATTTACCTTATGATGATTTCAAATTATTACCACGGGATAAAATTAATGTACTCGATATCCTACAAACACCTGATGATTCGGATTATGGTTATATTTTGGAAGTGGATTTAGAATATCCAGAACATTTGCATGACTTGCATAATGACATTCCATTCTGTCCTCAAAAATTCACACCGCCTGGTTCAAAGCAACCTAAACTTATCCCAAATTTATATGATAAATACGAGTATGTCATCCATTATGTGCATTTAAAAACATGTATAAAGCATGGCTTGGTATTGAAAAACGTACATAGAGTAATCAAATTTAAACAAGGTCCATTTTTAAAACAATACATAGACTTAAATACAAAGTTAAGACAAAAAGCTAAATCCGTGTTTGAGCAAAATTCGTGCAAACTTGCAAACAATGCTATATTTGGAAAAACGTTGGAAGACGCTGAAAAAAGGTTAAATGTTCTGTTAGTTAATGCGTGGAGTGATAATAGAAATAAAACAAAAAAGAAATACACAGCAGAGCATCTAACAGGTAGACCTAATTTTCATAGTTCTACCGTTTTTAGTGAAAATTTTGTCGCCATACAAATGAAACCGGAATCGGTAACTCTTGACAGGCCAATTTACATTGGATTTACTGTTTTGGAAATATCGAAAACTCATATGTACGATTTTCACTATTCTGTCATGAAACCTTTTTATGGATCTAATTTAAGTTTATGTTATACCGATACAGATTCTTTTTTGTATTCCATAAATACAGAAGATTTGTATGTAGATATAAAACGAAATTTTCAACATTATTTTGATACAAGTAATTATTCTGTCAGTAACGCATACGGTATAACTCTTAAACATAAAAAAGTACCCGGTTTATTTAAAGATGAACTTGGTGGAGAAATAATAAACGAGTTCGTTGGCCTTAGGTCTAAATTATATTGTATAAAAACAGAAAACAAACAACTGAAAAAGGCTAAAGGCACAAAGAGACATGTATTGCGCGGTGTGGATTTTGAGGAATATAAAAAAGTACTATTAAATAAGGAGCGGATAAGAAAACGCAATATTGTATTTAAATCTTTAAAACATGTTATTTTTACTCAGTCCTTGAATAAAGTAGCACTGTCGTCAAATGATGACAAACGCGTTATACTAGATAATCAAGTCTCGACGTTGTCTTGGGGTCATCAATCTTTGTTTTAATATTAAAGTTAAAATTAGATTTAAGATGCTATGTTATAAACAAAGGTGTGGTAATTAATAAATAAATGTTATTTCCTATGAATCTGGTTTTATTTTACTTCTAAACCTTTTGTAACCCCATTGGGTCCAATTCGAACTTTAAAATTTAAGTGCCCATGAAATAACAAATAGTTGTCATTATCATTGTTATTTTAAACTTTTACAGGCACTTAAATTTGTAGTTTTCGGATCGGACACTCTATCTTATCATATGTAGGTAGGTATATAAAGGGAAATAATTATGAAATAAAAATATGCTTTACAGTTATAATATTTATTGTACTTTATTACAAATGAGAATACAATGATAAATTATTTTCAGAATACCATTTTTTAATACATAAAACATTTTTTAACGCACAAGATTTTTTATGCGTTGAACAACTATAACTACTCTGGTCCTTACAATATTTTTGATACATAGATTCAAATTTAGGCAAACCGTTACAACCCAAGTCAATTACGGTACAGTTACTACACAAATCTTTAATCCATTTAACTTTTTCTAACCCTTTTACATATATTTTCTTGTTTTCCAAAAAACAGCGTATCATTCTTTTAAATTCTCTATAATCAACAAAGCCCTCATGCCATGAAATACCTAGGTTTTTCTCTATCCATCTTACTTGTCTTTTTTCGCTTTCCATTAACGTCGAAAACTTATATGGAGGTTTTATTGAAAATACCTGTGTGTATTCATTTGTACTGTATGCAAATTCCTTAATAATAAATTCATTCTTATACGATTTAAATCCCTGAAGATCCACGAACAAACAATCTGAATTCATGATATTTTTCGTGTAATGTTGCTTAACGGTTTGTATTCTACAATACTATCATTCAGAATTAAACAGTACGCTGCAGTATTATCAGGTATATCCTGTTCACACTCTAATTCTACTCGTACGTCTATGGCGCCTGTTTTTAAGGTTTCGTTTTGACGGGAACAATCGATTACAAACAGAGCAGCTTTCTCTTTAAATTCTTGCGGACTCAACAATGGTGTTTGACCACGGTTATAATAAGACTGCTGGAATTTAGCGTACTGTTCGTATAATAAAGCATACTTTTCAGCTGCAAAACTAACATTTAAACTTTCATACGGAAAATAGTTTGAATTTAAAAAAACTTTGACGTCTCTCAAATGACAGTGATCAAACCGTGTTATATCTTTGTTAGCCATATTCTTTCTATCCGTTTTCAATCCAATTATAACGAATCGCGGTTTTTCAATTTGAGATGAAGTTTTGATTGACCAAGAATGTTTTGATGTTTTAGGTAAAAGTGGATACTCATAAAGATCCCAGTTCCTAAATGCCATTTGAATAGCGCGATCTTTTTCTAAGCATTTGAGTAAATTTAATCTTTCCCTATCAGAAACTTTAATATGTGGCATACGCCATACTATTTTAGATATAGTAATGTTATCTATGTATTCATTGGTGTTCAATTTAACACTATTTATATTACTATTGGATCGTAGAAGAATAAGTTCATGCCTACAGTTAATAATTATTTTCTTATAATCCTCTGCGAAACCAAGAATCTTATCTAAAGGAATAGATACAGAAAATGATCCATGTGTAATTTTAGTACCATTAACATTCCATCCCCATAACTGTGACATAGACGATTCGATTTCATTCATGGATACAAGAGATTTCATCGTTGTTGTAACTCCAGCGTTTTTAATTTTATCTATTTCGATCCCGTTCAGTTCATATCGAATATCTTGAAACAAGTGAAGTATAGGGTTATTCGTAAATTGTACACTGTTCACCGGCGTCTTTGTCTCTCTATTGAATACTGCAACATCGCCTTCTACATAGAGAGTACTCGCCGATGGCAATACGTAAAGATCTTGTTGGTTAATAGGTATACGAATTTCATCGTTCAAATTAAAACTTGTTATGTATGGTTTATATGAATGATATTCAAAACTTTCAATCGTGTTATCAAAGCTTAAAGAATCTGTTAAATTTAATATACTCATTTTAACAATCCAATGTTTTTTAAAAATTGTTTATTTTCTTCTGTTAGCTTTGTAATTGGTTCTTTAGGTCTTCTTTTCTTGATAGTACAATGAGTACTAGTACGTTTGTCGCGCGAGACTACACTTTTATTGAAATTTATCATTTTTTTCGAAGATGTAAATAAATTTGAATCTCTTCACCTTGCAAATTAACTAAATTATCGTTTACATCCAATATTCTTATTTTGAGAGAGCTTAAGCTGTTTTGTGTAACAGGAAAGTAGATTACGTTTTTAGGTATTTCTATAATTCGATAACCAGGTGGAACATTAGGTACAAACTCGTGAATTATATGGCTCGGTTTACCGTTAACAAATGATCCACTCACTATGTCACATTCAACCCGCACTATAGTTGTTGATAGAATGGAAACAGGAAAAGGGGAATCTGTTAATATATTAGCTTGAATAGTTTCTTCTCCAAAACCTAACAACTTTCCAATCGAATTTTCTTTATTGAAGTAGATGTTTTTAGAACACAATATAGACGTCTTCAATGTGTTATTGTTACATGTCAGTGAAAATGTACATCCTTGCAGGTGTCGTTTAAGGTAATCATCAAGGTCTTGAAGTTCATATGACCCCTCTGGAATTTCTACTTCTTCATTTTTACCATAATAAAATGTATTATTTCTGTAATCTATATTCGGTATCGAGTTAAAAGTTGACATGTACAGCAACCCACATTCATATTCACCATCGAGTTGAAAAGCTGGTGAATAATTAGTGATCAAGGCAGAAGAGGTTCCGGTTATAGACAAAGTGAAAGACATCATGAAAATGATATGGTTTTTATTGTACAGAGATATTTAAACGTTTACTCCAAAACTGTTTTAAATATTTCAAACATAAATGTCCGCAATTTACAGTGTTAAACTTTTGATAAGTGAGGTAATTGTATGAAATAACATGATTCTTTAAATAATTTATTAATTCTAACGGTGGTTTCAGATCACCAAAACTATTAAAATATTCACAGTAATTGTTGTCCTTGACATAGGCTACCCAGTGAGTCCCGCGGTTTTCAGAACTATCTAAATTTATGATTGCACATTCTACTCTTTTTGGTCGTTTTGGCAAACTATCTCTCATATAAACACCGCGAAAATAAGGTATATCTTTTGAATACTTTAAAATATCAATATTTGTAAGAGCTCGTCTAGGTAACCTTTTATTTAGTTTTTTGAACTTTTTAAACACAATCCTTTACCGTTCTTATACGGTTTTATATGTAAACCTTTTCCTAATGCTATAGATTCCATCATTTTGTTATGGCGTTCTGATTCGGCTAAGTTTTTCTTCGCAGCTTTGTAATCTCCAACAGCTTTAGCAATCCCAGCAGCTCCTCCTGCCAAAGATCCTAATGCAGAAAGTCCAGCAAAAATAGGTATCAGTGGTAAAATACCTCCAGTTTTTGGGATCGGTATTAAACGAGGAACTCGTAATTTACTCGTATTGTTATTACGGAATACTTTAATTGCAGCTGCAAAAGCTTGATTAATTGCAGTGCCTTTATTTTTAGATTTGTTTTTCTTTAATTCAGCACGTATCTTAGATACAAACTGTTTAAATGTTTTTATCCCCGCGCCGATTTTTATTTTAGATTTCATTAGTTTGCTAACTAGCCATGAAGCAAGTTTTTCCCCTTTACCAGCATCATTCGCTTTCAGTCTTTGTTTAGCCATTTTATAAAGTTCTAAATCTGCATGTTGACGATCTGCCAGGTTAGAATATTTATCATAGGCTATGTCGTGTTGCATACATGCGTTGTCTAGCTCATTAATTCCCTTATCACCTCTTAGCAAACGTTTATGCAACTTTGTGCCTGGTCCACAATAATTGTAGCCGGGTAAGTGTAGTTCAATTGGTAAGTGATTAATAGCACTGTTTAAAAGTCCTCTCCCTTTCATATCCAAAATATTAATGACGATTTTTAATACAATAAAGTTAATAAATATGCTCATACAATGGCATTTCTACCAATCCAGCTATTTTCGCTATCATTAAGCCCTAACCACTTTACATACAATTTTTCCCCCTTCTTTTTGATCACCTTTTCTATGAGGTAAACATCAGGATATTTCGTTTTCTGAAGTTCTTGTTCGTAAAATGACCCAAGTATTGTATTTTTTCGTTGATCTTCAATAAGGTAAGTAACTGGGCGAGTGCGATTTACATGTTTAATAGTAAATATTTCAGTTGACCAATTCGGTGTATAACCTTTGTGAAAGGCGCTTTTATACTTGCTTATGCGTACGCAATCTCCTATGTTAAATTTATTTGATTGATTACCTAGATTGGATTGCACGTTTTGGATGTTTTTCTTTACTTGCGACTCATTATCAAAATTTACATCAATTGGTTGAAATTTTGTTGTACGATGCATAGTTTGATTGTAGGATTTAACTATATCATTTAAAGGTTTTCCAACCCATTTATAATTTCCTATTAAACTAAAATGTTTGTAAAGTTTAGTTTTGAGCGTTTTTATTAACCTTTCAACAATAGATGCTTTTTTAATTGAATACGTAGAATAATGATTTATTTTTAATTTTTTTACATAGCAATCGAATTCATTATTATAAAACTCTTTCCCTAAGTCTGTCTGTAAGTTTATCGGTACTCGTTTAGATGCTTTAATAATTTGTTCGAAAGCATTTTTAATTTCTGTTTTCGTTTTAGATTTTGTTGGAATACACCACGCGTACTTTGAAAAGGCGTCAATTACAACCAAAATGTATTTATATCCTCTATTTATCTTATGCAAATTTTGTAAGTCAATCAAATCCGCTTGCCACAAATCATCAATTCCTTTTAATAAAACTGCTCGTCGCTTAAAGTTTTTTCGAGCTGATCTGTGTATCTCGTTCACGACTTGCTGCTTTGCCATCGTTTAATTTGGTGAAAATGTCGTCTGTTTCCTTTTTTGTATAAAAGTTCAATTTCAACTGATTTGCAAGCTGATGAATTTGTGAATTTATAGTGTCAAACAAAGAATCTAGATACTTCTTCTCATAAAGGTTCTGAACGAGCTGATCAACATACTGCTTATTAACGGCATCATTAGGCGACAATGGATGCGCAAGCCCCTTTAATCTCAATGACTGTAAATCGAAATGCCCATCATCTGATCTGAGTAAAGCATTATTTTTAAGTTCAGAAACTTCAGATACACGCAGGCGTTTATGAAGATGATGACCAAATTTATCTATATTCATTTTATGATATATTTGTACGTCAAAAGTTCTGCCTCGACTAACGATAATAGTACAGTAACTGATTTATATATTAGCATTGTTAACTAATCCCGCTTCTTGCAATTCTTCAATAATGGATATGATTTCATTATCTAATCCTGTATTACCAGCTTCACGGGAAGCTATAAGTAATTTTAATCTATCTACTAATTCGTTTGGGTCATCCCAATATACATAAGACACTTTATTTTTAACTCTTTTCATTGTTGGTAATCCATCACCACTTACTGTTCGTTCTTTAGCTAATTTAAAAAGCGGTCTTATTACATGTAAATATTTTATACCTTTGTTGCTTTTTATTGGTTTATTAGCATTAAAATCTCTTCTATGTGCATTAGTCTCTAATAATAAGATTTTGTAATTACGTTTATCGTCCTCAGTTACAATATCTAAATCCGGTATTTTCTTATATAGCAATTCGTTTAAACCTGGTGTTAAATTGTAAGTACGACCATTTACTTTGATTTTATTGTTACTGGTGTATACTGGATAAGTTCCTAGCATTAGCTTGTCCCGTTCCGTTCGTATACCAAATGGAATGTTTATGTTCGTGGTATATTGCTTTTGAAATGCAGGATCTTCGCGAGGAGATGCATAAGAATCAGATGTCTTAAATGAAATATCATTTGCTGAATCCTGATCAATCATATTTTCACTATCCACACCATCACTTACATCACTTTCATCGTCGTTTGATGTCTCATTCCCATCATCTTCATTATAAAGACTAGATTGAGAAGAGTTCCTCACAACAGTAAGATCATTAATAGTTTGCTTCTTCTCTTCACTAGGACTAAATTTAAATCTTTTTGCCAACTTTCTCCATTGTGGAACATTATTATCTACGTTCGTATCGTAAGTGTTTATGTAATTACTGTCGTCATTTTTTGCTATTTCATTAAGCGGATCTGTTATTGGTTTCAATACTGATTCCAACATCATATCATTATCAGTTTTCATATTACGAATCAGTCTAACCTTCTTTTTAACGGCTTCGACAGATTTGATTACTTTTTCTTTCAAAGTTTTCTCGTCATTCATTTCAAGGTTCATGTCTGATCATGATGGTTTCCTATGAAGCAATAAATGTTTCGTAACATTGCATTACGTATTATAGTTAATCCATAATGATAAATGTGTCAAAGCCCATTCTATAACATCCTGAATTACGCCTACAATCTTTATTTATAACCAAGTAATTATATGGTAGTTTCCATACTTTAGCACACATTTCTCGAAACTGTGACCAAGACATATCGCTTCCAACGTGTTCATCATAAACATGACGTAAATTCATATCATCCTGTTTAAATAGAATTATTAAGTTAGCATTGTCTCTTATTAATTGTTTAGGAATTTTACTATAAGTTTGATTAAGGTAGAAGCTATCAATATTTTTATGACGTCCCATTGCAAAGTAATCCCTTATGTTGTTTTGATTTTCACATGCAACATCATCAAATATAATAATTGAGTTAATCTTAGCTTCATGTGGACTGAGTATTTCTTCATTTTGTTGATATTTTTGAAATTTAACTGTGGGAACTAACGCTAATACTGTTTCCAAAAATCGATACATGGGTTGGAAAAGAGTTTTTGAGTAAACATAAAGGTTTTCAAAACGTAGCCCCCGTTCATGCAGTAAAAGACCAACAATTAAATTGGTTTTTCCACAGTTAGAAGGACCACAAATTATACTTCGAATTGTGTTCGGTAAAAGTTCTCCATGACGTGAATTGCAATCGTTGCGAACTGGACAAACGACTTCCAATTGTAAGTTTTGAGGTTGTCTCACAAACTTCATATTTTCTAAAAATAAACGTTATATCAAGTACTACGTGTTGTAAGCTTGAATGCTTTGTACCCAATGCGCCTACACCTTCAAGATATTAAGTAGTTATATGTGAATATGGAGTTTCAGAACAAGAATGTGTTTTTGAAACCGTATGAACTTCTTAAATAATGAGCGTTTAAAAAAACGTCTGAATGGAAATGAGCGTTTCGTCAAAAAACGCCTTGGGAGTTTCAAAACACCTCAAAACCGATTGGGAGTTTCAAAACACCTATTTTAGCGTTTAAAAAAACGATCAACTCGAAATGAGCGTTTCATCAAAAAACGCCTTGGGAGTTTCAAAACACAAAACATGTAAAATGTGTTTTGAAACTCCCAATAATATACTACTTACGGCACCATCATTGCGCGTCATGAATTTTGCACAGGCCGAGCACTTAAACATTGTTTTTTATTTTTATTTTAACGAGGGTAGTTTTTGTCACTGCAGTGTCTATTTTAAGCCTTACGCTTAATATACGCCACCAATTAACACGCGCACAATAAATGTTTGGATTTAGACTATAATAAACAAGAATAAATCACTACTGTCACTAAAAAGATGGTTGTTTTATTTATTAAACGTTAAGATCGCAGTCCAATGTTGGTCGTATAACGTACCGTCATCTACCGCTTTTCTGAAAATTAAAACACTGGATTATTGAAAAATTGAACGATTATGAACATGTAAGTGAAGCAGACACTGACGACTGCAGCCGGCAGTGAGCTGTCCACAGGCACAGCGCGGCCCAGGGAGAACCGGCACGGACGGGTGCGGAGGTACAGCCTCCCGGACCGGAGCGCGGCCAGGAGGGCCTTGTCTGGAACACAAGACGAGGGTCACACGTGGAACAGAAGCAACGAGTCTAAAATAAAGCTAGTAATGTTTCTTAGGGCCCAAGTACTTATCGCGACCAGTGACGAGCATCGACTCGAACGAATAAAAAGCAAGCAAACAGATCTATAACGCCCGCCACCCAGTCACTGCCTTGCAAATTCGTGGCCAGCAGGCCTATTATGGCTGCGTCTATATGGCGTGTCAAATTTGGATAAAGCATCCGTCACTCTAGTTTTTATCAACGTGTCAAAAGGTGACGGATGACTTATCCAAAGTATGTCACGCGATAAACGCAGCCATATTAGGGCCCCAGGCTGTTACGGCGCATCTCCGTAACAGCGTAAGCGCTTGCGCTGTATCTACTTGCAAAAGTGACTGCAGAGCCTTACAAAACAAGTTAAACATTATTAATAATTATTTACCCGAACAGAGGGTTTGCTGTCGGGTTATATTGACCATTATCTTTTCAATTTCATCAGATATCAGTTCGGAAAACAACGCCGGCAAGCAAACCAGGGCAATGCTGAAGATAATTTCTATAGAAGAGAATATGAAATCTGTCTTGTCCTGAAATAAAAAAATAATTTACGTTTTTTGTTGAAGCACAGTCGTAGTATTACGAATTAATCTGAGGGTCTAGTGGAAAAGGCTTGAGCGTCTAAGGGAAAAAGTATACATTACATAATCTGTTACAACTGCGGCTTTAGAATAAAAGTGAAAGTAAACTGAGCTCGTAATGAAATAAAAAAAACATACAGATTACACTAGACTTATAGTAATACTAGTATTATTACAATCTAAGTTTATTAATACTTCTTCTTCTACAGCGCATAATATATGCGCCCACCGTTGGGCAAACGCCTCTCCAATCTTCCTCCACTGGGCCCAGATTGGGCCAGTGGTCAAGCTGATGTCATCCGATTACCTTGCTGGGGGCTTGCCGAATGCCGAGTCCCCTCATTAATATATTTGAAATTTTTCATAATATTTTTTGCGGATTAAAGAGAGAGTGAATGTTATTTTGTGTATTTGCGTGAAAGGTAGGATTTATTGTACTTAATAAAAGGAAACCTCCAACAAGATGGATTATTTAATGATCCCTTAGATATATGAATATGGCTAATTTTAATGCGGATGTCATGGCCCCTAACTAGATAAGAGCCACTAGGCAACCCTTTTCTTACGGTTGCTAGTATTCCTCTTCTATTAAATATTAAAACAACTGAGCACTCAGAAGGTGATTCGGGTTTATACTTCTCTGTCACTCGCTCTTAATAAGAGCGTATAGCGAGTGAGAGACAAGTACAAACCCGGAGCACCTATGAGCAGTGCTATCGCACTACTCACAATCCATTTTAATGCTCCATCCAGTTTATCTTTCCGTTGGAGCAATGTTCGGTGCTTTCGTAGTTTAGATGGATAAATTATTTACATATCTAGTTTGTATAGTTTATATTTATGTCAGTGTTATTTTATCAGTATTAGTCATATTATTATGTAACACTGCGCATTACTTCGTTTTTTTATTATTTAACATAAAACAATGGCTCGGTATTTATGAATATTATAATATTAATAATATTAATGTCTTTTCACGTGGAGACTAAATTGTTACTTACCGTCGCACCACAACAATACACCAAAATAGGATCTGATATCAAATAATAAATAGCCTAGGTCTTTCCTAGGATAAGACCCATTCAAGGATACCCTAAATTTTAAAAACCTCAATGTTTAGAGGTCACAAAGATACACATCCAAATACATACACCCGAAAACATTACCATTGTTCTAGGAAGTCAAGAAAATAAAGAAGAAAAAGTGCAATAGGAAATAATTATGCATGGATTTTTTAAATAGCATTTCTCAACAAAATATAAAAAAGGGATCACCAAAAGTGAAATAAAAATTAAAATCGGCCAAAGAATAAGGATGATACAAGCATTTTAAACTGCTAATTAGACAGCGATTAGACAGAGAGATCTTATATGCACTGTGACGTCATATGTGGCCATATAAACTCTATATCCATATTGAATCTGTGAAAATAGTCATGAATATTCACTATTGTTTGGGTTAACAATGAATAGTATAAAAAAAACTCGTACCTGTAGGTTATATAACTGCATTAAGATGTAGGTAGCTGCCAGTGTTTTAGTAATGCTGACGGCTAGAGACAGCGAAAACTACAAACAGAGTAAATATAGAATTAAATTAAATCAACAACATTTAACTAATAAAAGACCAATTAATTCAAAGAACTCGATTCAAACAATTTGATATTTTTTTTGCATGAAAAATATATTCGCGACTGTATTTTATCCTGACGCGACTTCTAAATATATATTTTTTCATCAATGTCATAATTAACATACGGAAAAACTTGTTTTTTCAAAAAAATAAAACAATGAGAATATACTTACTACTGACTGACTTTTGGTTAAAACCATCGTGCAATTTTTTTTGCCCTTTTGACAAGTTATTCGTATTTTTGTATGCAATACAAGACTTGATTTTATTTCTTACCTTACTTAGCGAGAAAAATGCTTAATGGATGTGAAATACTTACCGTTATTTGGATATATCTGTCAACACGTTTTAGGCAATCCAGCAGTTTCTTATACAATTTTAAAGATGATTTTATTTTGATGGCTTTATAGGCAGCGTCGCGGGGTACCATAGTCTCATTGGTAGCAAACAAATTTTCAAACGATTCTCGAAGACATTTCATTCGTTGGTACAGACTATCGAATACTATGTTTCTAGGAATACGACTTAGGTCGATCGTTAAGCTTATAAATGCAGTACATATGAAGTATGTGGGTGTTGGAGATCTCCAGAAAACGAAAACTAACATAGTTCTCGTTGCTACTGTTGTGAAAAAAAAGACGTAAAACGCTCCACTTAACATGCTTTTTGATTTTATGTCCGTGGCTTTATCAAAATTTGCGATATCATTGCAGAAGTCGTTGAAATGCCGTTCCCCGGTTATAATAGAGGCTAAAGTTATAAAAATGAATTCTAAAATGTAAGGTATATTCCAGAACACAACAGTATCATAAAGAATTGCGCCGGTAACAGTTAAAGTCAAAGCGAAACAGTACACTCTCGCGAGAAAACACAGTATTTTGTTAGGGCCCACGTCAAAGTAAAGACCAAAGAGGAGGCGAATGAACATAATGCCTTTTAAAGGTAAGTATGTTCTAAGAAAAGTAGTGACAGTCTCACAACAGCGATCCATGGCGCCGACGTCAGGTCACCGAGGCTCACAGAAACGAATGACGGCTATTTCAATAGAAACTTCATTAACTTGTGTTTTCATTATTTAAAATTAGACATTATGCAGTATGCTTCTAGTATTTTTTTTAGGTTTTCATAGATGATATGAGAGGTAAGCAATCAAGAATGTGTCTTACTTACCAACTATTTCACCATACTGACAATGACAGGTGACAGGTGACATTTCAATGCATATGGCGCAGCTTATATGAAACCTAGTGGTGTATCAGCGTGTTAACTTTGCAATGTATACCAAATTGTCACCTGTCACGTGTCATTGTCAATATGATGAAATAGGGGCTGTCAAGTAATCACCGAACTCATCGGCAACCCAACAGGCTCGTACTATACGGATTTTAATTGTTAAGCCACTATTAAAGGATCACAAGAGCGAGGTTACATCAAAATTAATTATCTGTTGGACCTGAGGGGCTATTGTCTAACGCACTCACAATCGCAACCGGCTTCAAACTGGAGTAATTGTTTTCATTTTGTATGCAGACAAGCCTTCGATTTTCAAAATGAAAACGATCGTGATTGCGAGTGCGTTAGACAATAGCCCCTCAGATTCTAAGGGCTCATCTATTAGTTTTTGACCTCATTACGATTTATAGCATTAAAATATATCAAAAATAGTTTCAATTCGATATACCGGCCGCTCTGCAATAGACACTTTTTCATTTTTCATTTTTATTACATAAGAATCCAATCTAACTCCTTTTGCTAGAAAGAGAGTTCCGCTTGTAATTTGTAACTTGTAGTTTCGTGAAACGGGCCTGAGTTGGGGCGGGGCCGCAGAGGAAGAGGATTGCCGGTATTATGGTTATTAGTATGTGCGCTGTTATCTCGCCGAAACGTGTGGACCTGCGGGTGATAGATCGGGGGATTCTGTCGCCTTCTTTGGCCCAATGGACTGTGAGTGCCTTGAATTCTCCCAGGACGCTCTTTCAATGTCGGAGCCCGAGTAAGCCTACCAGTAAGAGTCGTCCTAGTTGAATGCGCGAGCAGAACCTGCGGCCCTCGCCAACAGCAGCGTGAAGGGAGAATCGCTGGGTTCTTAGAGGGTATTCTGGCCATTTTCAGTTGGTGACTCCCATATAACGACCTTAGTTTTCCCTGGACCCAGGTGGTATAAGTAAAAGCACTTTTCTAGCGAAAAAAAAGGTGGATATCGTTTGGAGGACAGGATAAAGAGTACTCTACTACATAGGGAAATTAATTCATAGTAATAATTTTCAATTTATAAGGGAATAGCGATAGGTAAACTGAAATGTGTCACGTACCAAGAAAATAAAACAACGAGTAAAAAACCAAATTCACACAAAATTTATTGTGATAAAAAGTGCTAAACTTCAAGAATACAATGTATTAAAATGCTGAGTGCATTACTTTCTATTAGTGCAAAAACCTTATTAACTTACACAAACACTATCAACAGAGATAACAGTTAAAAAAAACCAATAAGACCTAAAAAGGCGGGTAAAATATTAAAATTTCTAAAGAAGTTTAGAATGTACATCAAACACAACTACTATATTTATTTAAGTAATACATAGTAATTGTAGAATATATAGCGCGGTACCTATGTAATGTTAACCTAAATTGACATGTCAAAAGCCTTTGCCACACACGATGTTACTAAAAAGGAAAGTGTGGTATGGTATCAGTGGAAATGCTTATAATTGGATGAACCTTTCAGATCAGCAACAGTATACTGAAATACAAAATATTGAAGATTAACACAAAGAGGTCATAATACAATCACAACAGCTGTAGTTTACCCCAGGGCAGTATTCTAGGGCCCCTAAGTATTATTTCTCCTGTATATTAACAACTTGCCACGACATACTAAACACAATTGCAAAATCTTTGCAGATGATACTACATTAATAATTACATACATACATAAACTCACGCCTTCATTCCCAGAGTGGGGTAGGCAGAGCCACAGACATAATAATTAAATTAATAATTAAATCAGATAATATAGATAATTCAAAAAATGAAATAAATAACACTCTTGCAGGTATCATAGACTAGTTACATAAGGGTAATCTAAAAATAAATATTAACAGAACTAAAATTATGCAATTTAGAACATGCAGGAATACTGACAGACATTGCCCTTAACGTAAATTATGGTAATATTCAAGTAGAAGTGGAAACCACCAAATTTCTTGGAATCTATATAGAAAAATTTTGTAATTGGAAATTTAATATTGCCAACGTCTGTGAGAGACTGGGGAAGTTTGTATTTTGCACTAAAAATATTAAACTATTTAGAACGTCGTCTAGAGCCATAACACTAACAGCTTGCCACGGGTATGTGTTCTGTCTACTCAGTTACGGCCTGATTATCTGGGGCAACTCCGTGGAAGTCCAAGTGCCTGACTGATAAAATTGCAGCTTTGTCAATTCTGCCCCCGATAGTGAAAAGGGCGCATCTAACATGAAGTCGAAATCGAGAAATTAAATGGTTTATTAATTTAATTGGTTAATTTGGTTGTCTCTAAACAAATAGACATAGACACTTTCCGTAAACGAAGTTATATAGATATGTACCATATTGTCAATATAGTAATCAAATTTTTTATAAATTATTCTTATTTATTTATTTATTTAAGATTTTCCTTTTCATCTAAGCAAAAAAATCACTGGAAAATACTCGGTACCTACTCCGTTTAAAAGACGCAAGTAACCAATTGCGCCTTTTCAACTAAGTACAATCACAAACTTCTTTTTAATGTAAGTGCTTGACAGATATTTCTTGCTTTTTTCCTAAGATGAAAGGGCGCATTTGGACACAAGCGTCCTTTTAACATAGTAATTGATATTTCAAAAAACTAACTCTACTTAATTAAAAAAGTAATTATCTTCTCTTTTTTACTACTTTCACATGTAGGTAGTTCAATTGCCTGTAAAATAAATGTTTTGAAATAATAGTTTGCACATTAACAACGTTCTAAGGGCAATCAGGAAAAACCGTATGAAAAGATAAAAGTTTATTAACCCTTAATTTGACCTTGTCCAGTAAAATGGTCATTGTAAAAATCAAAATCTACGCGTAAAATAAAATTATTAGATGAATTTTAGGTAATACAGGGGAATCTCATAAATATTAATATTATAATACAAAAACTATACTAAAAAAAAAGCCAGTGCGAACGACGCTTCTTACTTACGCTCGGTACATAAATGTTTTATTTTTATGATTTTTCTGTAAATATTATGATAACATTATGTTTCTTTTTTAAGAATTTTAAAATTTGTTCGTTTATAGTATGTGATAATGTAAATTCCTTTTTAATAAACCTTTAACATTATGATTTATTTGCATATATAAAATTTTAAAAATTAAAAAAGTCCCATTTGTATCTTAAAAACTTGCAAAGTTTATCCAGTATACTTCCTATTGCCAATGCCGTTTGCTAGGGCCAGCATACTTCCTATTTAGATATTGCCAATTAATATGAACTTTTTTTTCATCCTGAAGTCAAAAAAATGTTGTCTACAACTTAATGCCCCATCAGAATTCAGACAAAGGAGAAATAGTATAGCGTTCCTCAGGGACTCTGTCCCTCTGATCGCCATTTATTTATTTGTATTTATTAAACCTGTTCTTCCCCATCATTGTGTAAAGACTTTCTCCTTTTTTTCCCACTCTGCTCCTCACAAAGCGGTGACTGATCAATCTTTTCCAAACGTTTGCTGTTTGTTCATTCCGCGACCTCCGTCGTCGTCGAAAACGTCAGGAACTAAACTTGTGTTTAAGAGCTTGGGAGAAGACTTCCATGCTCTGTTTGATGCAGTTGGAAACTAGGTTGTTCTTTGACATGTTTATTAGAAGTCCAAACACAAGGTTTACTATTATGCTTAACTGTTCCTAAGTTCACCGCCGCCACCACGCCGCCGCCGCCGCCGCCGCCGTCGCTGCCGCCGGGAAAATAACGCTGCCATCAGCAAACCTGTTTGTTTATTTGTTTCTTCTTCACGCTCAACCGCCGAATTGAAATGAAGATAGCTTGAGTCCCAGGGATGGACATTTTGATTTTTATCTCGGAAATGTAAAATACTACAGGAAAATTCGTTAACAGAGTTCCATGCGGACAAAGCCACCAGCAAACACTATAAGTATTATAAAATACTATTATGTTTCAGTTTTTATTGAATTAAACCTGTAAGCGGATTTTCATTAATGTTTTATTTCTTAAAAATAGAAAACATATTTTACATATCTTTGGCAATGTCCATCATGCTGAACATTTAAGCCGACTTTGTATTCTTATGATTTTTATGATTTTCCGGTAGATATAAACACCGCAAAAAATAATGACACTAACTTAGTTTTTATGTTTTTTCTTCTTGCCAAATTAAGGGTTAATATTCTACTGACATAATTAAAATTTAAATGTACGCTTAACTACCTCTTTTCAATGTTGTAATTATCGCAAAAATAAAAAAATCCTAAATCAAAATCAGACGCAAATCCCATGAGCATACTTGTGAATTTTATTAGCGAAATACACTAATGAAAAGGCGCAAGTGGTCATTTGCGTCTTTTCTACTTAGTATTAGGTGTAGATGCGTCTGCGTTAACATAACGTTATCAAGCTCTGGCTAAGTTGAAACGGCGCAAGTGGTCACTAGCGCCCTTTTCATTGAATATTTAAGTTAGATACGTCTAAGTCAAAATAATTCTTTCAAGTCCTGGCTTAGTTGAAAAGGCACAAGTACTTAGATGCGTCTTTTTATTGAAGTATACGGTGATGGATTATACCTTGCGTCTTTTCTTTTACTAAACTGTTGAAAGTTTGACAAAACAAAAGGGCGCATTATCCATAGTTACGTCTTTCTTATGAAGACCATTTACATGTTTTTCAAATGCGTCTTTTTATTTAAGTTTTTGTAACAAAGTGCGTGAAGTTACGCCCTTTTTGCTTATGGTAACTTCTAATCTAGGCTACCTAGGAAAAAACTAAAAATATCAGTAGGTAGGTCTTTTTCTGCTGATCACGGCAATATAAATAACTCATTTTTGACAAAAATGTTAGATGCGCCCTTTTTATTATCGGGGGCAGAATTAGTTACCTACGTTGATGACACTGCCTTTACTATTTATGGCGCAACTTCAATTGAGGTTTGACAGTGTTCAGAAATTGCTTTGCAGTCGGGTTGAGCCTGACCCTTACAAAATCTTTTGACTCTTAAGTGTTTAACATAAGAGTTAAAAAAATAAACGTTAATTAAATTAAACGTTACACTCGTTCTGTGTCTGTGTAATTCCATTCAATTTCAAAGATATATATCTAACGTTTTTACAACATGCAATATTTCTAAATGTATGAATTCATGGTATTTTATATAGGGTATTTATCACTGCACATTCTTCTATATTAGGCGCATCTAAAATGGCAATTATCAATTCAGCTTCGTGTTAACTTGCCAAACATGTGTTTAACTATTGTCGGACATGGTAAAGGACTCCAGTTGGCTTATTATTGGTTGTGTTTGTCTTTCTAGAAAAACCGCCCGTCACTCTCGCATTTACATATTTGGTAGAAAGTGACGCATGTCATGTCCCGCAGCTCTTGAAATTAAGAAGAAAGCAAGGGTACAAAAGTATCACATATATCCATCACCCTGGTTAAGTAAGTGAAAAATGTTAGATGTATACCTCTGCACGTCAAGAGGTAGTCAGCCAATATCGTTTTAATTTTATCAACTTCATTGGCAGCTAATTCAACCAGTAAGGGCGGCACACAAATCAGGATTATATTTACAAATATGTAAATGGAAGCTGTCTTTATAAATCCGAACTAAAATAAACAAAATATTAATGATTAGTCATGGTTAGCAGGAATTTTGCCTTTAAGGCTTAAGAAACGTCCCGTCTGCATTTCCACAAGATCTGGGTAGTGATCCTCTCAAAAGCAAAGGTGAGCGAATGCAGGAGTGAATATCCAAGCGGCGAGTTTAAGTAGTCCCGTCAGAGCGAGCAAAACACATTTTACCGCGTGCATTCTCAATTAGGCAGCCTTACACGTTCGAGAAGCCATGCTGCCAAATTGAATACACGCGCTGAAATGTATTTTGTTTGCTTTGACGGGACTACTTAAACTCGCCGCTTGGACATTCACTCCTGCGTTCGCTCACCTTTGCTTTTGAAAGAATCACTACCCTGGAGCTGGGAAACAAGATATAAATTCAACTGATGTCAGCTGTCACCAAAACGACTAAAGAACCGTAGGTGTGCCGATATTTCTTCCAAATGTTTGATAACTTACTTCTGATTCATATGCAATGATAACCAAAATCGTGTGCGCCGTTGTCATTAAGCGTCTAAACAAAACAACTAACTTGACCATCACCTGAAAAAATAAATCATTTGATTGCAGATTCCATTAACCTTCAAAACATTTGATTTTGTTACATAAAGTTCTTTACCACAAACTTGATGTAATTAAAGCGTTTCTGAATGTTATCAAGGAGACGCTTGTAAATGTAGATGTATTTCTTGATTGTCTCCAGCTTATATAGGTAACAGTTCCGTCTTGAAAGTTTGTGTCGTGTCCAAAAGAGAATTCAATTGAGTTTCGTAGTAAACGGACTCTACTACGAAATAATTCCAGCATAATTATTGTGGGAATAAAGGATACTAATTGAGTAATGGTTATATATTTTGTATAAATAAGAGATAGGGAACTATTGTTGAGATAATGAAAATAAAACAGGTAAAGTATAATAAGGATACTTAAACATGAAAGGCGCAAGAAAAGAGTTTCCACTTTGATAGATTTGCGTCCCAACTTTACGTCAACATAAGTAATTTGATCGATATAATCATGTAAATATTCGTCTTTCATGACAATGGAAAATAAAACGAATGTGTAATGTTCCAAAAAGGCACTAAAATGGTCGATTTGAATAGGAGTGGTTAACAGAAAACAAACAGGAACGATTGTATTAACGAAGACGCAATAAGTGATCGCAATGAGAACGATGATTTTGTTAGTTTTAAATTCTTGATATAATCCGAATAAGAATTTTATAAAGATTAATATTTTTATGGAGAACATAAAGTCGATAATATTGGCGGAGGCCGTTTTAAGGTGAGATATGAACTCTCGGATCATGTTTATCGCGACGGGACACTGGAGCTCGATCGGCGCTCTAGACTCAACGTTCGAGTGATCGTATTCGTGGAGCCGATGTAGGTAATAAATAACTTTATGTATTTTCTTTTAAATTGTTGTTGTGGAATGTGTTGCCATTGGTAACATTATTTTTAGAAATTCAATATATTACCTTATAAAATTTACATCCTCAACTACGCAGCGCAAACGTTAGCGCATATTCTTTAAAACGACTTTTATTTTAATGTTATTATGTTTCTTTATCCTGCAGATCTTATGTCGTCTCCAGGCTCAAAAACTAACTAAATATGGTTAAAACTGTGTTTACGTCTATTTCACATTTTAAAATAACAAACCGAGCAAGTGCAAATCCGAATGTGTGTCACACATTTGGCCGTTTTCATTATTTTGTTGTTTTTTTAGGGTTTGCACTAGGTATACTCACCCAATATTTACTTACCTACATATTTTATAGCGATTTTATTTATTAACAGGTACGAGTATTTCAAGATTGTACTAAACAGGTTTTAGGCAAGATGGACTCGGTACTTTATTTGTTAAAAATAATCGGTTTAGGTAAGTTGTATCAAAAGTAGACAATTTTTTTTTTGTTCGTGAACGTGAACTAGAAAATAAATAAACAAATTAAACGTCACATCTCATCGTCATTTCTACGGCACCTCTAGTGCTAGACTTAAAAAAACAAAACATAGTTACAAAAAAAACACCTCATTCCGACCACTAGTCCAAAGCGGACGCAGCCAACTGATTTTTTTTTTCTCAGTAAATAATGAACAAAAAAAAATAAAAAAAAATTGATTGATTTTGAGATAGACCTAAATAAGCATGATTTTTTCCGAAATGTAGTATGACCTCTCTATGGTAGTCGTTGTATTTACAAATAAGTGTATGAGTAAAAAACCAATTTCACGCATAATTTATTGCATCTAAGTGAGAAACCTTAACAAGTATACAATGTATTTAATTATGAGTGCGTTACCATTTCTTATTGCTTAGAAACTAATTTACTTACATAAAGAATACCTAAAGAGAAAACATCTTAAAAAGACAAGAAGCCATGGCATATAAGCATTTATATAACTTGCTATACAACTTTAGAATAGGTATACCTCAAACACAACTATCACATTTATTAAAAGAATACATAAGAATTATGACATATATGCCGTATGTCACGATATATTTGACCTATCGAAACGGCCTCTCCACCAGTTTTCAAACTACTCAAAAAAATGGAAACCAGTGGCGTAAAGTACAACCATACATATATTCAGTGGGTAACTAGAACTTTGTACAAAAAAGTAGTAATATTTGATGGACAACATAATGAAGAAAAAATAGCAGTTACGGTATTCCTTAGGGCAGCGTGCTTTATCCCTCATCTACATTAAAAATGTCTGAATGTTACAATTGACTCTTGGTCAAATAGTTACCTAAGGTGATGACATTAGGAAGGGTAAACAAAAACAAAACAAGATATCTGCTAAATCTTGGTAAGTACAATCTCAGTATAAGTGTAAGTAGATAACAGGAGTGTAGATTGGACACTGTCCGCTCAACAGACACCAAATGGTAATAAAATAAGAGGTTTCACACGTTCCGTGTTTTTGTGCTTCTGGGTCTGCCTGTGGAATTGCAGCTCCGAAAAAGCAATCCGAATCGGACACGGTTATTTAAAAAAGATGACTGTCCATTTAATAGTTATTGTTTGGTAAGATCTAAGGGCCATATAATAAACTCATCTTTTCTGAGAGGCCCGTGCCCGTCACAAGATACGACAAAGTAAACGTCAAACCATAGGTAACTGTCACTTCTGACGCATCCTGAGATGAGCATCTTCGTCAAGATCAGTTTGTTAATACGGCCTTAAGATATAGGAAATCAAAAAAAGGAAAGTCACAATTATAAATTGTGTTTTTACAATAATTGTAATTTCAGGGATGTGGCAATTAGGTTTAGGACTTCATGAACTGCATCAAGACAATGAGGTAGTTAGTGCAGAGCGCGACGAAGGCGAGCAGCGTGGAGACGCCGATGGGGATCGCGCGCCAGATGACGCACCTGAAGTGCCGCACGCGCAGGTACGTCAGCGCGTCCTCCAGCCCCGCGCGCAGCGCCGCGTCTACGCACGCAAACAACACAGCATTAATTCTATTCAATTTCAAAGACATTGTAACGTATCAGTATGGATATATCTAACGTTTTTATACAAATGCACTATATATTTCTAAATGTATAAATTCATGGTATTTTATATAGAGGTTATTTATCACTGCACACACTACAAATACTCTGATACGGTGGTTAATTAAGTAATAAATAATAAAGAATTTATAAACACCTCTGCACGTCAAGAGATAATCGGCCAGTATCGTTTTAATTTTATCGACTTCATTGGCAGCTAGTTCTGCCAGCAATGGCGGCACAAAAGTCAGTACCACATTTGAAAGAATGTAAATGAAACTGGGTATTATTAATCCGACCTAAAAAAATAGTAAAATATGTACATTAAACATAATGCCTTTCTGGCTCTAGAAACGTCAAGTTATTATGGTGAATGGTGACAACCTGATCCCAGCTTCCATCAGAACAAGAAATGAACCATAGGCCCATGGCGGACATTTAAGAAATAAGTAAAAATACCTCCAAAAGGTAATATGACATGATGCATTATAGACTTTTTGAATCTTTCCTTTGTGTAAATAATATAACATTAAATATGTGCGTTTATAAAATTTATTTTACAAACAATTAGTATCAAAAAACTTACTTCCGTTCCATTGACTATTTTTACCAAATTTATGTGCGCCGTGATCATCAGGCGTTCAAACCAAATGATTAACTTGACCAATACCTGAAAATAATAATCAAATTATGCTTTAAACCATGTTTGACAATTATTAATAAAGTTCCTTACCACAAATTTGATAAAATTAAAGCGTTTTTGTATATTATTTAGAAGATGCTTGTAAATGTAGATGTATTTCTTGATCGTCTTCAGCTTATACGCGACAGTTTCTTCTTGAAAGTTTGTGTCATGGGTAAAAGAGACTTCAATAGAATGTCGCAGTAAACTAACTCTACTACGGAATAATTCCAGCATAGTTATCGTGGGAACAAAAGCCAAAAATTGAGTGATGGTTATATATTTTCCACAGAAAAGAGATAGCGAACTATTGCTAAGACCGTAAAAAAAGAACAGGTACATTATAAAGAAAATAAATAAACTCAAAATGCGCAAAAAAAGGGTTTCCACTTTGATTGATTTGAGTCCTAACTTTGCGTCAACATTACGTATTTGATCGATATAATCATGTAGATATTCGTCTTTCATATAAATTGAAAATAAAACAAATATATAATGTTCACAGAAGCCATTAAAATAGTCTATTTGAATCGGGGTAGTTAACAAAAGATAAACAGGAATAAATGTATTGACGCAGATGCAATAGGTGATCGCAAGTTGACCTATGATTTTGTTAGTTTTAAATTCTTGGTATAACCCGAACAAGAATTTTATAAACATTAATAGTTTTATGGAGAACATGAAGTCAATAATGTTGGCGGAGGCCGTTTTAAGGGCAGATATGAACTCTCGGATCATGTTTATCGCGACAGGACACTGCAGCTCGGCGCTCTAGGCTCAAGTGTATGAGTGTGCTCGAAAGCTCATATAATAATTAAACTTAAAGTATACACTGTTAAATATTTGTTGTGGGATATGTTGCCATGGAGGGCTATATTTTTAGAAATTTTATTGATTCGGCTGTAAAAATTCAACCAGCTATCGGACAGGTGCATAGCGAAGTTTTAATAGTAGGGTCCCGTTTGTCTCCCTGTGTAAATGGGTACACACAGACAGAAAAAGCAATTTTCTTCATCATCTATTCAGCTAAAAAATGTCTACTGCTGGACATCGTTACTCGCATCAATTGGGTTTCCGCAATTTCCACCAGTTATTCGGTTCACCTTGCTGGAGGCCTACCAACGCCCTTCGGATTCCGTTTCGTTCTCGTTTATTTAAAAGGCGACTTCATTAATAGTACATTATTGCCTAGGCAGGGAAGTAGGCAATTGCGGGCCGAGAATTGGTTTTAACGGATGAGCTTGCAAGTACTTTTAAAAATACGAAGCCCTCAATTGCCGTTCCTGCCAAGGCATATTAGCACTATATTTAGTCAAGTCAAGTCAAAAATCGCAAGAAAAAAAATCGTGTTCGAGTAAAATCTTCATCGCTTGAACTCATTTTTTGAATTGCATACAAACAGAAAATGCACGTGAAAAAACCATCACTCTTTACCGCCTTTTGTATATGACAAGGAAAATCGCGACACAAACACAGATAAAAAAGTTATGTTTTGAATAAAATATGGATGTATAAGAGTTGTGCCCTCATATTATTATGGCCATTTCCCTTTTTAAAAAGTTACAAACTAGATAGTAATTAAATTTGTCTGCAACATTGCGGGCTTGTGTAGCGAGCACGCAATGTTTTTTTTTTAAATTGAGATCTGTCAGTAAACTATGTACTTCACGTCTCAATATATAGATAGTAATGTCAAGTTTTCCGGTCATTTTTGAGAAAAATCTATTTGGAGATTGTAGTGAGCATGTTTTAGCCTAATGGTTGCATAAAACTCCTATAAATAAGGAATAGGATGGTTGATGGAGTGTCCATTCCAAACGACACAACTCACTCTTCATAATTCTGCGCATGGTCTAGCGACCGATTGCAAAAAGTACCTATATAACAAAAAGGTAAAACGGTTGCAGCAAAGACAGACAACTTGATTGGTTAAAAATAAAACTGCTGCGGTTAGGTATATGTTAGAACTAGCTTCTGCCCGCGACTTCGTCCGCGTAGAATTAGTAATTTTGCCATCCCACGGGAACACTGATTTATTTCGGGATTCAAGGTAGCCTATAAGCAGTGTATAGGGTGACGGCACCAATGATGGACACTTTCAGCTGACCGACACCAGTAATGGACACTTCACTCTTAATTCAAATTCCATACGGTCCTAAATCGATTGTTGCAAAACAAACGAATAACCCTTATCTTCTGTACAATAAGAATCAAGTGTCCATCATTGGTCCTTTTGCATTACTGGTTCCGTCACCCTAAGCAAACTCTATTTTAAATTATATCCAACCAAATTCGGCCATCCGTTTTAGCGAAGAAGTAACAAACTCACGCACGCATAACCTTTCGCATTGATATTATATGTAGGATAGGATGTAAATAGGTATATCCAGCACACACAATCGCTCCGGCCGAAATCATAGTCGATAAAAATACCCTCGGTGCGTGAGTCCGACTCGCACTTGACTGGTTTTCAGTATTTGACGCTTGCGTATTTTACCGTTATAACGATACAATAAAAAAATGGTTCGCAGTTTTTTTTAAATCTTAATTTTGTAATAGAATAATACAAACGGACAATATCCCAAACAAAGCAAGTAGGACGAAGTTCTTCGATCAATGAGCGCGAGCGGGCTTTGCCGCTCCTATTTACACCTCCGGCGTCCGCGACACGCTGCGAAGAACTTTGTCACTGTATACGCGAAAAAGAACTTTGACGCTGTATTCTGCCCTCCTAAATAAAAAGGACGCATACGCAATTTGATAGTCAAAGTAAATTTTACCCCCTACCTTAAGAAATAAGGTCATTCATACATACACGGTTCTATGAGACATACGCCCTTTTTTCAAAGGAGGGCAGTATTATACTTTCATGTATAAACTAAAGTCGCACAATTTCACACTGAACAAATTTTACGATTTAGATGTTAATGCGTAATGTATATTATAGTACTTAGATGTAAGTGCCCAATTAGTTTTTAATTCTAAAGTTGAATAGGTAATAAAGAAAAGTTAGGGTATTTAATTTTTTACATGTTTAATTTTCGGTACTGGGTGGTCAAGAAATAACTTAACCTTACTAAGCCTATTCGGATTCTGGATGGTCATAAAAAAACTTTACCCTAACCTAACCAACTGTACTTACTCCCAGTACATTATAGCTATTATCTCTACTCTCTATTTCAACTACTTAGGTATATTTTTTGATAATCGCCAAATGTATTTTTTTTAATAACACCAATTTTAACGTTTATAACTACAAAAATGACGAACTCTCATATAAAATTCTACATCCCTTTTATCCCTTAGGGGTAGTTTTTCCAAAATCGCTGTAAGCTATAAATTTTATTTTTATTAGTATATACCAATTTTCACGTATCTAACTTCACAAAATAAATGCGTTTTTGAAGGCGGTTTTTTGTTTTTTTTTAAACATTTATTTTATTTTTGACTTTTTAGAGATCATAATAAGCTTATGTTGCTAGTCCCACTTCTTAGTTGATATAAAACTTTAAGGCATTTCACGATCGCCGCCAGCAACGCCGCGGGGAAGTCATAGTCATATTTAAACAATTAAATGTCCTTCGTTTTAGTCGCTCAACTATCTTAATCGAGATATCTTATCACCACCCTTGAAAAAAGTATCGTTGAGGAGTTCCGGTGGCCATCTGTGGTCTTCATCATCAGTGCCATTTCACCAAATGAATGCAAATGCTAGATTTGTTACTAAAAATACAAAAATCGCTATATGTTTGCCTACAATATTTGAAGAGTTCCCTCAATTCCTCACGGATCCCCTTAAAAATTTACCCTTTAGGGTTAATAATATGAGCAGGATTAGTAGGATACTCGTATTAGTAGGATTAGTGGATAATAGCTTCTAGTCTTCGTCCGCTGAGATTTCGATTATAGTTATTCCCTCGGGAACTTTTAAATTTTCCGGGATGAAAAGTAGCCTATGTGTTATTCCAGGGTATAAGCTATCTCCATTCCAAATTTCATCCAAATCCGTCCAGCCGTTGCAGCGTGAAGAGGTAACAAACACACACACACACACACACACACACAAACTTTCGCATTTATAATATTATAGTAGGATAGTAGGATTTACAGGTATATAACAATACCAAAAAGTGTTATATTAGTGAAAAGGCCTCAGGATTTCTATTTGAGTGTCAGCATTTTTAGTCTTAGAGTTAAAATTTTGATGTTTCATGAATGGCCTGTGTGCTTTTTTGTCTTCTCCATGCGATGCATGATACAAACCGATATTATACATAATTACTTACTCCAAATTTGTGAAAATTTTTCTAGGGCATCATGTGTTTTTATTATTAAGTACCATTAAACCTATAGGTATAACAACTTCATACATAAATGTAATTAATAAGTACACGTCATCACTCTTAATGCCATTTATATTCGAAACAGGAACCAACGACATTGTATAAAACTAAAGTATACCAAGACAAAAAAAGCAAATATAAATGTAATTAATCTTTTTTTAAATTTAAATTAATATATAATAACTCGTGTTAATTCAACAATTTATTTTGTTTATGAACGCTATAATGTTAAAAAAATAGGAATATTTATTTGTGCAACAAGAGAGCAAAGTTGGTTTTTGCTGCGAGTATTGTTTTTGAATCCCGAGTAAGCGAAGGATTCTATAAATAGAATCACGAGCGTAGCGAGTGATTCTAGGTTAGAATCCTGAGCGTAGCGAGGGATTCAAAGACACGAGATGTAAATAACTTTGGTCTCGTGTGACACATACAACTTTTCACCTCAGCAGCGAGAACATAATCAAATGGTTAGTGTGCACAGACAGATATTTTTATACTTATTACGGATAAATACACGTTTGTAGCGAGAAAATTGTAGTCCGGAGCTTCATAAAAAAACTTTTTAACCTTAGATGGCAATTCGTGCCCTACCGACACATTATCTCCAAAAATGCAATAAGTTTGGGATAGGTTTCAATGTGCACGTCAACTTTTGTCTTTATTGTGGTTTTCAACATTGCGTAAATACTCCACATTGTAGACGGTTGTTCCGTTTGTGATTGTGATAATTTAATGAAGTAAGTACGCTAACAGTACAGTGTTTGCACCCTTTGCAAGTCTCCATTGCTTAAAAATATCATACTTACGCTTTTAGTTTTTTACACGCTCTGCTTTAATGCTTCCGGTGTTAAATAGCAGACTTCGTCACTGGACTCACTCATATTTATTGATTATTAAGTACTTTTATAATATTCAACGTGTATCGAAAGTAGATAGCGTAACAGAACTATAAACAAAAGCAATAAAAATAATCCCGCTATTTTTTAAAAATGCGTTCTGATACTGCACCCGCGGTTTATGTAACAAAATTAAAGATTGTTAAAACGATAAAACATGTAGATGGGTACATGATTAATTGCGTATTTTTTTATGAAATATTCTGTTTATTTCTTTATAAAAAATATAATTCGATTATAAAAATATAATAATCACATTTAAAACTTTTAAGTTTTTAACAGATTTACAATTTTACGGTTATAAGTGTATCCGAACGTTTTATTGTTTGTTTCTTTTAGGGCCTACTAGGTATGGAATTTGAAAATCGAACTTATAATCAACTTGTTTCTATCTCTCGCTTTTTTCGTATCGAAGTGAAAGTGACAGAACAAAGTGAAGTTCAATTCTATCGAATGTTGTGAGTAGACCCAGCACTGCTCACGGCATTTAAAAATAATAATTAAAAAGCTACTTTGCCTCACGCTCGCAGCAAAATTGAATTTTGCTCACTGTTTTTAAGCAGCAAAACCTGCTTGTTTGAGCTGCTGAGGTGAAAAAACTATTTGATACACTTTTAACTACGCTGTAAACGCTGTTTGAAAAGGCTTAACTTTTTAGTCTATGACATTTAAAAAGTAAAATATGCAAGGAAAAATTTTCATTGCACGAGTGTTTGTCTGTTTGGAGATAGTTATCCCAGTCTAAACATGGTTTTAAAAAGTAAAACACCAGGTACGTAATGAAATTTCATACATTTTCGCGGCCGCTGCCTCTAGTAAATAATAACATTGTTTTTTTTTTTAATTTTGCCTGGATCTGGAACTCAGAACTCCGCGGGCTGATTTTACAACAGTAAGGTTAACATTTCCGAGTATGTGGGAGAAAAAGTATTTTACTTACTTGTTATTAATTGCTCTTGGCTTAATCTAACAGCGTCCAAAAGACCCTTTTTTTTATTAGAACTTATGGCGGCCGCGGCCGAGTTAAAACAATATGATAAAGTGTCAGTGTGATACTTCATATAAACGTCTTGCAGTAGCGTGGCCCAAAATTAACACCCAGGCATTGTCATAAATATGTATTCAACACGTTACCTATTTATAAATTAGTTACTTCAATGTACCGGTATCAATTAATTGAAAGCATCGTAATATCGAACTTTGACAAGATTATGTAGTTGCTTTCTTAACAATAAAAGAAAGAAAATTGTTTCTTAGTATATCTAATTTAAAAAAAACTTACGAATGAACGTTATTTTGTAAGACAAAAAAACTACTAGCCCTAACGTAGATTTCAGTCAAAAATTGTAGTTTTACTAACACATTACTTTTATAATTAGGAATTGTATCAACCTTCCAAATGTCGAAAAAAAAACAATCATAAACGCCATAGAATTTAATAAAATAAGATATTTGGAGAAATCTCACACAAATTGACTAAGTCCAAAACCTGCCTGTGCCTGTGCCTGTGCTATTTATAGTATTAGGTGCAAAAGTAGTATACATAAATGTCTGTACTCGACTGTGTGCCTAAAAATATGACAACTTGGATTAGGATTTCATGAACTGCATCATGACGATGAGGTAGTTAGTGCAGAGCGCGACGAAGGCGAGCAGCGTGGAGATGCCGATGGGGATCGCGCGCCAGACGACGCACCTGAAGTGCCGCACGCGCAGGTACGTCAGCGCGTCCTCCAGCCCCTCGCGCAGCGCTGCGTCTATACACGCAAACAACACAAACATTTTTCAGTAACGGGCCTTAATTGCATTAATTCCATCCGTATTCATAAATTTTAATGTGACATAGTCTGAAATAAGCGCCGAATAAATTATATTGAATTTAACGTACAACTTATACGTACCAAAAAAAATAATACTATGACAAATTTTTTAATACTAAAAGCCTAATGTTACGTAAGACAGTTTCCGTGTTGTTCTGTCTCATACTAACATAGTTCAAAAAACGCACTGTTTACAATGATAATAAGATGTTATTATGTATATTCAGTAAATAGGGTGCACGGGCAAAAGGAGTCCCCTGGATACGCAGTGAACAAGGAACCCTTATAGTTTCACCATGTCCGTCTGTCCGCGTCTTAATTCAGAGCCTCTTCATACTACAAAGCTAAAATATAGCATAGTTAGACATTACCATTACGCTGACAAAGTTGATCAACAAAATCTTGAAAAAAAAACTAAGCTAATTAATGTAAAGCAAACATAATTTTTTTCCGGGCTTCAACAACCTAAACTACAAGTAATAAACATCTGAAAGTGTCTTTAATGAAAGCACATATAACAAATTTAAAAGGAAAACTATCACGGCTTAGTAGACTTGTTGGTTCCTGAGATAATACAAGTGACTAAAGTGTGAATACCCACTAAAAATCATCTAAGACAGCACCAAGTAACTTCAATATAAAAAAAATGTTAAAAAGTTGTTGGTTTTTGTGTTGGTAGTTAATGGCTTCGGAACTCTACACTAAGCATGGACATGCTTTTGCCCAGGGCCTCTATTCCCGGCGGTAAAAACCATATCGTCTTTGACCTGTTATGGTATTGTTTTGACGTGAGCTGCCATTACTGTCAAGTAAATAAGAGCTATCAAAACTTTGACGATACGATAACAGGACAAAAACGATATGGTTTTTACCGCGTTGAAAAGAGGCTCAGGTTTATATTGCAAGCTTTAACTTGCTTCAATCCTACTTATGTCAGTAATTCCGGTTGAAATATTGCAAGTCAATTTTGAACCACATTCAATTAACGTTTGAGATTTAGAATACAGATATCTAGGATAGGATAGGATCGGAGGATAGAGTCGGACGGAAGGTAGCGACAGGATCTCTGCTGCAAAGATGTCAATTCTAAAAAAACTTATTAAAATTATTAAGTTTTTTTATAAACGTCTCATGCGAAGATTTCTTCATGTGAGCTAGGAAAAGCGTAATGTTTTTGATGTATACCTTCGCACGTCAGAAGTTGGTCCGTCAATATTGTTCTTATCTTATCGACTTCATTGGCAGCTAACTCAGCCAGCAATGGCGGCACGCAAGTCATCAAAATAGTTATAGCAAGGTAGATTAAAAATGCTGCCATATTTTTATAATCGACCTGAAACAAACAATTTTTACTTGAATTTCGTCATTTAGTTTGAAATAGCATATAGTACGTGCATGAAGAGATTGATGAATGTAGAGGAAGCGAAAGTTGTATGTTTGGACCGGTGCACCTGGCGTTCCATAGTCTCTGCCTACCCCATTGGGAGACAGGCGTAACGGTATGTATGTATGTATGTTTGTATGTAGTTTGAAAAAGCATTGTCACAAAATTATTTTGAAATGATTTCATTTATAATATAAACAAAAAAACTTTTTGTGCACATTAAAAGGCGAGCGTTATATTCAGCAAAAGGAATATTTATTCTAACCCCTACGGGAAAAAGGGGTTGTTTAAATTTTACATGTAACTCTATGTCTACGTGTGTCTGTTTGTGGAATTGTAGATGTCAAACTGAAGGATTGACTTGGACGCGGTTTATTTTTCTAAAATGCCAGGTTGTTCAGGGTGGTTCATAGTTGAGTTTTATTAAAATCAGTTTACTGGTTTAAGAGTTATCAGCTGTGAACGTAGGAGTTGGTATCATATCAAGTTTTTTATCACTTTAATAGTGATTTTTTGTAAGAAAGTGGAAAAAATGATAATAATTGTCATATTTATGTACAATGGCAAATCATCTCAGCTGTTAATCTAATCCATGAATTTAAACAAATAAGTTACCAGAGGCTTATTAGCGACGGAAAGAAAAAACAGAAAAGACCCACTCCAAGTCAGCTCTGGCCTAAAAACCAGTAACATGCTGAGCAGGAACCATTTTGCTCCGTCTGGCACTGGTTCACATGTTTTGTATTTTGGTTTTTGTTTGTTAATTTTCTTTTCTGTACTTGTGTTAGATGTAAGCAAATAAATGTTTATTCTTTATTTCTTTCTTTCACAAGTAACACGATTATAATTGTTAAGTAGTTCAAAAATCTTTTCTAGAGCGTAAACTATCCTAATGTCGATCAATAGTCACAATAATAATCTACCAATGACTTACCTCAATCCCAATTGAAATATAAGCCAATGAAGCATGCGCAACTAGAAAAATGTTTTTAAAGGAACTTGCAAACTTGAGCATTACCTGAAAAAAAGCGTTCAATTAGGTACATGAATGTAAAAACATATTTTGTGTAATTTTGAGGTTGCTTACCACAATTTTGATGTGATTAAAGTTGTTAATTATGTTATCCAGGAGATGTTTGTAAATGTAGATATATTTCTTGATTTTTTTCAACTTGAAAGCTACGGTTTCTTCTCGAAAGTTCGTGTCATTTTCAAAACAGAATTCAATAGAAGTTTTAAGCAAACGGACTCTATTACGGAATAATTCCAGCATGATTATTGTGGGAACGTTGAACATAAATTGAGTAGCGGTCACAAATTTTAAACAAATATCACTTTTTTCGGCCATACCGCTAAAGAATAAAAAGTAAATTATAGCAAAGATTACGAAAGATAATATGCGCAAGAATAAAGTTTCCAGTTTGTTCGATTTGAGTCCCAACTTTATGTCAATACGCATTATTTGAGCGATATAATCATGTAAGTATTCTTCTTTTACATAAATTGAATATAAGACAAAGATATAATGTTCAACGGTAGTACTGATATCTGCGATGGAATTACGGGTATTTTTCAGAAAAATAACGGAAAATTGTATTGACGATGATGCAATACATGACCGCAAGTTTAACAAGTATTTTGTTACATTTGAAATCTTGGTATAGCCCAAAGAAGAATTGTATAAGGGTTAATAATTTTATCGAAAAAATAAAGTGTATTATTTTGGTAGTGCCCATTTTTACCCCAAAAATAAACTGTCCGATCATGTTGAACACGGGGCGCTCGTGACGTGATGGAATGAGATACTGCGCTTCTGTAAGTAGTTCACCGGGCTCAAATAGATGGACGCACTCTAATCAAACTCATTATCAGAACTTAAATATAGTCCTCATAGTATTGTGTTGTGCAATATGTTGCTATTGGAAACGAACTGGAAACGAACTATCAAAGATACAAAATCGAAATTCTGTATAAGTACTACATATAGATATTTATACGGCGCACTAAGATCAATTATGTAAAAAATATAAAAAAGGTCCTTCCGTACATGTAAAGCAAGGGTATATAATTATTTGTGTCACAAGGGAGCAAAATGACATATTTACGGCGAGGGCGTACATTGAATCCAGAACGAAGCGAAGGATTCTATAATTGAATCCCGAGCGTAGCGAACAACTTCTCAACAAGTTTACAATGTAGGTATTAATGTGCATTTACCATCTTAATGCTAGAAAACTTAGGGATAACCAAACGAGAAAAAGCTTAAAATCTAATTAGGCCTAAAGCATGACAGGTAAAGATATACCAGTTATAATTACTTAAAACGTTAAAAATGTTATGATTGAATATGTACTGTTGTTTTCTATTTTTTATTTCTGATGTTTTTTACTTATTAATGTATTTATTTAAAACAAATTGTCTAGTTTGCTTACATGTTATTTTTAAGACGATCCTTAACCTTAAGTTCCTTAACTCTGCAATATACTATTATTATTGTGTTTCTGACTTCTTATTCTTTATTGTTTAGAATATTATAATTTGTGTATTTTTTCGACGATTTAAATTTAATTTCTTGTACTTTAACATAATATGCAATGTATAATCGTTCATCGTTCATCTTTAAAAAATACAATTGTTACATGCAGCGCGGTAAGTAAAATTAATATAAGTAACCAAAGCAAAAGCTTTGGACTTTTCATCAATTCCCAATAATTGGAAAATTTTAATACATTGGCGAAAGATACAACACGTTGCATATCTTCAGTAGTTATCTAAAACTTTGTACAAAAGAAGTGAGTGAATTTTGGTGGAAACTAAAATATCAGTTATGGTGTTCCTAAGGGCCACGTGCTAACACTAACGTTATACCTTATCTACATAAATGATGTCTTAATGCTAAAATTGCCGCTTTCTCAATTAGTTACCTAGGTTGATGACACTGCCTTTAGTAATTTTATAACGAAACTCCGACTGAGGTTTGAAAGCATCCAAAAATTGCCTTGCAGACGGTTCAAGTCTGGATCTGACAGAATCATTTGACTCTTAATACACGCGACAAAGAAGTTTATATTACCCGTGCCCGTGTGGTGCGGGGTTTAGAATGTTGCCACTCCATGTCTTCCCGTGGATGTCGTAAGAGACGACTAAGGGACTCAAGGCTGTGTAGTGCTATTAGGCGATGGGTTTGCAACCTGTCACTAATACACTGGATAACATCTTAGCCTGGTTGTGCAAAATGTGGTCACAGAATTATCAACAAGTTTTTGGAATTGTTGGTGAGTCTGTGGCTCTGCCTACCCCACTCTGGGAATGAAAGCGTGATTTTATGTTATGTTATGTTTTATAATCACGAACGCACAGATTAGTTAAGTACCTAGGGGTCGTAGTATCATGCTGAGCATATACAGTTCGTAGATTTTCATTAATAAAGTGACGTTGGTGTTCAAAAATTTAAGAAGAACGGCCAACTATTATTAAATAAAGGCTAATGCGCATTAAACGCATTATAAAGCTATTTGAGTTAAAGTATTCTGTGTCACAGTCACAGTATCACAAAGCATATTTTAAGCATAGTTTAACTATTACGCCTTTGTGAAAAAGAAGCTGATGTTTTTTTTTGTATTGGCTGTCGGTTGGCTTTTTTTGTAGTAAATTTATCATAAAAATCAATTTAGCCATAGTTATTATATGAAGAATTATTCTGCTAAAAGTAAAAAAAGAAACAGTAGATAACATTTTAAATTTTTAATTAAATAAAACATCATGGAAAAATCTCACACACATTGAAACAATCTTATCTCGATTAAAAAGATCTAAAGTAAACTGTGCGCCTGTACTATAATGGGTATCAGATAACAATTAAATTACTGAAATAAAAATAAAATGTGCTATTTCAAAAGTATTAGATATTACTTTTGTACTTGATTGTGAGCGGGAAGAAAGTGTGAACTATTAGGTTTAAGATTTCATAAACTGCATCAAGACGATGAGGTAGTAAGTAGTCTCAGGCCTGTGCTATTTATAGTATAAAGTGCAAAAGTAGTATACATAACAAAAATGTCTATACTCGACTGTGTGCCTAAAAATATGACAACTTGAATTAGGATTTCATGAACTGCATCATGACGATGAGGTAGTTAGTGCAGAGCGCGATGAAGGCGAGCAGCGTGGAGATGCCGATGGGGATCGCGCGCCAGACGACGCACCTGAAGTGCCGCACGCGCAGGTACGTCAGCGCGTCCTCCAGCCCCTCACGCAGCGCCGCATCTACGCACGCAAATAACACACACATTGTACGGTAAAGTTTTAAACTGCATTCATTACATTCGGTTTTAGAAATGTGACATCATCTGACATAAACTCGAAAAATAATTTTTTATAAAATTTTACGAACAACTCACTTTTGACCAAAAAACATACTATGTCAAAATGGTCGTCACAAAAAAGGACTTAATGGTCCCTGAGAAAGTTTCTGTGTATCCCCTATGATTTCGGATTCCCCCATACTGAGTCTCTATTCTACGGGGTAAAACCATATTGCCTTTCTAACTTAACATTGACAATACGATAACATGTCAAAAGCAATATGTTTGTATCGTGTAGAAATATACGCCCTGATCTAGTTATTAAAACACAATGTCTAAGCCAAGATAAAAATAAAAAGATGTCTAACCTAACCAAACCTACGTGAATCATATTTAGATAACCTGAAATCAACACGGGTTCAGCAGAAAATAGCTTTCTATGAACGAAAATTCTGCGAAGTGATACGTTCTATGAAATAGGTCGCTACTTAAATACAAAAGCGTCACAAATCAAAACAAATATAGTTTGATTTCAAACTTAAAGTAAATAGCATTCCGATTTTAAATGCAACACAAACACATTTTGATTTGTGTCGCTTTTGTATTTAAGTAAAGAGGTGTAAGTGAAACAAGGGGACACCCGATAACATAACTACATTCCGACAGTTTTTGATGACCGTTTACGTTTATAGTTATCATAAAATACAGTCGGCCTCAAAAACTCGTCTCAAAAACTGTTTTCATGACACAAACTTATTTCAATTAAGTTTTCGTATAAATATCTCATGCAAGGCAAGGATTTCTTCAGGTTACCTAGAAGAAGCGTATGTTTTTGTTGTATAAGTTACCTGTGCAGATCAGAAGTTGGTCCGTCAATATTGATTTTATCTTATCGACTTCATTCGCAGCTAATTCAGCCAGCAATGGTGGCATACAAGTCAGTGAAACAGTTATAACAAGATAAATTAAAGTGCCTACCGTTGTATCGCCCTGAAATAAACAATTTTCATTTAATATTTTTTGTCACATAACCAAGAAAACCCAAGCCAGAAATATAAGTACCACGAGTACATCAATGATTTCAAGATTCTTTCGAGTGCAAATTTTCATAAAGACTGAAATATACTCTCTTGATGTCAATCGATAGTTGCAAAAAAAATCTTTGTCTCAAACAGTCTCGGAAAAGCTAGTTTTTCTTATGAAAAATGATGACGCGAAGAGCCTCATTTCCTTCCTAAGAGTAATAAAATAAACGTAAGAAATCCCATTCTCATAAAAAATCGAAATGGCCATGAAAAATCCCATACAGCCAAATTAACAAAAGATTGTGGCGGCGTCAGCTGAGGGCTTGTTGTGCGTGAAATGATTTTACGTTGATTTCAAATTAGATTGTATAAAGAAAAATTATCTCTCACTTCGTTGGTTTTTTTTTTACGAATACATCATCATTTTCTCACATTGTTTAAGAAAAGTTTGATGCTATGCCTCAGCGGTAATGGGATAGCCTGACTGATATTTTAGCAGGCCTGGCCAAGGCTTGGCCCGCGAAGCACTTTGTCAGGCAATCCCCTACTTTCCAGGCCTAAGCAATAATGAACTGTTAATGACTTACCTCTGTTTCATTTGGAATGTTAGCCAAGAAAGTATGCGCAATTATCATAGTGTGTTTAAACGTAACTGCAAGCCTAAGCATTACCTGAAAAACAAAGCAAACGGTCATACATTATGAATCTTTTTTTTAATATACATTTTGTAATTATAAAGATGCCTACCACAAATTTGATGTAATTAAAATTATTCGTTATATTATCTAGGAGATGTTTGTAAATGTAGATGTATTTCTTGATTTTTTTCAACTTGTAAGTGATGGTTTCTTCTTGAAATTTCGTGTCATGCGCAAAACAGAGTTCAATAGAAGTTTGTAGCAAACGGACTCTATTACGGAATAACTCCAGCATGATTATTGTGGGAATATAGGACACAATATGAGTAACGGTAACAAAATTTCCAATAACATGAGATTTTGAACTTTGGCTAATACCACTAAAAAAGAAGAAATAAAGTATAATAAGGATTATGAAACAAAAAATGCGCAAGAAAAGAGTTTCTACTTTGTTACTTTTGAGTCCTAACTTTACGTCGATACGCATTATTTCAGCAATATAATCATGTAAGTATTCTGATTTCATACAAATTGAACACAATACAATGAAAAAATGTTCAAAGAAACCAGCGATATATTTAAAAGAAGCGGAGGAACCTAATAGGTATCTAATAGGGACAATTGTATTGACAATGATGCAATACATGGCCGCAAGTCGGGTTAGTATTATGTTACATTTAAAATCTTGGTAAATCCCAAAGAAGAATTTGACAAAGATTAATGTTTGTATGGATAAAGTAAAGTTTATTATATTGGTAGTGCCCGTTATCAACGCAGAAATAAACTGTCGGATCATGTTGAACATGGGGAACTGCTCGTGACGTGGTGGAATGAGACACTGCGCCTCTGTGCGCTCACCGGGCTCAAATAGATGAATGCACTTTAATCACCCTCATATTGGACTAAGTATAGTTCTCAAAATATTGTGTTGTGGAATATGTTGCTATTGGAAACGAATTATTCTTAGAACTGACGATGACCATGCAACGCATTTGTAGGTTTTTTTTGAACTTATTTTATTTGAATTAGGTACTAGTTTATTAAGTTTGATATGAATGTTAGTTTGAAAAGGCTAGACTTAATTTAGAAACATTATCAGTTTTCTTACCTGGGCGTGACTTAAATTGACTTTTGTAGATAATTTGGTACTACATCGTTACGAATGTCATCTGCAAAAACATATTTTTTAATTTTTATTGTTTATCGATACAACAAAATTAATGAATTTTTTTTGACACGATTCTATGGTTGCCTTTCACCAAACTGGAATAAGGTCTTATACGTAGATTAAATGCTGAATTTATACTGAGTGATCTCTGAGAAAGTCTTATTCCAGTTTGGTGAAATGCGGCCTAATATAGTTTATGATTAAAGTCCCGAGGGCGTATTGTCTAACGCACTCGCAATCACGATCAGATGTACGTCTGCATACAAAATGAAAACAATTGCTCCACTTTGAAGCCGGTTGCGATTGCGAGTGCGTTCGACAATAAGCCCTCAGAACTGTATAATGATTTAACCGCAATCGATACTTTCTTTTTCAGTTTCAGTCAGCGTCAGAGAAAAGTATCCACCTTAGTTTTAAAACATTAAGTTGCTGCATGGCTTGCATAGCAGCCTGCTCAATATTCATTTCCTAGCCACATGCCGCACACCATAGCTATAAAAAGGTCTTTTTATCATAACTTGTTAAACTTTGTTGATGAAGTGTCATACAGGGTGTTAGGAAGAAGGTTTGACAAACTTCAGGGACTAACTCTGTAGGTCATACTCATCAACTTTTATTATGGGACCAACAACATCCAAATCGCGAAAAAAAACAGCTGTTCCATACAAACTTTGAGAGCTAAACAGCCGAAATGTATGGCACAGCTGTTTTTTTTTTCTCGATTTGGATGTTAGTCCCATAATAAAAGTTGATGAGTATGATCTACAGAGTTAGTCCCTGAAATTTGTCCAACCTTCTGCCTAACACCCTGTATAGTGGAATCGAACTCCCGGTTTCTCAGGCCGCTCGGATAATACTTCATCCGCTCCGTCAGCCACTTAGCTATCTGGACCCTTACGTCAAAGCGTGAAATAAGTAGTCACTTGAAACCAATCTGTATATCTAGTTGTTACTTCTATCTTCGCGTCCTTGTCTAACCAATGTATATAGGTGATAATTTAATCACTGACACATTATTGAAATGCACTACCGAATTTATCTCAGGAAAGCGATTGTAAACGCAAATATTAACGTATATAACCAGAGGGCTTATTGTCTAAAGCACTCGCAATCACGATCGTTTTCATTTTGAAAATCGAAGGCTTTCGATTGCGAGTGCGCTAGACAATAAGCCCTCTGCGTCGCTTTGGCCTAACGCACTCGCAATTGCAATCGGCTTCAAAATGGAACAATTGTTTTCGTTTTGTATGAAAACTCGTCTTGGGACTGTCAAAGTTAAAACGTTTGCGATTGCGAGTGCGTTAGAAAATAAGCCCTCGGAATTTATTAGAAAAACAAGTCTCGTAATATTAAAAGTTCACTACGAGTACTTTGGAGTTCCTATTATATTTCTAGGAATTTCCCTTAAATATGGAAATAGTTATGTTATTTTATATTTACCTACTTCTTACCTTTATTAAGAAACTGTAAATTAGATTTACCGCTTGTTTCACAATCGACAAGTAAACCATATTTGACAGATAAATTTAGCCCTTTTTCTTTCTTACACTTAAAAATAGACAAGGAGAGAGCCATCCTCGTCAATTGTGAAACAGGCCCTTATAGTAACGAATTAAGTATAAGCAAACGAGAGCGTCGGTGGCCTAGTGGCTTAGGGGGTCGACTCGTGATCGTAAGGTACCGAGTTCGAACCCCCGCGGTCACCATGTACCAATTATTGATTCTTTCATTTTCATTACCGCAATTTATGTAACCATTCTATATGAAATGTCTAAATCTAATGAAATAAATGAATTTGATTTGATTTGATTTGATTTAAATTCTTCATCATAATTTAATTTTGAACTCTAGAATTAGAAGTTGGTAAAATAAGATTTTAAGGGACCATGAATATTCATATAACACACAAAATATTGACACAGTTTTGTTAAATACCTAGGAATATAAATAAATAATAATGTTATCTCGTGTTTTATTTCTCGTTGTAAGTATTGATTATGAATAAAAGTTAATATCTGTTATTATAATAAATAATTATCACGTAAGTTAGCAAATTGCAATAAAATATTTTTTTACCCTAAACACGGCTGTTTTTTTTATCACTTAAAAAAAACCATTATCCATTGATCACTATGATCAGCAACATTGTTAAATAAAAAATAAAAAATACAAAAAGATAAGATTGTCACTCTTAGGATTTGAACCTCGCCTGTCTTACGTGTTTGATGAAATTTTTGTACAGTTCTATATGAAAATCAGGGGTGGATACTTTTATCTGACGCTTACTGTACATAAAATACACCTATCTGTCAAATTTTGGCTACATCGTCCAGACTGGCAGACAGACCCGCCTACGGACATGACAAAATAGTATTACATTGTTAGTTTGTCAGTGGTTTAGAGGGGTTAGGTTATAGATCGGAGGCGGTATGATGTTCATCAAGTAACATGAAAATAAAACTACGAGTGTAAAATAATGCCACAAATAATTTATTTCCACAAGATTACAATGCATTAAATGCTGTGCGCGATACTATCTCTTGGAGTTAAATAATAAATAATTATAATAAAGAATTAAATATAGAACTTGGGATCCCTTTGTCACCAATATTTTATTGTATCGAATTATGAAACTCAGATATTGATTTCCATATTATTTATGGTCATAAGTACCGACAGTCATAAAAATTGGAAAGCATAACGCTTAATAATTATAATCTTAATGATACATAATATAATGCTACACATTTTGTAAAGTAATAAATTTGATATCGATAACGTAAGGCATACTTATTGATAATTATTTAGAAATATTTTAGGGCGTAATATTATACTCGTACATTTTTAGGTCATAATTGTTTTTATTCATATTATTACATTGCTTAAAGTTCTAGTGAATTCAGCGAGAAACAAGTGTGTTAAATGCAAAACCGACTCTAAAAAAGTGACTCTCTACAAGTGGCTACAGAGCCTTGTAAAGTAAAGTTTTATCACCCATTATTTACCTGAACAGATGGTTCAACCAACAACTCAAGCAAGCAAACCAGTGCAATGTGAAATTATATATAGAACGACATAGCATGACTGTAAGCTGACTGTAAATTCCCTTCACAGCCAAATTTTAGCACTAGCAAAAGAGGCCGGATACTGCCTACAAGCGCATCCTTCGTCAAGCACTGGTACTTTCCTGGACCCTATTAAACTTTGACTTTCAGTTTGGTTGGGTCTTAGCGCTCTAAGCCTCTAATGAAATTTCAAAAAGTGACACCAGTTTGTGTATATACACTAATAGACACAAAGTGATAAAAATTCAAAGGCCATATGATTTTACCCAGTATAATAGAGGCCCTGCTCATGCTTAATAAATAAGTTTTCCCAACCGTCAACTTTTTAAATATATTTATAAATCATTGATTCGCTCTCAACTTGAATTATGATGTCCATTATTTTTTACAAAAATATTTCATGACAAATTATTGTTTTTTTTTACTTACTTAAACTTCTACTCAAACAGACAGAAACGGTGTAAAACACACAATAATTGCAGGGGGAGCCTTCCGTTTGGCCGAAATATATTTGCCAAATGTATCGTTTTCCAACCGTTTCATTTGCCAACCCATTTTTTTGCCTGTCACTGTATTTATTTCAGTTAGGTTAGTTTTTATAAAAACCTGAAATATTCACGGTTACAGAAAAGAAAGAGGGTTGGCAAATGAAAAGGTTGGGAAACGATACATTTGGCAAACATATTTTGCCGAAACAAAGGTAACCCAATTGCACGCTCAAGGTTATGGCAATTAGGTTTAGGATCTCATGAACTGCATCAAGACGATGAGGTAGTTAGTGCAGAGCGCGACGAAGGCGAGCAGCGTGGAGATAACGACGGGGATCGCGCGCCAGACGACGCACCTGAAGTGCCGCACGCGCAGGTACGTCAGCGCGTCCTCCAGCCCCTCGCTCAGCGCCGCGTCTACGCAAACAAACAACACACAACATTTATTTTACACGATTTCAAACAGATGAAATATAGATTTGTAATATTTCTATACAATAGTCAATATTTCTTAATATATTCATGTTTTATTATTTTTAACAATGCACATATTTGTGTATTTGGCTAGCCAGGGTAATTCCAGAATTGATGTAAGTAAATAAAAATGTAGCTTATGAAACACTAAACATATGGCACATTAAATGTTTGAACAAAATAATTGAATTAAGAGCGAGTTGTCAGATAAGATCATTAAAAAAATGAATGCCAGCACATGTATCGCGTTGCCCTCCTGCAAACTTCTAAGACATTGTCGTATAATAAGGTGCCAATTCAGAATATAATTTACAAATAAAGTTCATGCAAAATAAATACGAACTTATCCAACAAGATACATCCATACATACATCCTACATTCACGGTGTTACAACGATGGTGATCTATGCTCTTTGGGTCTTACACAGCTTTAGCATTTAGAAAAACTGCCATTTTTGATTCATGTTCACTCTTGCCAATTACGTGTTCAACTATTGTTGGACATGGCAAGGGACTTCAACTATTGATGGACATGGCATGAGACTCCAGCTCTTGGTACAGATACCGAAGCCATGTTCATAATACATCGATACAAGGGTATCAGGTACATGGATACAAGGGTATCAGATTTGCCGAGCAGTCGTTAATTACGTAAATAACGTTAGATTTATACATACCTCTGCACGTCAAGAGATAATCGGCCAGTATCGTTTTAATTTTATCGACTTCATTGGCAGCTAATTCAGCTAGCAATGGCGGCACACAAGTCAATGTAATTTTTACAGAAATGTAAATGAACAAGCGAAGTAGTGATCCGACCTAAAAAAATATAGTTAAAGAATATCAAATGGTATTAATCATGTAAAGTAAAGCTGTTTTTGTGTAGATTAAATGAACTAGCAACTAGCAGGTATCAGGTAGCAGGTATTCAGTCTCAAGAAGTGTCTTTTTTATTGCAAAAATTTTAGCTGCCATCAAAACGTAAGCGCGTAGGCGCATATTACCGGCAATTAAGAAATAATTAGAAAAGTCGTCAAAAGGCAGGAAACTTAAACGACTTCAAGAATCTTTCCGTTATGTAAATAACTTACTTCTATTCCATTTGAAATGTTTCCCAAAATCGTATATGCAATTACTAATAAGCGTTGAAAGAAAACGGCCCATTTGACCAATACCTGAAAAGTAAAAACGTTTGATTGCAAAATAAAATGAGGTTTAAAACATGTTTGATTTTATCAAATAAATTTGTTTACCACAAACTTGATGAAATTAAAACGTTTCTGTATATTATCTAGAAGATGCTTGTAAATGTAGATGTATTTCTTGATCGTCTTCAGCTTATACGCGACAGTTCCTTCTTGAAAGTTTGTGTCATGGGTAAAAGAGAATTCAATAGAATGTCGCAGTACACTCACTCTACTACGGAATAATTCCAGCATGGTTATTGTGGGAATAAAGGTCACTATTTGAGAAATGCTTAAATATTTTGCACAAATATTAGGTAAAGAACTATTGCTGAGCCCATTCAAAAAGAACAAGTAAAGTAAAAAAATGATAAATAAATAAAAAATGCGCAAAAAAAGTGTTTCCACTTTTATACATTTTCGTCCCAACTTATCGTCAATATAAGTAATTTGATCGATATAATCATGCAAATATTCATCACTCATAAAAATTGAAATAAATACAAAAATATACTGTTCAAAGAAGACACAGATATTGTCGATATAAACTGGGTTATTTAACAGAAAATTAACAGGAATAATTGTATTGACGAAGACACAATAAGTGATCGCAAGTTGACCGACAATTTTGTTAGTTTTAAATTCTTGGTATAACCCGAATAAGAATTTTATAAACATTAATAGTTTTATGGAGAACATGAAGTCAATAATGTTGGCAGAGGCCGTTTTAAGGTCAGAAATGAACTCTCGGATCATGTTCATCGCGACGTGACACTGCAGCTCGGTCGGTGCTCGGGGCTCAAATGTTTGAGTAAATGTGTTCTTTGAGCTGATGTAATAATTAATTTTAAGTATTGCCCTATAAATATTTGTTGTGGAATATGTTGCCATGAGTAACAATATTTTTAGAAATTTTATTGGTTGGACTCATTATTATTTATATAAATAAACTATGCAACGTGCAACGCGGCACATATTTTTTTACTACATTATGAAAATGTTATGTGTTATTTAATTAATAGATTTTGTGTCGTCTCACTCAAAAAACTAACTGGTTATTGTGTGAATGTGATGCCCTCGCCGGAGTAAGAATGAAAATACCCAGAACCAAACGATTTCAAGGCACTGCCATTGCACTCCACTATCCGCTTTCTGGAAGGGGTGGAAGCTGCATTGGATTAAGCGCTAAAAGAGGGGTAATTACACAATAGATCCCATAGGGTCGAAGTGTATCCGTAAGGACCCCAAGATAAGATAAGATAAGAACTGTTTTTTTTTACGAAATCAGTTTTTTTATGTTCAATACGTTTGTGTGTCTCACACTTGGCTGGTTTTCATTATTTGTTGTATTTTTAGGGCTTGCTACCTACTTCACTTTCTGGTACGCTATCGCTTCATAGGGACTTCATTTGATTTAAATACTATATAATAATATTTAAATACTAATTAGAAAGTACACTAAAAAGGGTTTAGTCGAGACAGAGTATTTTATTTCTAAAAAATCTCCGGTGAATTAAGTTATAATATTTCTATCTTAGTGTGTGCAAAGCATTTTTGGTCTTAAAATAGTATCAATACTATCGAACAGAATAGGATCGAATCCCCTTTTCTACTTTATCATGGACATAGAGGAAAATTGGACAGTTCCCGGGGGAGTAACAATAAACGACTTCTACGTGGAAAAAATCGTGGACAACCTCTAGATTGTCATAATTATTATCAATGGGATGCACCACTTTGTTATTGTTACCTACACTTTTCGACTTAATACCATTCCGTACCAGACTACCTAAATTCCATACAAAAGGATCTCAATATCGAGTTTTCGGCATTTAACGTGTAAATGTCTCTGGTATTATAAAATGTGGGTACCGCACCTCCCATCAGCAAATCTACATTTAGAAAAAGTCACATCTGTTTTAGACACACTTGTAAAACTATCTCTATTACCAACCTCGTAACGATCGATCTAGTTTAGCTATTCCATGCAGTTGCATTGTTTTGAATTGAGAGTGTAGTTTTGCAAATGGCGCGTGACGCTCAACTGATAGGTGCATTAGGATGGGTTGCATGTCTCCGCGCCCAGACTGCAAGGTGTGAATGCATTTCTTGTTAATGTGATTGAGTTAGGGGTCAGTAAAAGGTTTCTTGAAATGTGTCGTGAGACTTCTAATTAATGATGAATAAAGTCTACGCCATGTTGTGACATTAAAAGTTCAGAAGTTATCTACATATTAGAGGCAACAAGTATGTATATATTGACGACTTGTTGGCAGCAACCCAGCATTCAAAGCCAGCGGTACCTGAGGGCTTATTGTCTAACGCACTCAGAATCACGTACGTTTTAATTTTGAAAATCGAAGGCTTGCCTGCATATAAAATGAAAACAATTGCTCCACTTTGAAGCCGGTTGCGAATGCGAGTGCGTTAGACAATAAGCCCTCTGGTTAAATCCTCTATATACAGGGTTATTGGTTACTGAATACATTCCTTTTAAGGGGATATAGTAAAACTCATTTGCAGCAAAAATAGTCATATGGTATCTAGTTTGAAAATTATTTTTTTCTGAAATAAATGTCTTTGGCGTTTTCTGAAAATTTGAGAATTTTTATCAAAATTTCTAAGACATTTTGCTACCCTGTTTGAATTTATGTTTCATAACTGCATTTGCGTTGCACTTGAATTTTGTTATCATTTATGCATCGTTTGATAGCTAGTAAATCTAGGTAGTTATTTCAGTAATACACATACATACATGGCATACAATTATTTTTAGATAATCACGTTCAATAAACCAGAATTGTAAATTTCATAGTAATTTAAAAAACTAAATGGTCTATATCTAACAAACTACTAACTTGCGGACAGGGTGCCACATGACCTTTTTTTCTGCAAATGAGTTATACTATATCCCCTTAAAAGCAATGTATTCAATAACGATTAACCCTGTGTAATATTGGGTCCTTACCTATGAAATTGGCGTTATTTTTACGTGTTTTATTTCGTACGGAATTTATTCACGTTAATTTTAACTTCCAAATTATTTTTAAATTTCATTCATACAGTATGTTACAAAGGTTTTAGATACAAATAATATTCAATTTCTTACTTAGTGTTTTAAATTAAAGTGTGAACTCAACTCTTTTCATGTGCTGTCAGTTCAAGTGTTTCAATTGCGCAGAGTTTTATGAAGACTATTTTTAAGTAATTAAGATACGTATAATATAGCTTAGAAGTGTCTAATATTCCTGACAGAATTTTGTTTGGTTTGCATTTGACGTTATTAAATAGTCCGCAAAATTAAATGTATGAAAACCAACGTTTTCATAAAATTCTCCATATAAAACGCCAATTTCATAGGTAAGGACCTAATATTTACCGGAATTGGAAAAATATAACTGCGTGTAAGCAACACATGGGTGGGCACTTACAGTTCTGTAAATGCGATTTCTAAACAAATCCACAGACTACAGGCTAAAGATAACCAACAAAATCGTATCCCTAATCCCTATAAAATATCCAAATTAAACACTTTCTACAATAACGAAGCGTCTCGGGTTCAAAGTGAGAATTATTTCCGCGGAAAGGGTACCCATTAATTCTATAATGAGACCTGGCAAATGCAGGCACTTAGCTAATTTCACACCTGACTTAACCATTTTAAATCAAAGGGTGAAACACTTAAGAACCGGCTCTTGCAATTCTAATGAGATTTTTCGCTGTTCGGTTGGTTAAACTGTATTAGCTCAATTTGTTAGTGGTAAAAATATTTTTTTTAGTTAAAAAAGAGGCAAACGGGTAAGTTTAGGCCGCTATAATACCGTTTGAGGGCAAATTATGTACTTCAGTAATTATGTACCTATGAGGCCATATCCATTGTTTGAAAAAAATAAAAAAATAAAAAAAAAACAAGTCAAAAGTAGGATTTAATCAGCAAAAACAATTGGAAAACTTTTACACTAGGTAAATACGTATTTAATATCAACTATGAGCATGTTTTTGTTGCTGATTAAATCCTATTTTTGACTTGAAATATTTTCTACTTTTAATTTTTTCGAACAAAAACCCTTCATATCTCGCAAAACATTGATCCTATAAGTATAGGTATGATCATGTGATTCAGCGCAAAAAATTACATGGAAAACCCAAGGAAGAAGGAAGCCAACCTAACGTTTGCGTATTTATAGGCTTCATACTTTCGATTAGTATGTAATTGGTCTATTAAATATGCAATAGCAATTTAAAAAAAAAGTTCACTTTTAATTTTTTTTTAATTATGGACAGTATAGGACTGAATTTTTTCAGTCAACCTATTCGCCATACCATATTAAATTTGATTTATATAATACTTTTTATTGAATAAACAGTTGGGTGAAGGTCGTTTCCTATTCGGATCTTAGACCATACGACTAACGTAATATTTTAACAGGAAATTGTGTTACTAAAAAATTTTTTTTTGTAAAAACTTATTTATTTCACATCTTCGAGTTACTTTTCCTTTTTAAACTGTTGATTGTATGACTTATATTGTAACGAATTCCTCTTTCTAGTTGTATCTTCTTTATAGTAGGGACGTAGTAAAATAAATTACCAATTAGTGGCAAACTTATCCGTTTTTTAGTTTTATAACATTTATTAAACAATGACTTTTCTTCGTTATTCTGTACTCTGAAATGGATAAGAAAGTTATAAAAAATAACCTAAAAAAGCAGAATATTAATTGGTTTATAAACGGCACTTTGGTATTGGTTATAATGCGCACCACGTAACATGAACCTGCGCGAAAGTCAATTTTTGGGTGTCACAGGTAGGCGGTAAGCGGCGCGGTGTGAGGGGAGCGCGCGTTACCATAGCGACCGCATTGTTACCTGCGTGGTAACCGCTATATTGGTTCATGTTAGGTGGTGCGGATTATGTTGACTTTGCCTAAGACACTATGACGACAAATGGCGGATTTCACCAAGCGAGAATAAGGTCTTATACCTAGATTAAACGCCGAATTTGTATAAACTAATCTCGGATTAAGTCTTATTCTAGTTTGGTGAAATGGGGCCTAAGTCATCGTAGTCAGTTATCAATGATACATGTACCAAGGAGCTGTGCTCGCATGTTGGTGTTCGGAGCGGGGATAAGACAACCAGGGGTAAAATTACTAGCATAGATGCATTCCACCTTATTCCATGTTAATGATTATAGCCAACTAAGACAATAAGGCCAACTCTCGTACTCGTACTGGAAGAGGCGAGGTACGATTCGATGCGCGGGCGCGGCGTACATCTGTCTTCTTCCCAACGCCTGAGGGCCCTGCCAAGCTGCACTACGCTAACTAGCGTTTCTATTCGTTTCGTGTTTAAACCAATCGCGTCACTGGTAGATGACGTGATACGAAAAGTCACGTGATCTACGAGCGACGCGATTGGTTAAAAACGAAACGAATAGAAAGGCTAGTTAGCGTAGTGCATCTTGGCAGGGCCCTCTGGGGTGTTATTCTCTTAAAAACGGCGCTCGGTTGGTCGAACGAGTGAACAATTAGGCAGATAAAATTGAAATTGTTTCTGTTGATAAAATTGAACGTAAAAGGCTACCTAATTGAGAATGCACACTCTAAAATGTGTTTTATACTCTCTGACGGGACTACCTTAATCTCGCCGCTGCGCCGCATTCACTCGTTCACTAGTTCGACAGACCGGACGCCGTTTTCAAGAGAATAACACCCCTGATTCCTCGGTGCTCGCGCGCGAATTATACTTGTACTTAATCATGATGAGGCACGCTGTGCAATTGTGCTTAGTCTTTGAATGCAATACGTTTTATCCGTCCGCGAGTTCTGAATAGAATGAAGCTATGGCGTGGATGGCGTGGTTGGCCGACCGTCTAGCGAGCCAGACAATCCATACGGCCCTGCGGACGACGTTGGCGACGAGCCTCGGACCAAGGTCGGGCAGCCGAAAGCTTGGGTTATTCCCACCTGTTACCACCAATTTGTTACCACTGGTAACAGCTGGGAATTTTTTCTCATCTTTTACCAGTGGTAACTAATGGGAATAAAAATTCCCAACTGTTACTACTAACTACTGGGATTTATTTTCCCAGTAGTTATCACCAAATATTTTAGTGGTAACAAATTTGAAAAATATTCCCAGTTGTTACCACCGAGTATTTTAATGGTAAAAGATGAGAAAAACATTACAAGCTGTTACCAGTGGTAACAAGTTGGTGGTGACAGGTGGGAATAACCCGGAAGCTTGTTGGCGACAGTCTAGCAGGCGCATAAGAGGCGACATATGATGTTACGCCCACACAAGAATAAAAAGGGATGGCTTTATGTGATTACGCGCAAAGAACGAGAGATGGAGATAGTTTGCGCGCGCCTTGATTGCAAATTCCAAAAAATGCTGTTTACTTGAAAACTACAACTTTTATTAAAAAAATGGTTTACCAGGATTAAGAAGTTATAAGTACTCAACTATTGAATTAAAAATCATCGTTAAAGATCGTAGGGTTTCGAAGATTCAACCAAAAAGGTGCCATGTTTAAAAAAAAACTATGGAGGATTTTGTTTATAATCGTGTTTTTACTTTTTACAGTCTGAAGGAAATATGACTTAGTTTAATATATTAAAAAAAACAGACTCATAAGCTTTAAGGTTACTGAGATCCAGGACGCGGAACACAACCGAATTTATCATATGTGGCCCCTTAAGAGTATAAAGAGGTAAAAGAGAGAGAACTTACGTTTATCTCTCAGACAGTTATGTTCGAGCATAACGCAAATATCCCTGAACCAGCGCGGCTCTTCTTTTGCTAAAGGCTGCACGCCGCAAATGGGTTCATGAGTAGTATGATTACCTACACATCTATCGGCTAGCTGACATTCCTTAAAAAAAACGATAAATCGATATACATATTAAAATTTACAGTTGCTGACTGACAGAATGATAACGCACAGCTTAAACCACTGAAGTTAGGAACTTGAAATTTGGAGGAAATCTTGTAGTATTATTAGCCAAATAGAATCCCGACCCACCTTAGAACTATTTCACAGTGACGTCATAATTCAAGTCGTTAGAAGTGTCAAATAAATGGTTTTATAATGTTACTGTGACTCCGTTCTATGGTGGGTCAGGGTTCCATTGGGCTGATAGTATATCTGTTTGGGAGCTAGGTAAATGCAAGAGATACACAAACAAAACGTTAAACTTACAAAACCCTTCCTTTTACTTCGGGGGTTAAAAAAATTAAAGGACCTTAAAATACACTGATCTTAAAAAAAGATGTTCAGAATTATTGTTGAAATATTAGATTAGAATTAATATGGAACCTTAAAAACTATACACTCCGTTGCTTAATTCTACTTACTCGTGTAAACATTCTTTTTTTTACATCACCTCCGTAGTTTAAAGAAACTTCACCTCCGATTATAATAAGTAAAATTACGACCCTCATCTGCTAACTTTCCTTTACGTACTCGTGCGAAAAAAAACCTGTTTATGCCTTGGAGAAGGTCAACGAGCACATGTGCCCACTTGTGATAGGCATCTTCCGTTTTTTCTTATATTTGTTTTAATTTATTTCCAAAACAGCTCTTTCACGCCCTCACTTATTTGTAAAAACTATAGCAATTGTACACAAAACCAAACTTTAAGATCCAAAAGGGCGTAAGTAATTAACTGAACTTATCGCTGTTTCTCGATTACATTTAATTGCTATAAGGCTCTAAATAAACAAGTCAAACAATCAAGTCCAATAAGTGATTATATGAATTGCTCTGGCATGAATATTTTATTTAGTCACGTTGTCGAATCGCCTTTACTATTCTTAATTTCGCTTCGTCGACTTTGGCTAGGGAAGGCTAATCGGGGAGGGGGGTATGACGGACTCTCAACCACCTTAGTTTCCTGCGAGAGCTGGAGGAGGAACCATCTAAAACATCTCCTGAGTTAACCTTCAAATGAAAGGTGTTCTGAACCTAGCACAAGTTCCTAAAACAGACTCACGTTTTCATACTTTATTTTACGTATATCTTAATGTTAGCTCCTCGATGACGATACGAAAGTCATGGCCAATGTCAACTTGCTAATAAATTTTGGAAGGATAAGTAGAGTATTATTTATTTGTGTTCAAGTAACATGTCAAAAATAGCCGAGTATAATGATTTGTTTTTTCAAAATCACTTAGACTCTAGACCCCTTACTAATAAACGTTGAGTAACGGTGGTATAGCTATACAATGTTTTTTCCTTATCTGTCATTGTGACATTTGGATTTGACAGATAAGGACAAAACATTGTATAGCTATACCACCGTTATTCAACGTTTATTAGTAAAGGGGTAAGAATGAAAAGCCCATTTTCATCCCGGTATTGCTATTTGGAAATCGTTACTCTCCAAAAACAAAAGCGCAAACTCGAAAATGAGCAATTCACAATTATACATAGCTTAGGAGATAACTAGTTTTGAGTACGTTATATCTTTAAAAAAAAACACCATATGCACTAGCCTTTTACTTTATGCAAGTAACGAGGCAATTAGGAAAAAAAATGACGTTGCATTGTTACGTATGATTTTAGGTAACAAACTAACTTTGCTCTAGGCATATAAGAAAGAAATATACCAATAGAACATTAGAATAGGTCCCTGTTGACTTGAACAAAATTGGATATCCCCAAAATAATTGCGATCCGACTTTCAAATCTGAAGATAACTCGACTCAACCGATTTCCATTAAAACTAGCAAAGAACCAATTCAGTCATACAAGTTTCCTATTTTAAAAACCGGCCAAGAACATGTCGGGCCATGCTCAGTGTAGGGTACCGAACCCGTTACTACAAACAAATTAGACTTCGTGACAAATATAACTTTGCCGTTGGAAAACTGTTATCCCACCCAATATACCGACATAGGTCGCGGTCAGTTACGGTTAACCAACACCGCAAATAAGTATTCGGCAGGTATAAAAATTTAAACCGTTTGTAACACAAGAACCAATGAATATCTTAAATGAAAGCACATATAAATTCATTATATGTGCTTTAATTTAAGATATTTTTAATGTTTTTAATATTTGTAGTTTTGGCTGTAGGGTTTTTTTGTTTTGACATAAACTTATTTGTTCATCTACTTTAGGTAAGCAGGTATTAAGTTAGTAATAAGTAAGTAACTGTGTCAAGCGATTATTAAATGGAAATATTTTTATCCCGTGTGGTTTCCGGATTAAATTTATTCAATAGTGCAACTTCATGTCTTGCCGTGGATGTCATAAGAGACGACTAACGGCCAAACCCTATATTCAAACCGCGGATAGATAAGGCTTACTTCGGGTTAAAATTTGACATTTGCCCATACAAAATATGTCAAATTTTAATCTGAAGTAAGCCTATCTGTCTGTGGTTTGAATATAGGGTTCGGTCATAAGGGAATAAAGGCTTGTAGTTCTGTTATGGCCAAACCCTATATTGAAACCGCGGACAGATAGGCTTACATCGGATTAAAATTTGACACATTTTGTATGGGCAAATGTCAAATGTTAACCGGAAGTAAGCCTTATCTATCCGCGGTTTGAATATAGGGTTTGGCCATTAGGCGATGGACTTGCAACCTGTCACTAATATCGCATCTTTAGAATTATAGTGACCTAATTCACAAATTTCGAATTTTGAGTTAGGTCTCTATAGTAATTAATTTATGACTCGATATCGAAACCTGAAATCTTGAATAAGGTCACTATAATTCTAAAGGTGCGATATACTGGTGAACATCTTAGCCTAATATTTAGAGTTGTTGGTAATTCTCCAACACTGCCTACCCCACTCTGGGAATGAAGGCGTGAGTTTATGTATGTATGTTTAAATGAAAATAATAAACGTTGAATCAACGATATTTTTAAAATTCAGCGAGACTAAAAAGTAAAAACTAACTACGCCCAGTTTTGCGCCTTGTGACCATAAAATTTTGACTATCAGCAAACTTACAATTATTTCGCGGAACCCGTTTAAATTTTTAATTATCTTCTGTACGTGGACGCGGTTTATAGCCGCTGCTAAATAAAACTCGCCGGGTGAATTGTTAATTTCGCGAAACTGAGCATTTTTGATTATATCTCGTGCAGCGCTGGGATACATTAGGAAATGGGGAAAAATAGAGTATTTTGTGTATGGGATAACTACTGTAAACAAATCTACTATTGATTTAAAAACAATAATATCGTATTACGTCCGTGTACATGAACGAAAAAATATTAGGTATATTACACTACGTAGGTACCAATAGGTAAATACTGACGCCTTTTCTTTACGTACTCGGTTGCAGTGGCATTCGAACATTTTAAGGAAAAGGGTTTGCGTAAAATTATTCTCATTTGTAAAAGAAGCATTTTATGATACATCTATTCAAAATAAAAATATTTCGTTCTACAACACTCTTAAGTGCATCAGAACCGAGATAATAAAATAATATAAATATAGGAGCCTGTTTTATACTAATCACCCCTTTTAAAAAATTAAGTTTCGTTAAACTTGGACGAAAAATTACCAACCTTAAATGTCTTATGCGCTTGGTTTATCATTTACATTATATTTACTTGTTTATGTGTGTTAGTAATATGTTAGTTCAAATCACGACACGTAAGTTCATTTCAGACCAGTTAATGTTATAGGACTGAGTAAAAAAAATTAAAACATAGATATATGTAGTATCTTATTATAAATTACATGGTCATCAGGGCCTACTTGATATCAGGGTTGTCTGTGTTCTTCTTTGCTTTCCCCATGCCAAGATAAAAACCCCCAATTACCCCCTCCCCCCCCCTGACCCCTTCTTTTAGCCAAAAAACCACACAAGCCGAGACACCACACAATCGGAGACACAATTTTTCAAATTAAAAAAAGCGATGTAAATCAGATGGGATTGAAGACAAAACCCTTATACACATTTTATGTACCGAAATAGTTACGAAAATGGATTATTATTAAGATGTCCCCTGTAGACCTTAGTATTCCATTTCAAAAGCGACTCACACCCGTAAACCCAAGAGACACAGCAGCGCATAAAAATAATATTTTAATTATATTTTATCACTAAAGCTGTGTAAATGAAAAACTGTTTCCACTGCTTTATGGAAACCGTAAAAAACTTGTCTATACCTGAAGAACTTTTGATGGTTTTGCATTGTTCGAGTTTCATTAGATGGGTTTTACTGCGTCGAATGAGCTCTTTATTATGCAAAGATATTTTGATTTATTTTTATGATGGAGGTATTGTCTGGTTTATATGTTCTATGGCGACAATGAGGTTGCCTAAAGATTAACTTACACGGGAATTTTTATTGGCAATATATTACCATTTGATGGCAATCTAACTGAAGTTGGCGTCTAACAATATTTTTAACCAATAGGCAACTTTTTTTGAAAATAAGTTATTATTTAATTATTATTCTATAATATATTGTTTATTATTCTACCGCTCGCCTATCGTTTCGAGCAATCGCATAGAAGATACTCCTCCTTTTTGAAGTCAATAAGAAATTGACCCGCGAAAGACGTAACCTGGCTACTTGGCAGGCCAAGGCAAAGATGGCGGGATGACAGATGCATTTCGAAACGATTGGAGAGGGATTACACATGACAGGCAGAGTTGGAAATCATTTAACTTTTTTTTAGGCTAAACAGAAACAAGTCTAGGGGTCCATATTGGCTCATATAAAAATTTGTAATCCGAAAGTGATTGAAGTCATAATTCATCGGAACTCATAACGTATTTTTTTTGGATCTGTTACTTTTTCAGGATTTTTATAAATCAAACCTAACCTAACCTAGCTTTATCTACACATTGAATATTTCAGAACTTCTGAAAAGTTAACGATTCCAGCGGTAGGTATAAAAATTACATTTTCGTAGGTCCAATAATCGGAGTTGCAATTTTATATGAACTTTGGCGCACCCCAAGTCAAGGTATACTTTAGACAAACTAGCTAAAGATAATTTCATTTTATGCATATCAAAACTCCCACCCTTTTTCCCAAATTCCTTTCCTTGACCCCTTTCCATCAGGAGAATTCGTTTGTTGTCCGTTTTTCATTGTAATAATATGGATTTGCCTACAATAGCTGGTATAGTTCCTACATTTAATAAATAAAGATTAAGTTTCAAGTTAAGTGCAGCACTAAAACTCCTTTTCACAAACAATTATTAATAATTTAACTTGAAAGGTAATCCCCGGAGCCGTCTGACAGAAAAGTAATTATTTTCTCACGAAGCAGTTCATAGCCTAATTAAAAACATAAGGTTTATTAAAACAAAGTTTAAAGAAGCCGTTTTATCTTAATATATTCTAGGTTAGTTTGTGAAATTTACCTATAACGCTGTCAAACTATTATATTATAGGGTCGTAAAGCGTATTATAGGGTCGAGGATTATCTAGCAGACAAAAATGCATGGCCTAAACTCGAAGCTTAGTCAATAATAATTTGTTCAAATGTAAAACCTTTATCTTGTCTAGGGGACACTGTTGATGTAGGAAAACATGTCGAAACTTTTATGTGGTCGTCTTGTTATTTTTTTGTTTTTTGCCTTTTTCTCCGTCTATATCTCTCCTAATATTTTTGCCATGTTTTCCTGGTGAACTACGCATGATATTTGATATTATATTTAAATTAATATTTATAGCTTTATATAATACTAGACTAAGTTGTATCATTGTAATAAGAAATATGGTTAAAAAAATGACTGACTGCTGAGTTTCTTGCGGCGTTTCTTCTCGGCAGTGGTCTTCTCTTGGGAAGCGCTGGTAGACTCCTGACGTGTAAAAGTGCCCGTGCGGCCTACTTAATAAATAAATGTCTTTGATCTTTTTATTACAGCAAAAAATTATAGCCGCAATAACGGGAATGTTTAAAATAATAAGACAGATATCGATTAGTAGTAATCCTAATGATTAAAGTTAAAATGTAAAAACCCTTGAGTAAATTGTCGTCATTTATAAAAGTTTTTGTTTATGTGATTATTGATTAACAACGGCCAATAGGTATACACCATTCGTAAATCTGGTATATGACGTTAGATCTATTCAAAATCTACATACGTTGTTTGATGATGTTAAACTTGTTACATTTTTAAACTTTTAAACGTCAAATTCGTCACGTTAGATACCTGGGTCCTATTAATACCAAACATTCAAAACTTAGATCTTCTATAACTCGGTTTTAATACTATTAGAAACATTAAATCTATATAATAAAAATGAATCGATAAATGTGTTACTAAGCGCAAAACTCGAGAACGGCTGAACCGATTTGGCTGATTTCTTTTTTCTTGTGTTCGTCATTGTCAGGACAAGGTTTTTATGAAATAAAATAATTGAAAAATCCACCGGGAAAGTCAGAACTTTGCAGTGGGGCGAAGCCGCTGGCGGGCCGCTAGTTATATATATTTCCATAATATTCTTAACCATTGTAAGAAAATTATCCACGGTCGCTGAAAAGAAAAGATAATCCGCCACGTAGTCGTTACCGCTATTATTTTATTATTTTAGAGGTTTAAATAAGTTTAGTTTTAACTTTTAATTCTAATAATTTAGAGGTATTATAAAGTACGGGTTACAACTCGACTTATTTTCGGCAAGACACATCGGTCTATCGTCGAAGTTAGTTAAAGGAAAATAAAGGAGCAGGGCAAAGAGTAATGGCCCTGAACTATTTCGATGCATGTTTTATTTCCGCGGATTTATCTAGAGCGGTAAACATCAGGGGTGTGATTCTCTCAACAACGACGGATGGACGGAGGAACGAGTGAATGTCCAAGCGGCGAGTTTATGTAGTCCCGTCAGAGCGAACAAAACACATTTTAGTGCGTGTATTCAATTTGGTGGCGTGGCTTCTCGAATGTATAGGGCTGCCTAATTGAGAATGCACGCACTAAAATGTGTTTTTATATAATCAGTGCATCATGTCTGTATTTTGATGTAACATTTCCTAGTACGTTAACATTGACGTTGAGTTTTGTTTTGTTATTCAGTAGTAAAGGGGAATTAAAGTAGTACATTAAAAAAATCGGTTCGCGCTTCGGATAGATTCCGTAAAAGAGTCCACGTTTTCGAATATTAAGGCGATTTGAAGACTACATGTTAAACTATTATTTAATTATTTAATAGTTGTAATGATGTAATTAAAATCCTTATAAATATGTAACTACTTTCCCTCCAGAATATCAATAACTTTATTATAAAAAGTATTTTATAGTTCTATATCTATTTGTTATAAAAACCATGTTATGTTAAATCTGCTATCTGATACCTTCCCTGATAGCCTTTACATTTTAAGGCACCTGAAAAAATAAGTTTTTTGTTAAAACGAGTAAACGTAACAATCGGGAACTAAATGTAGTTATGTTAATGGGGTATTTAACAGCTCTATATAATTCCACCCCCTGTCGCCTTAGATCCGACCTGATGACTCCAGATAAGACGCAGGCGGATTGGCCGAGTTTTTCTTCTTTATTTATTGGATCGACGGACAGACAAATGCGGGTAGTTCTACTAATGTGACGCGTTTTTTGTCTTTATTACACCTAATTAAAGTGAATGAAATGTTTAATCCCTAACATAACAAAGATGAGGTTTGTTTTAATTTGAAATGTGTTTTGGAACAGCTAGTATTATGGCGTCTAGACAGCGATATATGTATAAAAACAAATATAAATACTTATATAGAGAAATAAATACTTAAATACATAGAAACCATCCAAGACTCATGCTCATCACACAAATATTTGCTCATAACGGGAATCGAACCCAGAACCGCTAGCTTCGTAGGCAGGGTCACTACCAACTAGGCTAACGCGTCGTCAAAGGCAATAATTATGGTTTACCCAGTAGAATATAAGCCCAGTTTCTCGCTCAACTTCACAATATGACTAGAATGCTACACTGCTACAGAGTTGAATTATCGTAGCAATATCGCTACGGCGTAGCTTGGTGCACAAACAGATAATTATAATATTGCCTGTGGGCGTAGCATGCGAGGCGAGGAGAATACGTCAAACCTCGTCAAACGCGATTTAGTGTCAAATATGTCTATTCCATATTCTAACATAAGGGTAAACATTTAAGGTTTTAAATAAAAGTGTATTTTGTGTGAATTGAGTCCTTTTATTACTAAGCATCTTAAAGTGTGACGTTGTGTCATATTTTCTTATTTTCATATGAATGACGTAAAATATGACAGTAAATCTCGCGTAGCATACTAAGCCCCCTGGTAGGTGTTTATTCCACTTTGTCTTCTGCTAATTTTTTTTCCATGATCCTTAACAATTAATTTTACTACAACATTGACTAAACCAATTAATTAATTTATTTTACTACTATTTAATTTTACTACAAACCTAAAGCTTTATAAAAACGTCAACAAAAAAAATCTTCCGTCTTTTTTACACTAAGTGTTTTAGCATACCTACACAATTACGATATTTTAGAGTAAAATAATTTACGTTTTCGTCACAGTATCTCTAGATATCTTAATAAAACAAAGATGAAATTTAACAAATGAGTCATTATGTCGCTAAAAATATAAAACTTTTTTGTCACAAATTAACATTTAGGTACGTCTGTGTATATTTGAACCACGCGGAGCTCCCCTCGCAACTGACATAAGTAGTAACGCCTTGAGGCTATAGTGAAAACGGATACAAGTCGATTTAGCTTTTACCGTTTTTCGGGTGTGTAATGTTTAGCATAAAAACAAATGGTCTAATGATCATTTTACATAACACTAATTGAATAATTTCAATCTGCATAATAAACCATCGATATAATATAATAGTCATGATGCATAAAGCGAAATGCATAATTTCAAAATCTATAATGTATATAATTTTTTTTTTTTTATTTCTGACTGCTTTCATTACTATTAATGTGGCCACAGTTCTAACCTAACCTAACCTAGTTAGAAGAAATTGACTTAAAATGCATAATAACAAGAAAATAACAGTTATGCTAAATGAGTGTTATGTTATTCGATCGTATGCCAGATAAAATTATACAATTGGTTTTTATGCTAAATGTTCATTATGCTTTTCGTGGTTAGTTAAATGAAATTATACAAAATGTTTTTATACCGATTGAAGCGCACCCCCGTTTTTCACCTAAACCTCGGGAGACTTGTGTCCTTTCTCACTAGATTTACAGCCTTGTGGGGCCAGAGGCCTTATTGTCTAACGCAATCGCAATCACGATCGTTTTCATTTTGAAAATCGAAGGCTTGTCTGCATAAGTACAAAATTAAAACAAATGCTCCACTTTGAAGCCGGTTGCTTGGTCGATCGTCAAATAAAAAGCAATTATGACATTCATCTCTATCTAGCGTTGATCATTGGGATAACAGTTCTGTCTTTTTCACTCACGGTGGATTCCCCCTTGAGATCACAGACATTAAAATCTCAAAATCGACTTTTTGCAATTGCGTCATTATTCTGTTGAATGAGCGACACGTAAGTAAAATACACAGAAAACATCACATTCAATGCCCGACGTACTTTTTTCCATTGAACATGGACGTCATATCGACATCTTGGCGTTCTATGTTCGTATGGGATAGCAATGCATCGAGGCGACGTGAGGCAATAGCTGTAAACATTTTATAGCACCGGATAGTGCCGTAAATTTAAATTCACGAGTTTCATAGATAATGAGGAGATATATTGAACAAGCTTTTGAATATACAATACCTAATTTATAACGTCGTTACATCTTTTTTTATTGAATTAGTCATCATTGTCATAGTGGCTCTATTCCACATTGTATTAGTCTATGTTGCTTATCCCTCCAAACTAATATTATAAATATGAAAATAACTCTGTCTGTCTATAAGGCTTTCACTGCTAAACTACTGAACCGATCTCGATGAAATTTGGTATGGACTTAGCTTGAACCCCGAGAAAGGACATGGTTTTTACCCGCAATAAACGACTTAATAAATACTATATTGTTAAAGTCTTGGCATTTCTTATTCTTAGTAAACGTGGTTCTACAATTGTCAACGATTTTATTACGATACCAAATCAATATAGGCTTAGAAAAAGTAGAATAAAGACCCAGTCGAAAAATGTCTACTGCTGGACAGAGATTTAGCTCAAATATCACCGCAATCGCTTTGAGATTAAAAACTAGGTTGTAGGTAATATATATACCCCCTTACTAATAAACGTTGAGTAACGGTGGTATAGCTCTACAAAGTTTTGTCCTTATCTGTCATTGTGACAATTGGATTTGACTGATAAGGACAAAACATTGTATAGCTATACCACCGTTACTCAACGTTTAGTAAGGGGGTTAATGAATAACTAACTAAACAATGTTGAGTTTCCTGCGGCAGCTTCTATTCAGCTATGGTCTTCTCTTGGGAAACTCCGGTAGATTTTTGACGTGTAAAAGGGCCCGAGCGGTCTACATTATGTACTGATTAAAATCTTTCTTTATTTTTCTTTATACTTACTGCAAATCTCAAAGAATTTACTTTACATTTTTAACCTTCGACAAAAACATAGAACTTCATAGAAGTCTTATTATAACGTGTGTAGGTAATTGTGTAGGTGCCTGTGTATCTGTGTATCCATCTATGGCACCATAACTCCCAAACGGATGCCCCTTTTTGAACGCGAAGTTTTTAAGGACTAAGATTGACCTAATTAAATATTTCCTAAACCCAACCGATTTATAAATGGCGACGCCTGACCTCATCCCATGATTTTCTATTTACGATGCAGTTTCACTGCACATCCTCTCAGGGTGCTATCAAAAGGAAACACTCGTAAAGGGTCTTCACACGAAATTACCTGCTTTGAATAAAGCTTGGATCTTGAACAAGGCTCGTAAAGTGATCTATGGCGACGCCAGCGTGAGCGTCGGTGTGTGGAGTGCTTTAATATATTTACATGAGTTGTAATATGTCCTGATTCAATTCAGATTTTGGGATAAGTGTATTTGGTAATTGAATTGAGTCACTCAAGATTCTTGTGCATCTAATGACGATTGAAATTTGACATTTGCTACGTACAAAATGTGTCAAATTTTAACGAGACGTAAGGAAAACCATTCGTTTCTTGAGTATAGAAACCGGGTATTAATCAAGAGAAGGGATATTAGGATAAAAATTGAGGTTATTTTATGTGTCATCATGATCATCGTCAGTTCAACTGGGCATAAATAAATCACACTTAAATAAAACGCTTTTAAAACATCTGTAGACCTAGCCAAGATGCAAACGCTGCAAATATTTCTATTTTCTGTTGAAAATGTTTGGAGCTTACATCAATCCTATAATTTTTTTTGCTAACTAAGTTTAAAGAAGATCATAAAAAACTAAAAAACCGCCGTCATCGCTTGAAAATGGTACCATTGAGGAGTTCCGGTAGCCATTTGTGGTCTTCATCATCAGTTCCACTTCACCAAATGATGCTTTCCGAATGATTTGCATTGCTGGATGATTGCTGGACTTGTTACTAAAAATACTAAAATCGCTATAATGTATGCCTATAATATTTGAGGAGTTTCTTCAATTCCTCACGGACCCCCTCATCAGATTCAAATTTGGTGACAATGGCACCACCTCGAATACTCAATCAAAACAAAAAATATTTTTTAAATCGTTCCGCAATTGACGGAGAAATCGGTGAACATACATAAAAAGAAAACAAAAAAAACATACAGTGGAACATAGAACCTCCTTTTTTGAAGGCGGTTAAAAAAACCAACAACGACCAATCTATTTCCAAACCTCTTAACTCGTAGCCTTGATGTTTTGAATCGGCCAGCAGGTCATAAATATTGGGCAGGCTGGAAAGGGTTCCGTGAGGTCCATTTGAGGGTGCGCTCGACTGCACATTCAGTTTAGTGCTGAAGTGGTCTTGACACTTTTACTAGCAAATGTTAAGTGGTGTGTTCGACGAGTTGTAGCTGAATCGTTTTAGCCTAACGTTCACGTACCTACTACCTTTAACGTCGCGGTTAACCTTGGCGCCATTTGTTACGGGTTGAGAACGCAAATGAACAACACGCACAGCAATGGCATACTTATTTATCCCTTATGTTATCTAGCCTAATGTAAAATACTAAGAACTAAAATCTAATCTAACTAAAACTATCGTTGAGCGCGAGGAGAGTTTTGTATTCAAACTGGAACCCTGCCAATCCTAAGCTGCCACCGGCTAGTCTCTTTAGTGCTTGATTCTTTGTATAATTGTCGTAATATAAAGACCCTGCCTACCAAGCTAGAGGTCCTGGGTTCGATTCTCGGTAAGGGAAAATATTTGTGTGTTGAATGCAAATATTAGTTCCTTAGCCGTGGATGTTTTGTATATTAAGCTATTTTTGTCGCTGTATAGGTGTATGTTTAAAGTTGTTTATTACCCAACAAACCTCTAGGTTAAGCTAAGTGTAATTTAAAAAGAAATAAATTTATAGGTACTATACACAGTATGTAACAAATACTTATAGTTAGTGGCAAAATAAATACAAAAACTATATGCAAAACCTGACAAACATATTTAAAGTAGAAATACGAGTACGTACTTAGCCAGTGTACAGCATCGACAATTTGGCACAATTAACAAAAACAAAAGAAAACTCAACTCTAATTTACAAAGTGCTGGTTGGGAAATTAGGATTTTTGGAGCGTCAACAATTTCACCAAATAACCTTTAGGGCCCCCGCACATTAGACCACCAGTCGCCGCCACTTAAACGCGACTACCAGTGGTTCAGTCAGACGACTGCACGCCGCCACCAGTGGCAGCCACTGGTGGCTGGATGGGGCCACAAGTAGTAGCCACTAGTGGAATTGTTCATGTGGTCATGTGTGCGCGCGAATCGAACGACAAAACGCGGCCACAAGTAGCGAGCGCGGTCGACTCCCGCAGCTTGTGGCTCGGACGCGGCCACTCAAACGCACGGTGTGCGCCGATGCTATACAAAATGTATGGAGAAACGCGTCCGCAACTTGTGGCGGCCACTAGTCGTTCTAATGTGGTCGCCACTAGTGGCTCAATGTGCGGCCGCTGCTCTTAAGCTTACGCTTAAAGGTGTACTTGCTAGGCGCTCCGTGGATGGGAGAGGGGAGATCATTCCAGCACTAATTACGTAGTAAACACCTCGTCTTTTTTGTAAAGCGTAATCTTTTTAGTCTATGACATAAAAAAGGTGAAATAAACATGGCAGAATGGTAGTCATCCTTGTTCAAGTTTAAACCTTTTACAAGGATGACTATCTAACTGTAAGTAAAATAACTGTAATTTAATGAAATTTCATACATTTGTTTTAGCGTTGGCCTGAAAAGAGGAACTTCCCGTGCTATTTTTGCAGCAGTAAGGTGGTCATTTTTGAACATGTCGGAGAAATAGTTTTTAATTATTTATACCTTTTAAGAGTGGCTCAACTCCAATTGGTTTCAACCCATCTGCATATACATTATTATTGTTATCGTAATGTTGATGTTATTATACTACTGTTAACTAACTTAAATCTACCATAACGAAAACAATTAACGATATAGTAGCAAGATGAGCTAAAACAAACTGGAATAGACGCCCAAAAACCGTTGCATTAGTGCAAACAATAAAGGCAATTTGTCCCCCGCCCGAGCCTCTCGAAGCTTTTTATTTCGTCAATCAAACGTCAAGTGACAGGGACTCTAATGAATTCGGTGATTCACCGGGCGGAGCGTCTTCCCAGACAAGTGGCGTTGGGGTCGATTTGGGAATAAGAGAGCCTTGAGAAGTCTTAAGATAGGACAGAAGACAAGTGACGTAATTAGGCAAAAAAATGTGTAATTTGCCGTGTGTTTTTTTTGCGTAAGGAATCTTTACCACGTAAAAAATTTAATCCTACTTATATTTTAAATGCGAAAGTTGTTGTGTTTCATTGTTAGTCCTTCACGCTGCAATGACTGGACGGATTTAGAAGAGAAATCGTTTATACCCTGGATTAACACTTCAGCTATTTTTCATCCCGGAAAATTTAAAATTTCTTGAGGGAATAGCGATAATTGAAATCTACGCGGATATAGCGCGGGCGAAAACTATAAAATTGTAATATACTTTTAAAATCCTACGGGCGTATTTTTTTTAATTATGTAAGTAATTATATTAACAAAACGAAATACAAATGTTACAAATGTTCGTTTTGTGAAATATTAGAAATAAGTAGTTTTTTTTGTTATCAGAATGTGAGTAGTAAAATGGTGTTATAAAGGTAAGAGCAGCGCTTCACTTTAAACCGGTTTCCGGTGAACAATATTTATGTTGTAAAGCAAAATACAAATGTCATCTTATTGAATTACACAATAAATACTTATTAGAAATAATTAAAATACCTGAATTAAATTAAATCTCCCCGATTTTAATTAGAGAACTTGTTTACAATAGTGGTTATAAACATGTGCGTGGTTTGTTTTTATTTCATATCCTAAGATTTAAACTATAAAATTGTAAATTATTCTAGAAAACATTTACATCTTTGTTCCTCAGTTTTCCTCCCAGCTCGTCGCTCGCAATTTGCCCAATAACGTTTCTCTATGGCCACTCATCGCGTCCTTACGCAATTTGTCCTCCTTCCTCAACCGAGAGGAATCCGGCGAAAGTGCCATAACCGTAAATATGTCGGGATAGCCGTGAGTACAGCGCTTTGCACAATCACAATTGACAAGTTGAAAGGAAATAATAATCAAGAGAACATTCTTACATAAATTAAAAAAAGATCCAAACTTTGCTCTAGGTATACTTATTTAGACAAATAAATAATCATTTACTTGAACATAAAAAAAACAATAAAGACTTGGGAATAAATACTAGCACCCATCACACAAATATTTGCCAAGACATTTTTTTCTTAACATTACAATATTAAGCATAGTAAAGAAAATAGACAATATTCAAGTATGAAATAATAGTAATATTACATTTCAAAAATAATTCATTAACCACTACGGGGTTTACGAGGGTTGAAAACTTAAAATACGCTATAGATAATACATAATATATTATTTACATAAGACAAGTGCAATTAATAATGGCATTCCTAAAAGAACCATTATTTCAATAATATGTCTCAATAAACTCAATTACTTGTAGGAATCAATAATTTTTCGTCATTAGACTAACAATAATTATAGTCAATACCTATCAAAAATATGGCTCCAACACCATAAACTAATTTATATCATAAATAACGACCAATCATCAGGAGTCATTTTAAACTGTAATCAACGTTCAAACACGGAATAAAGTCATTACCGAAAAACACTTCATTACCCAACTGTACTTAATTCACCACACAGAACATTACAAAATCAATCGACGACAGTTGGTCATAAGGTTTATATTCATTTAAATAGTTTAGACGACAATATTCACTTTTAAAGGGTCGATGATTGACTGAAATTACAGGTAGTTAAGAGTTTGATATGTGGATGGTAATTTTAAAATCATTACCGTCCAATAATGAAGCATTTTTTATGATTTATTTATAGACGGTATTCATTTGGAGTAAAACGAGATTGCAGTGTTAGTTAGTAAATTATAACAAAGTAATGCATAAATGCGTACATGCAATAATAAAAAAAATACAAGATCAATACTTTGTCCGTATGTCTTTATGTCCTTTCACCGAGGCACAGTGTGTTTTTTTTTCTAAAAATGTGACATCCCCTTTTTTTCGCATAGTTCGACAAAGCTTTTTAATTTAAATTGTTGAATGAAACTCCCGCGCGTCAATTCATTGGCAATATTTTATGCTTAACGCTAACGTAAACGATGTTCGAAAACTGAAAAAATGTATGGTGATGTCATAAGCGCTCGACGCGACCATCCGGCAGCTTACGTCAGTCCTATACATTTTCGATAACTACGAGTAAGGTGGAAGTACTAGTACTCGACGCGGTAACACGCCAATTTTTAAATAAAGAAAAGGACTGCCAGCAAAAGTACCTGACATTTACTCATACAATCCGATAGACTAGTTATTTTTTCATTTTGATAAATTTATATGGTCACCATATAAAACAAATTCCAACTAATAAAAGTAAAGGTCATATTTCCCAAATCACATGTCTAGGATCAAGTACATACTCCCAGTTTCTTAATAAAACTGACCAAGTATATATTTGTCACTTGTGTTTTATAGAAAACTGGCCAAGCGCAAGTCTTGTTAACCCCTGGGACCCTGTTACTAAGCCTACGCTGTCCGTCCGTCCATACGTCCGTCCATCTGTCTGTCGTAATTTTAAAGAGCTGTATCTTTTGACCTGTAATAGATAGTGGTTTTTTTCGGATTACGGGTTATTACGGCGGATTTATTAACAAATAAAAAAATAAAGAACGTGGGCCCCCATTCAGGAAATGTATTTTTTTTCAAAGTATTTTTATTTTTGTTGTATCTTAAAATCTGTAAAACATACAAGCGTCAAATTTGAAATAAAATGACAAAAAATAGGTACTAAAAATTGGCCAATGTAAAATTGGATTCAAAACGAAATAAAATAAAACCTACTCTGCGGCAGTACGAAACCCTCGTTACGCAAGTCCAACTCGCACTTGACCGATTTTTTATTATTCTTTGTATTTTCACGCAATCTAACGTGTTACGCAAATAAATGGTGTGATTGATTAATTAAATTGCAAGGCGCTAAGGCGGCAACCGCTTTTAAAAATCAGTCGTCATCGTCCAATCCCTAGAGCACGCCTTAATCTAAAAAGATTATTACTATGCTCTAGTCATCAGCACGCAATCATCCCTTGATGACTGCATAACCAGATTACGATTCCATCACTCCCCTCCATTGTTACCCCCTCTAATTGAAATAGCCAAACTAGTAGCTATCCTGCGCGGGGGATATGCAGCGGAAAAAGCGCTGGAAGAAAATAAAACGTTTTATTTTAGTGATGATAGTTTTTTTATCCTTGTTTAACAAGTTTGATAAAATTGTTGACACATTATCTGAGTCAACTTATTTTAAAATCTGAATAACTCTTTTGTTTTAAGTTATACTTTGAACAACTTTAAAAATGTTTTTTTTTATGTAAAAAATATAGGTAGTATATAAGGCAAACGAGCATGCGGGTTACCTGAAGGGAAGAAATCACCACTGTTCATAAACACCAGAAGAGTTGAATTTAGTTATTTTCTTTTATAAACCGCTTTTGATTTATAAATAGAGCATTAACGAGTGTCAAAAATGGCATTGGACCATTTGTTTCAAAACAGCAATTGTTTTCAAGTCAAATAGGCACAAAAAAAATTATTCCGTGTATTACACAAAAACACGCTGAATATTTTTTAAATGAAGCGCTGCAAACAAGCCCTTGAATAATCCAATTTTTCCCAGCGAGGTTCGATCTAATTTGTTCCGTTTTACACGCGTCTGCTCTTAATAGTTTTAATTAAACGAATAGTTTGGAGCGTGGAACGGAACGCCATGACGCCGCCATTTTTACCCGCGGGTAGTTTCAGATTTAATAAGGATTTACCTGATTGTAGGGAGGCTATGTTATAGCAGGATTGTATGTTAGCTATATAATTATTGTTACTCATACAGTTCTAGAGTGGAGGACAAGAATTGGCAAACTTGGAGTAAGGCGCCCTCAGACTAGGTGGAGCGATGGGGAGCTCGTTGTTTCCCATATTTTTTTGGTCATAATGTAACTTTTGACATAATTATTGATAGTCATAGGTACATTTTTATATCGCTGGAACCGTTAACTTATAAAAAAATCCTAAATATGTAACGCGTAGGCTAGGTTAGGTTAGGTTTGATTTATAAAAATCCTGAAAAACAAACAGTTTCTAAAAAAAATACGTTATGACTTGCGATAATTATGATCTAAAACACATTATGACTAAAAAATATTATGGCAGACGACATAGACCCGGAGCGATGATATTCTGGTGGTAACTGGAGAAGAAGAGCTGAAGACCGAGCTCAGTGGCGTGCTATGGAAGAGGCTTATGTCCAGCAGTGGACTGATGTGGGCTGCTGATGATGATGATGATACAAAACAACAGGGTGTAAAAAAAAAAAACAATACCTAAATGAATGGTTTTTTACTCGATCTTAGGTGTTATCGTATTGTTTTTTAACTCGGCCGTCATTACTGTCTAAAAGTTGACAATACGATAAGCTATCGAAAGCTATAAGGTTTTACCGTGTAAAATCTCAGCCCTGTATGTATGAATGTTTGTATGTAATATAACGGTTCTTTGTTTCCTCATAGAAGCCGAAAGGATGGGCTGATTATGAGAAACTAGGAGGCGTAAAATTTGTCTTGATGTCGTAAATGTCACTGGGTACTTAAATAAAAAAAAAAAGACAAATTTAAATTTTAAAGTACGCTCACAAAGCTTCTAGTTGTGAGTTTTTTTTCAAAACAAACGAACAAACTTACAAAAATACATAAAACTACACTAATCTAACAAACCGCTACCAGTGGGCATTGTAAGTTGGTTTGGTTAATTTGTAAAAAGTTGGAAAATAAACAATGTAAATAGACCAACAATATTTTAATAGCCATGTTTTAAAATCTATAGAGTATAGGGGGAAGAGTTGATACAGCCAGACCTCAACTCATTCACTAAAATATTCAGTGCCCGGCTACTTAAGTAACATACAAATTGGACTCAATAGTGAGTTGTTGGCATTTTGTGAAAGTTGACGCACTGCACGAATTCAATACTGCGTGTTTGTGTAACACGCGAGTGCCCCATACGCACTAATGGATTATCAGTGATTTGCATTTAGCCGGGTTTGCGGGATGGCGTTATGCAAGATTGCCGAAGTTTAACATGATTTAAATACAGGATGTGTTAAAAAGTGGTTAATAAAAGGCTTTTAAGATGAGCGTCGATATATCCTACTAAGTAAATGCGAAAGTTTGTGTGATTGTTTGTTAGTCCTTAACGCTACAACGGCTGGACGGATTTGGATGAAATGGAGATATTCTGTATTAACACAAAAAAACCAGAGGGAATAGCGATGATTGAAATCTACGCGGATAAACTCGCGAGCTGAAGCTAGTAAAATATAAATCTAGTTATAGTATTAAAACGATGTATAACATTAAAAAACGATTTTATTTGATGAACAAAACAGTAGAAACAAAGCAGGATTCGTACTCAATGTTAAAGTAATTTTTGCAAAAACATTACGAGTTATAATTTAATTTCCAATAATTGTGTCTGTATTTCGTTCAAATCTTGCAAATTAATTTAGAACCAGTCTTTTTGTCTTCGGCATAAGCTGAAAGTAACAACTTAAATATGTCATGATAACCCAAGGACCTGGATAATGTTTTTTTTTTTGGGTCGAATCCGTTTCAGATTACATATAATTATATAAGAATGATTAAGAATTTGAATTTTTTTTGAATTTTTTTTGAATGGACAAAAAAGGTCTCAAAAATATTTTTTTTACAAAAACTTATCGTATATTAGTGTACTTTAAACAGTTGGCTTATATGCATAACTGCATCCCTACCAAACAATGATTCGAACAATGGACACCCGGCACGGTCGAGTGCGAAATAATTGTCTCATAGACCCGACCCGAATAGTTCCACCGATAAAGATGGCGGCGATAGGACCTTACTGTTGGAAATTATTTTACATGCATAATCTATTAATGAATAAACCTGGTTCTATACTCAAAATTAAATCAATGATATCTGGAAGCTCGTTTGTAAATACCTGCGAGTAATTATAATATATTATAAGTGTCCGTCAAAGATTAAATTTTGAAGACAATTTTTTGCCTACTGTGTTTTTTTATTCTGTTATCAGCTGTGTGTTATATACTCGTACTTAACAATTTATGAGGAGATAAAGATTTTTAAAAAAGACATCAATTAACTAGGTTTAACCTAATCTGTACCATTTGACTTGTAATGTTATGTTACCAATAAAGTATCATTTATCATTTATCATTTGACTAAATTAGAGGTTTAGTTTTGTTTAGTAGGGCTTTTGCAACTTCGGCTCCATGTACGCCTTCCAAAGGTCTGGAACTCCCATAGTCCAGTCCCATAAATGACTACATTTTAATGAAATTTGGCACACCTTAACCTAAATTGCCACATACAATACTTTTTACTCCAGAACATTCGACAGTTCCCATAGGAAAAGCAATAATCGTGTCCTACGCGGACGGATTTGCTAGAGTTTAATAAAAAATAAAAAGACTTACCGTAAAGGTGTTTAGATTCTCTATTATTTTGTGGAGCTAGTGCGGCCGCGGTGTCGCGGGCAATCAACCGTTTTACTGCCCTTTGTCTTCCTCAATCGCCGCTCCGAGACCGGGGGAGTCGCGGTAAGGTCGGCAAAATACGCTTTCTCACGTTCTAAAGGTTCGTTTATGTAGATCAAGTGCCTAACCTAACTTAACCTTTTCAACGCCTTACGTCAAATAAAAAATGTGTAACTGACACACCAAACATGTTTGCCATGCTATGCAAATTACAACTTAATTCATACGAAACTAAGTTTTTTTAATCTTTAACTTGTGTCGGCTTTGGCCGACGGTGGCGTCAGTGGCATGACTTTCAGAGGTCGGCAAGAGCATACTGTGGCATTCAAAAGTGGCATGGGTAAATTTGATAGATATTAGATCAGGGGCCTTTACGAGATGCACAAGGGTAACGTCAGCGGTTTTCAAAAATGAAATGTATGGAATTGACATAAGCACTAGACGAGACCGTCCAGCAGCTTACGTCAATCCTTTACATTTTCGATATTGATAACGTTCGGCGAATACAACTTGTCTAGGGCCACGAGGGTCTTTGAGAAGATGCATAACTAAATTAAGCGATATTCGAAAACTAACAATATGTGTGGTATTGACATAAGCAGTTGACGTGACAGAGCGTCAGCTTACGTCAATCATGTAAATCTTGTCAAAGCTCCTTGAGGCTTTATTCTACTTGGACTAAATCTAAAAATACAGTAATACAAACTTACCAAATGCTTTATTTTTCATAAATTATAACTGTTTGAGATCTACTTATGGATTTCATTTAAAATAAAATCATAGCCATAGCTTTTGCTTCGACGGGTAAAAAGTTAATAAATACCAAATACACAGTCAGTAACGCAAGTGTTGCTCGGACGATGTCCGTATCAGATTTTTGCGAAGCTCGTAAACCGCGCAAACAGTCGTATCGTGTGTAATGGCGCGAACGCAAACTGCAGCCGTTAAGTCTTCAGGCAAACCAACAAAACAAAACAACAAGGAATTTTCTAGAGCGCCGCGTTTTCTTCAATTGAAGTTACAAAGAAGCTAGAAAGTTCTTAAATGAGGTTTGCGTAAAACAATAGTGCAGAAAATAGGTTAGAAGATTAAGACACATCAAAAAGGTTATTTTTGTCTAAAGAGAGTAAAAGAAAGACGAATCTGTTTGACAAGCTTTTATTTAGTTATGTCAAAAATGTCTATGCCTCTGACAATAAGGTCTATCTAGACATACTTACATGATGGCTATTTTATAGATAATAGCGAATTTGACTGAACCAACTACCACTGTGACGGCACAAAAACTTGCCCTATATAATTTTTAAACAAATCTTACCTTATCTCTCATTTATAAAAATACATATGGAGGTAACGTTTTAAAGATAGGTACTTTCGTACATCCATGACTTTCAGTATCCTAAGATTACATAGTTGTCTTTGATGTATCATTGTCTGTCGGGTTCTTGAATAATAAAACAAGAATTCTAAAATAATGTTAATCGAAATGATTTTAGACCAAACAATAAATTAAGACGAACAATTTTATGCGTTTCAAAGAGACTCATTTTAGAAAAATATAAACACTAATAATTCATGCCATTTATCTTCTTATCTCACGCAATGCCACTTGTACAAAAACAGTCTCGCGACAGTATGGGAGGGCCGTCCCATGATTTACGCCCTCTTGCTCATGCTAATCGAGGGCTAAGTAGCTCTCCTGATTTATGATCGGGATTAAAATATAATTATTTCACTCCCACCGCGTTTGTCAGGGAATCGCTAATGCCTTATCGGTGGCTGAGATTTTGGGAGCGTTTATTTGCGTTGACGTTACAATGCGTGGAACATCAAGGTAGATTAAGATTTTGGGGTGAAATTACGTTTGTTTTGGAATTTGTTGTGTATTTGCCAATTTGTGTATTAATTGTGGCTACATGGGCACTTTTGCATGTCAAAAATCTTTCATAAGGAGATCACTGCTTAGGAGCGCTGAAAGAAACTTTTTTACATACATACGTAAACTCACGCCTTCATTCCCAAAGTGGGGTAGGCAGAGCCATAGAATTACCAACAACTCTAAAAGTTTGTTGATTATTCTGTTACCACATTTTGCACAATTAGACTAAATATATACCAGTGTATTAGTGACAGGTTGCAAGCCCATCTCCTAACAGTACTACAAGCCTTTATTCCCTTAGTCGCCTCTCACGACATCCACGGGAAGATATGGAGTGGCACTATTCTAACCCGGCAACCACACGGGGAAGATTAAAATATCACTAATTAAAATTATACTACTTATTCGAACGCTTATGTCAATTCCATACATATTGTGACAGAAATTCATCTTGTCTAGGGCCTTAGGTCGTTAATTTTTCCAATATCATGCATAAATTGAAGTTATGCCTGCTCTCAGTTATTTGACTTAAAGAACTATCATAAAGTCAACAGTGTGGTTCGTCAAAGTAGAATAAATAAAGTGCCAGTTTTGATATTTCGATCACATTGGGTAAATTCTAAGTTTCAAGAATACAATGAGGATCTCAAACACAAAACTTCAATGTCTTTATCCATCAACATGAATAAAAGACGGTAAATAGAAAGTCTGACGCAGACGCGGGTAATGGTTTGAGCGGACAAATGAGTCGCCGCCGGGCTGACTTGGCTGCCATTCAACAAGATACATCTCAACTGGCTGGTAATCGGATTGTGGATTATTTAACCGAGTGTCCAAGAAGAAGGACAATGTTTTTGATCTGAATGTAATTATGTACGTAAGGTCTGTTCATTCTTACTTGTCTTATATAGTAAACAACTTTCTTACCTCAAAATGAACCTTTTTTGGCTAAAACAGCTATTTTAAACAAAATAAAGCAATCACAGACAATACATTGGTCAAGTGATGTCCAAAATGTTTACTCAGTTTACTTTATTTACGATAAAAGAGCTGTTTTAGCTAAAAAAGGTTCATTTTGAGGTTAGAAAGTTGTTTACTATACAGGGTGTTCGGAAAAAGGTCTGACAAACTTCAGGGACTAACTCTGTAGGTCATTCTCATCAACTTTTATTATGGGACCAACATCGAAAGCGACTTTTCTCTCTATAATATACTAGGTATGTAATAGTATTTTTCACAATCGTGTTATAATAGAGAGCTTTTTAATCGAGTACCGTGTTTAGGCCACGAAGCTTGCTGAGTGGCCTAAGTAAGGTACGAGATTAAAAAGCTTGATTATGACACTATTGTGAACAATACTTTTTGTACGAGTTCATTAAAATTAATACTTTAAGTCATTAATACGAGTATATAAGAAAACTAAATATCGTAAGTACAGATGAATTACCGAGAGCGTGGAATTGCATATGTAGTGGTTGTACCGTTCGCATGAAAAGGAAAACCATTTAAGTTTTCTTCTTAATTTATTACCCTAAACAAGTGGAATAAGTAATTCTTTTTTGCTTTTAGTCGCTATCATTTATTTAAATTTTCATCTTTAAGGTTGGAAATTGGTTATGGGACAGATGCAAATTAAATTATATTTAAAGTTCTCCTGATGACTTCTTCATCAAAATCATCTACTGCCGACGGACCGTACGTAACTTTTTGTTACTCGGAGAGAGGAATTTTTTCGTTGCTTTGAATTTGTCACTCTTACTCTCAGTCAAAATTTGATAAATAGTCGAGAGAGAAACACCTGTAGCTTTTTCAACGGATTGGGCAGCGGTGTAAGGTGAATTTAAATTTATCATTAGTTCGAATTCAAGTTCGTCGATTACAGACGTGAAGGTATGTATGTATGTACAATAAAATAAGACATATATTTTAGTGCATTGTAAAAAGTATTTCGAATTTGACACTGACATTATTTTTGTACTTATTTATTATATAACAAAACTCTTTTGATGCTGATGGTATAAGAAGTAGAGGAAATTTAAATATAGAATGCCTGTAAAGACATGTTACCACTACATATGCAATTCCACGCTCTCGGTAATTCATCTATACTATCACACCACCGGGGTCCGTAATGTTGCAGACTGTGCTGTGACTGGCTAAATACTAGCCAATCACAAAGCGCATTTTTTTATTTTTTTTTGCTCTGGATACAGAAGCAAGTTTAAGTAGATTTTTGACAGATGACGCGACGCTGCTACGTTCCGAAACGCCATTGATTGGCAATTTTGTATAATTTCGAGTCTCCAAACAAGGACACATATTATTAAAATACGAAGTTCTATTTTCAAATTTTTTTCGGTTGTCTGGAGCGTATCGAAATGGTTTTTTCGGTCGTTTCGGAAGTAACATAGACTATGCAACGATGAAAAGAGTGACGTTGCAGTATTCTCTATGAAATCTTAATACACAGATTACAAAAAGATTATTTGCTAAACCAATAGATTTGGACTTGCTTGTATCCTTGCTTATAAAATGAACAAATTTGTTTTGACCTCAAACTGCTTCTCTCTCTTTCCACCTACTTTCGGGTAGACACGACAAAGATTAGTCTAAGGGCCTGTTTCACAATCGACGAGTAAATTTATCGGCATTTAAAGTTGGCTCTTTCCTTGTCTATTTTTAAATGTAAGAAAGAGATAGGGCTAAATTTATCTGCCAAATAGGGTGGTGGAACCAATAATGAACAAGGACCAATGATGGACACAGATTTTTATGGTACAGAAGATAAGGGCTATTCATTTATTTTGAGACAATCAATGTGTAACCTTATGATCTTTGGATTAAGAGACAAGTGTCCATTATTGGTGCCTTCAGCTAAAAGTGTCCAACATTGGTGCCGTCACCCTATGCTTGACTTGTCGATTGTGAAACAGGCGGTAAGTATTTCTCGAGCCATTAAGAAAATAGTCACAAAGGTGATTAATACAATCCCAGCTAATTAATTGATCTATGTGAAGTAAAAACCATTACCCTCCACACACCACAACTCTCAGGGCGCGATTCCAAAAGGGTGTCGACTAACATCCGACGGTGATGGATGCGCGCGGAAGCGGAAATGGTGCCGATCGGCAACCTACCCTTAACAGATCCATTTTTCATTCACGTTTGTGATGAGTGTTAAGTGATCTTTAATGTTGTGTTTACGGTAAAGCTATATTTCTTAAAAAATAATGGTGCACATCCGATGTTTGAAGTACAGGATGAGTATATTGTTTACATTCACAACATAATCACTCTGTATAGGTCACGCACCTCCACCATAATAACCTTGGGATTTATTCTGAAATAAATACCTACTCTGGAATTATAGGTTTAAAATATAACTATTTATTTTCTTTAGCTTTAAAGATTAGATGCTTAGCAGCGACACCTCTAAAATTATATAAAAACGAACGGTCGCTGTTCTATCGATTCATTTGCCTTTAAATTCAAATATTTAAAAGCAAATTGTACATAAGCATCAAAACAGGTACAGTGTAATAAGGTCTATTTTACAGATTACAACCTTACTACACTACACTACCCTTAAGCCCTTCTCATGAAGGGAAATAGAGTCTGGACCGTGGTGATTTTTTACACACTCAAAAATTGCCAAATTGTTCTAACCGCGGTAAGAATTCGTTTTATTATCGTTTGTCACGGTGTCATGTTTTTTTTTTAAATAGTATTAAAGGATTTAGATTTCAAACTAATATTCCAATAAACCGAAAACTTCACTGAAAAAAAATATTGGTCGCTTCTAACAAAATTGTGATTGTTGTGCATAGGCGTCTTGAATCCATACGAGCCTGACAAGACGTTAGACGCATCAACTAAGATGTTAGTTGAATCGCTAGAGAACTTGCTGTTTTTACTATCAGTTTTGTTTGGTATAACTAATATCATGAATAGTGTATTCATTTGATGTCAACTAAGAGAAAACCTCTCTTGGTTAGCTCACATTTTTTTGAGTGTTGAAAATTGAGAACTTCCTCCTTTTTGTTTGAAGTCGGTCACAAAGTATTACAATAAGTGTAAATAATAAGTCTAATAAAAATCTAGCTTTAGAAAACCCAACTGCTGTTTGGATGATGTCTCAATATAATAAAATAACAAATAATAAATAAATAAATATCAAGGGACAATCTGATCGCTAATGTTAGTTATCAATAAAATTGTATTATATTTTTTTGTTTCGCCAATTTCACATCAAAAATATGTTTGTAAGTTCAAACGGTTCGTCAGTAGTCGATTGCAAATAAAATTCCTACAAAATAAATTGGTGGTATTGTAAAGTATATAACGACTTCTTTGCCATATGAAAATCACAAAGCTATTATTAATAAAATCGCTAACAACATATCAAATGTCCAATCTTCATACACGCAACAAACAGACAGGGGAGACATTCAAGTATGGCCGACTTATGATAGTTAGTGAGAGGTTAACAATGGCGATCGAGTGCCCACCAGTGGATAATGCCGATCATTACATGGACATCTTTTGTCTGTTTCCCTAATTGACCGGCCATAGCAACGGGAATATAATTGGAACGCATGGTTATATTTTTATCGGGTATTTAGTATTATTTTCGTGTGGACGGGATCATATCAGATGCTCATAAAGGTATGCATCAAATTAATCTACAGTTGCTTGTAGAGGTATGGAGTGGTCTATGTTAGGCATTTAATTTTTCGAGTCAATCACAGTATGATTCAAAAACCGGAACTTTTAAAAATCGATGAACTTCTGAAATTTTGGCTTGCTTAACTCACCATCAACTCCCTGCTAATAAAACAGACATAATTTAAATACAAGTTAGCTAGTTAATTAAATTAAACTAGCTTATCAATTTGTTGACGGTTTATATTCCGATGATTCTAAGTTGTCTCGTCAGCATTATTTGCCTCGTAGTGCGTATGTCTTTAATTTAGTCTCTGGTTTTGTCGACAAAGCATTGTAGGCAAAACGATAGGTACCCAACTCTGCATATACGCGAGGGGGCAACTTAACTTTGCCAATTTATTTCTTTAACTAATTGAAAAGTGAGTCGTTTAGTACACTGACACCTGTGCAGGACTAAACTTGGGGATGAAGGCAAGTGGATAACGCCATTAAAGTTGGGGGTTGGACACATGACTAAAGTTAAGTCCTAGACGATCATCTCGATTAGGATGACATTTGGCAGACCGGCAAAAAGAGATGTATGATAAGCAAGGACTGGGCAGAGTGGCGTGACAATTAAGAAGCCTTTACATCCCTTTACGATGATTAGGTGATACACTTTCTGCTAGCGTTAAAAATGCAAAACATTAAAGACTGCCCGACTAAAGAATATTTTTAATTTTACAAAGTTGTGCGACCTTGAAACTCTATAGGTACAAAAAAATGTATTGTTAGGCTTCAAGGAGGAGCTTACATTCATGGGTTCAAAACACTATAAATCGAATCCAAAAAAAGCCGAATCGGAGTAAAAACTTCTAAATCTAACTTACTACGTCGAATTTAATTTCAACAAGCAAACCTCGTTATTCATTTCTTAATAACTCGTAGGTCTTGACAATTTTAATTATGAAACTATTTTAGGCAACGCGAAATCCTTTACCGGTAAAGCGAAAGACAAAGTGAACTTACCAACAAAGGGATTACCGTGCAGATTACCGGTTTCTTTTACTTTTTGTTTATAATTGAGCGCTTTGAGCTCGAAAGTTTTAAAGTCCTTTGCTGTTTGGCGGAGTGTTTCACTGCCAATGACCGGGAAGGCATCGCTGGGGATGCGATGTACAAACAAAATGGAGGTGATAGAAGCAGGGCCTCCATTATAGGCGATAAAAACCATATCATCTTTACAGTAATGGTGGCTGACGTCAAAACAATACCGTAACAGAGGGCTTATTTTCTAACGCACTCGCAATCACAACCGTTTTCGTTTTGAAAATCGAAATCTTGTCTGCATACAAAATGAAAACAATTGCCCCACTTTGAAGCCGGTTGCGATTGCGAGTGCGTTAGACAATAGCCTCCCAGGTCAAATACGATATCGTTTTTACCGCCGGGAATACAGGCCCTGGATGGTGTAAAAACTAGTGAAGTTTCTAACGCGGTCTTTATCAATTTGCACCGTGGTTTAACTATGGTTATTTACGGCAATTATAATTATGTTTTTAGAGACTATACTATCAAGATATTTTTTTACGTAGCTTACCTTTTGATTCTAAATTGTAATAACTCTAAGCGCTATTATAATATGGATTAACGATAAGGGTCAAAATAGTCGCAGAGGAGATCTTTGGGGAAAGCAGCAGAAGATTTCTCTTTTTTATATGACAATGGTAAAAAAATCCAAACGTCATCTCATTATTATTATTCTCTGTTTGAATGACATCCTGTAGGACCTTCCACAATCATCGCCATGATACCAATCAAGTCATTGTCAGTTTTAAAATGCCACATCAAGGGAACCCTCGCTCCGGTACACAAACGTAATCCGGTACTTGTGGCTCGAGTAGAAAATTGTACCGACTAACTTCCTTTGTCCACTGACCACTCGGCGAATTTTTTACTATTATTCAGTGACTGGAAGTCATGGAGCGGCGCAATTTGGCGGTCTTTTTCTGTTGAGAAGCCACATGTAATAATGAAACGTTTTTATACCTGAGTACAGTGCAACAAAAAGAAAAGCTTTTTAGATTATACGGATGTTATCTATGACTTTAACCCCGCTGAACAAGTTTTTTTAAATGTAAGAACTCGTGTGGTTGCCGGGTTAGAATAGCGCCACTCCATGTCTTCCCGTGGATGTTGTAAGAGGCGACTAAGGGAATAAAGGCTTGAAGTACTGTTAGGCTATGGGCTTGCAACCTGTCACTAATACACTGGTAAACATCTTAGCCTATTTGTGCAATATTTGGTTACAGAATTATCAATGTTGTTGGTAATTCTGTAGCTCTGCCTACCGCACCCCCGTCTGGGAATGAAGGCGTTTGTTTATGAGTTTACGTTTATTTCTAAGAAGGCCACTTTTACAATTTTATGTTTCTAGTTTCTCGGTTCAAATTAAAAAATGTATCCAATTTGTAATCTACCTATGCCCTCTTTCAGTAAATATGTTATAAAACTGTGATATTATGTGTGGGCCTATCCAAAAAAAACTGATGGATATTTTGAGGAAGGCTATTCCTTGATTTCTAAATAGTCTTTGTTGATGCTCAATTGTTTAAAAAAAAGGCTTTAAATACTTAAAATGTAAGTATTTATATTTAAAACTGAGTCACAAACGATATGACTAAATTACAACCTATTACTGATTGTGAAGAGGGTTCAGTACAATACCTTTCGTTCCTTATAAGCGAGCAAATTGAAAGCAATGAAGTTGAAACCGTAAGTTCTCAATCATTCAAGTTAACGACAGAGAGGGGCGGCCCTCGGAGGGAGCTTATGTGCTTTGGATGTGGCTTAATTGTACATTTTAACACTATTAGTTTTTACCTGACTATGGCAAAGGAAAGGTTATGATTTTAGCAGTCTATGCACGAATGTAAATATATAAATAAATATCACAACCAATTGACCTAGTCCCAAACTAAGCTCTAGGCTTGTACTATGGGTACTAGACAACGATATAAATACTAATATAGAGAAATATATACTTAAATACATAGAAAACATCCATGACTCAGGGACAAATATTCGTGCTTATCACACAAATATCTGCCCTTACCGGGATTTGAACCCAGGAACGCTAGCTTCGTAGGCAGGGTCACTACTAACTAGGCCAGCGCATCGTCGAACGCGTATGTATGTTTGTGTTCACGTTTGTTCCACTATAGCGACTTGGTTTTTTTTTGGTATGTAGGGTAAAACACCTAATTACTGGCCTCTAAAATACCAGTTACTGGCACATAGTGATTGTTGAATTATCGTCTATGTTACCTTATGTTAAAGTTCATAGGCCAATAATTGGTAGGCGGTCAACAATAGGGCAGTTCACCCTAGACAACCGAGCAAACAGGCCAGCGGGCCTTTATTATGGTCGTGCTTAACGATGTGGATAAACGTGGATAAAGCAACTGTCACTTTCCGACCAGTATGTAAGTGTGAGAGTGACGGATGCTTTATCTAGCGCGATAAAACGGTCTCTGATGGTAATTGGATTCTGAAGGCCATGGATATTTTAAATCTTACAATGAAAATACTTATAGAATTTCGATAAACGAAGTGTCAATTAGGTCGTTATTATCGCCTGGGTAACATAGGCTACATTTTATAGAAAAAACTTAATATGACGGACTTTACAACCTTGGCCACGTTTTTCTTTATAACTTATAAATAAAGTATTATTTTTCAATAAAAAAATGCACAGAGACGTAAAATATAAAAAAGTGTTTGAACATGAGCAAATAATTAGTAGATATCATTTCGAAGTAACTATTTGCGTGTGAAAACTGAAACTAGAAAAAGTCGGGTTTCACAATAAAATTATTAATTGTAAAAAAACTCGGAATTTCCCTTAACGTCAATAAATGTGACTAATCTTTCACATAGATATACAATTTCTATAAAAAAAGATATAAATGCACCTTTTGAAGTTTGACTTTCATATGAAAAACGTTTGGGTGCTCAACATTACACCTTTGGCCAAGGCTGAATATGGACGACAATACAAAGCATGCAATCGGGTATAATTGATGAAGCGTTTAGCCCAAGTATCTAGTATCGAAACACCTTTCAACGAAAGTATCATGACGCAGAATTTTCATTTAATTGAAAGTCATTATTTACCATATGAGTAAATTTTTTAGTCACAAGTCTAACCTAACCTATGTAATTAATGTTTAAGATATCCTGAAAACGTCATGTTTCCAGCAGAAAATAGCGTTCGATGTAAAAGATACAATGATGGTTTGCCAAATACGAGGCTTAGTCGAAGAAACTGACAGACGAATCAAGTCACAGGCCAAACTCCCAAACTCCTAAACATACAGTCGGCCTTATCAGTAACAACACTAACTGCCCACTTAAAAGCAGAGGGTTTATTGTCTAACGCACTCGCAATCACGATCGTTTTCATTTTGAAAATCGAAGGCTTGTCTGCATACAAAATGAAAACAATTGCTCCACTTTGAAGCCGGTTGCGATTGCGAGTGCGTTAGACAATAAGCCCTCAGGTCCTTATCAAACCAACCAAAACATCATCATTTCAGCCCAAATCCACCCACTGCAGGGTAAAGGCCTCTTTATTTTCACGCCATGTTGCCCGGTCTTGTGCTAACGCCATCCATCCTTTCCCAACTGTCTGCCAAATGTCATCAGACCAACGAGTGAACGAACGAAAACATACAGAAGAAATAAGCAACTCATTCACTTCCACAGCTTTTGAATTAAGTCTGCGTAGTTTACTTAGACATACACCCTAGCATGATTTTGAAAGTGACGCATCCATTTTGTTTTCGTCGTAGGCCTTTTTCCGCAGGACAACTTAATAATATAAAAGCGAGCAAAATTGTCGACTCCTCCGACTAATGGTCGTTCGTAAACTATTTATTTAGCTTGAGTTAATGGCAGGTTTTTCCTCTAATTGTTCTACTTGTTAAAGTTAACGTATAGAATAGACATCATTTGATGCAATTTGACCAATACAGGTGAAACAATGCAGTAAAAGGCCCAAATCAAAATACCCTGAGTGCACCGTATATTTAAGGTTTAAACAGACAAAGTTGGTACGTTAAAATAATAATAATTCTTACTGCAATTATTAATTAAGTAGGTATAGTTAATCAACAACTAATTATATTTAATTATGGCTAATTATTGCATTATACTGCAATGTTTAAACTATTGGTCAAATTGCATCAAATAACCTCTGCATTAAAAGCGCATGCCTTTATTTAGTGCCATTATCCTACTAATATTATAAATCCGAAAGTTTGTGAGTTTGTTTGTTTCTCCTTCAGACTGCAATGGATGGACGGTTTTCGGAGATATCTTATACCTACCCTCATATAACATAAGCTACTTTCACCCCAGGAAACTTAAAAAAACCCGAAGGAATAAAGACAATCGAAATCTATACAGACGAAGTTGCGGGCAGAGCTAGTGAATGAATTACTGAGAAATTTAATTGTGAAAAGTTACTGCATGATAAAGGAGGACATAGGACACCATTATAGTAAACCACTCTTTTTAATTGAACAAAAATTAACCTACATTTCCTAATTAATAATTAATATTCGACAGTTCCATCATTATAAAAGAAACTTGCTTAACAATGTTGTCGTTGTCACAAAAACGACAAATGCAGCTTTGTTGGTTTTACCTTTTGTGCACAAGTAAAGAGACTATAATAAACATTATTCTAAACCAAATAGGGTAGAATTTTGATCAGAAATACAGCAGGGCACATTGTATTGAAGCATTTGTGAGTCGTGGTCAGTTGACGTTATTCAAACGTGGTTTTCGACAGGCTTTGGCCATTTTTGGATATTCCTGGTATGGTAAAAGCATTAGAACCTCTTACAATTTTTTAACGGTAATTTATAAAATTAGGTAATTTTTTAAACTAATGCGCATAATAATCTATCTGTTTATAAATATAAATAAATCACTGAAACGCTTAACTTCTCAACGACTGCAATTTAAAGCAGGGGCGAAAACGGAGGCCGCTATTAAAAATGAAATATAATACAATTACAAATCATGTTTAAAACCCAGCCTGTAACTTAAACCGGTTAAGCTTTTTTTTGCCTTAAGATTTGTTATCTATCTATTTGACATCTAAGTCAGAGTCTAAGTAGAGTTGTTACTACGAGTACCTATTCTCTTTACTTCACAATACAAATAAAGAACAAACACAAATAAAAATAAATAAGTTCCCTAATTAAATGCCGTGATAAGTTAAAAGATTAACTTTAACAATGAAACAGCTTTAATTTGTTTTAAAGTTATAAAGTGTAGAAAAAGAAAAAACAGAAAACGAAGCAATTTATTCGGTGCTGATTTACATTAAAAAAAAGACAGGGTGCATAACTAATATAAGTTTTTAGAGTTGTAGGTAATTCTGTAGCTCTGCCTAGCTCACTCTGGGATAACAGGCGTGAAGGTATATATGTGTATGCTATTACTGAATTGTGTCAGTATTCAATGCAATGCCCATAATAGGCAAGACGAAACCAATTTGACCGAGCCACTTCAAACTAGCGTCAAAAGCAGCACAGGGCAAAAGCAGGCCAAACGTTCCAATTATAATTACAAAATTAACAGCAGTACCACAAAATGCTGACCAAATCAATCCCCAGACTTGTATCAAAAATTAACCTCATCCAATTTTGTAAACCCATTCTAATAATGTTACTAATTTGCGGATTCGATTTTAACGTGTGGAAATTCAAAATGTGTTTCAAAATTTTTGTAACAGCGTATTGTCTTTTCTTGGTTATGTTTAATGTGTTTGCCAACATAGAATGTTGTTCTGGTCAACTCTTGACGACGACTTGGTCTGTCATAGAGTACACAGCATCGGTAATTGCAACTTTGGTTTTGAAAAACCAAGTCACCAACTATTTTCAAAAGCTAACAGACATCGACGCCTATTTGAAAATTGGGACTAAATACTACTCGAGCATGAAAAACAAAATGATTCTGTTTACGTTCATACTGTGGGTGATAAGATTGGTGTATACGATCATGTATTGCTTTTGGTTTCCATATTTTGAAAGTTTGAGCCTGTTTTTAATATCACAGTTTTCCTTATTGGCTCTTGATTTGAATCGAGTGTGGCGATTTATTTTATTCGATATGACGAGGTATCGATTGAAGATGTTGCGGTGTCGATTGGAAGAGATGAAACATTGTAATTATTATTGTTACGTGAGCAACTTCAAAACGATTAAGCAATCGAGTATTAGGTTTTGTTTAGATTTGTATAAACATTTGGCAGATGCTTTGGACATTATTACACCTGAACTGCACGCATCTGTAAGTAGAAATGGTTTTCTAAGTAATAAGTTTAGTGGTCAGTGATGTTTACCTACTTTTAATAAGGACCAATTTTTTGCAGCTTTTCATTAGCATCGTTTGCACGGTACCAAAAATTATACTGAATGCATATCATATTATATTGGTAGTAGAAAGTTTGGTAAGTATTTTTTTTATTTTATGTACCTGAGATAGTATCTTAGACATTAAACACTCTCTGATTTAGTCCCAAGCTGGAATTTCCGATAATATAGAAAATATCGCAGATATTTTTTTTATTTAAAGTTGTGCCTGCCGTAATCTTCAATATTTTGATCTTGTTATAGAAAAAAAACACGAATAATACTAATACTACAATGCTCATTTCGTTTTTTTAATAAAACTTAATAACCCTAACTTGAATATTTTAAACTAAAAAGGTTTAAAATTTAAGTAATATGAATGAGGATCAAGTACTTATGTGAAATATTTACTTTTATTTGTAACACAGGAGCCGTTTGCTTCGGTGGGTTTTGCGGCTCTCCACGTGGCGCAAGTGACGCTCTTCATTTTTGCTCCTTGTGTGGTGGTGGAGCATTATGGCGTCGAGGTGGAACGCATGCGACTGTTGCTTGTTCACATGCTTCTTGATGATCCAGGTCTGTGGTGTCACTGACACAGTATTTGCTACCTCTATCAACGCCATTCTCATTATTTTTAATACCGTTATTAACGCTATCTTCATCATCATTATTAATGTCATCGTCATGAATCATTCCAAGAACTTAACTTACTTTTTGACTGTGCATGTTCCAAATGTCTGCATCATTACGTAGTTACAGAAACTGTTTTCTATTAACTGGTTCTATTTTCAATATAGCTTCTGCATCGAACTTATTATGAACTAGCTGATGCCCGCAACTGCCATAATTCATGTATTGTCTTGGACTCTTACAATATACCGGGTAACTTACGTACTTCTCCGGGAATCAATCTGTCTCCATACTCAAATCGGTTCAGCGTTTTAGCTGTGAAAACGTAACAAAGAAACAAACAAAAGTAACTTCGCATTTAAAATGTTATAGTATAGATTATGATTGTATTTCCTCTGTTATTAACCGCCAATTTCACAATCGACAAGTAAAGCATATTTGAAAGATAAATTTAGCTCTCTCTCTCTTTTTTACACTTAAAAATAGACAAGGAGAGAGCCAACTTTAAATGGCAGATAAGTTTACTCGTCGATTGTGAAACAGGCCTTTAATCTGTAATCTAAAATAAATTGAGAACAAATTTGACGGCTTGGTATGTTTTTTTTATAGATGAGAAGACGAAAGAAGAGGTGAACCTTTTCCTACGCTACACCGACTTCCGTCCATTCCGGTACCGCGTGTGGCGCATACTCCCTGTCACCATCGTGCTGCCTTTGGACCTGCTCAACCTGTGCACCACATATGTCATCGTGCTGATTAACTTCTCTCATCTCTACTGATATAACTGTTAAATTGATAAAATTCAAAATTTTGAGCTGATATCTGAAACAGTTTATCAAAAATGGTTAAGAACCACCGCAGGTAAACAAGCTTTGTTTAAAAACAGATTAGTTCATTCGTACTTAAGCTACAATGCCACAGATACACAATCCTCTGTTTCCTCCTCCTCTAAGGTTTCTGTAGCCTTTGTCAAGTCATATTTAATTAAATACACAATGCAAGTTGCAAATGCCTTACTTACGACTCTGCTTTTGGTATTTTAAATTGACCTTGATTGCGGCCGAGTTTCAGTAACCAAACTGACATCACGTCGCAAATCATCTACTGCTGCACATAATTATTTAAAAATTAATAAATGGAACCGGACGGGCGACTAACATCGTTCACTCTCTTAGGTGTTTTATAACCTATTACACTGATCAACTCATTAGGTAGGTACCCTTCTTTTGGATGGCACTGTTAGATTAAATTAAAGACCATCCATTAACTCAAAATTGATTTTGATCACTAAACTATCCAGTATACGATTTCCTCAACTTCTTTTTGTAGATGGTTTTGAATAATATTTTTTCAAAACACATTTTACTTCTATACTCGGTACATGGTCTATATGGTCTGTCTGTCCGTCAGCAGCAAAGATGTCTATAGCTTATACCAAACATTTACCGTGTAAGATATCTGCATTGATAATGCAAACCACAACACATAATAAACGTCAGATCGCAGTGCAATAACTGTGCATATAAATGCAGTGCAACCCGCTAATTCGGGCCTAATGGTGCAAATCACTGACTCGGAATCTATTAGCGGACTCATTACTGATTTACATAATGCGTATCTAATAGATAATTATGTTGAATTGGAGTATCAATGTTGAATGATTATCGTAAGTGATGCATGTAATATTGAGTAGATGTTAATTGTTAGTATTGTTTTAATGTAAATTCCGTGTGTTTAGAAAATACAAGTACTTATACTATTTTAGGTGTTTTCGTTTTGCAGAAAATGTACTTCATTTCTGTTCTAAATATTCAGTCTATTTTTTGGCCTTATTAAAGGATCGATTAGTTAACCAAAGTTAAAAATACGCCGACGAGACGTTTACGCAGTGAAGTGTCACGTTTTATAAAAAGAAAGAAATAAATACATTTAAGAAAGAAATACATTTTTTAACGCTTCTTCAACGCCGAACGGTGTGGTCACGTTCAAAAGACTTCTGACTAGTTACTTAAGAATTATTCTTTCTGCCAAATCAGAGATATGGAGATTATACAGGGTGTTAGGTATATAGTGGATAATCCTTGAACTACGGATTGAGGGCACTTAGGACGTTATGAAAAAGCTAAAATAGGTTTAGTAAAAGTCGCACGGTTTTCGAGATTTTTGGACAATTTTGTTTTTTTTCAAAATTGACACCCTTACTTGACTTTTTGGTCATGGTTAGTGTACGAAGATATTTTTTTTAATTTTCTTTTTACCTTAATAATGTTTAATAGTGGTGCTATTTAAATTTTAGAATAAAAAAATAACTTCAGTTTTCCGCAAAATTTAATATGAAATAATCGACTCAATTGCGGAAAACTGAAGTTATTTTTTTATTCTAAAATTTAAATAAAACAATATTTACTGTTTTTAAATCTCTATTAAATGGGCATGTTTTTAAGCTCATGGGCAGCCTTGTGGTAGTGTATTTTTTTTTCACTGCAACATCTCAAAGTTTGGTAAACGTTCGATCGAAGATGCAAAATTCAAGATTGCGTTTTTTTTTTTAATTAAAGCACGGTAGTGACGCCATATTGGTAATGTTTATCTGATAGCACCACTATTAAACATTATTAAGGTAAAAAGAAAATTAAAAAAAATATCTTCTTACACTAACCATGACCAAAAAGTCGAGTAAGGGTGTAAATTTTCAAAAAAAACAAAAATATCCAAAAATCTCGAAAACCGTGCGACTTTTACTAAATCTATTTTAGCTTTTTCAAAACGTCCTAAGTGCCCTCTATCCGTAGTTCAAGGATTATCCACTATATACCTAACACCCTGTAGAGAACAGAAGAGGAGCGATGATTGGCCATTTATTGAGGCACGACATGCTGATCAAAAACATTATAGAGGGAAAGACTGAAGGCATGAGACATAGAGGAAGACCAAGAAGAATGTACATGGACCAAATCAAGGAGACGGTGCATAAAGAGGTCAAGGAGGCAGAGAGGAGAGAAGATTGAAAATTACGCCACCGACAAGAGAAATCTCTTAAATTAAGAGAGACAGAATTCCAAAGAAGGTTAACTGCATAGTAATAGTAGAAGCAATTTAAATTGAATGTGGTTACCAATAGAGTATAGAATCCTTCAACTACCCAGCTTCAGAGTATTTTAAGCTTCAATATAATAAGCATTCTCGTCATAAGATTAAAATGAAACTAGGTTTCGTCCTTGAGTGTATTTCCTTGATTAGAAAATAATAATGTTTATCTGTATAATAGATATCGTTTCAAAATTATTTTTGTTCTTTTAGCCAACCCCACCATATTCCCACTTTGACTAATAAATTTCTTGCCCCGCAAAATATAAAATAAAGTATAAAAGCAGAATAAAAGAACTAGAACAATTTAATTTACTTTCAGCTCCAACAAAGACTGGGTTTATAGAAAAAGGTACGCGATGAGTGCCCAATACTACGAGGACGGCAATTGGATATCCTGTATTTTTGCTTGTTTTCTGTAAACAGCATGTAAACGACTCGACGATTGAGCCCATTCTGTTTGCTTTTGGCAATGGACTTCGATTCTGTGTTACAGCTTTAGAAATCAGCTAACATTGCGTTTGGAGAGACATCCTTTTTAGAGCTGATTTTTCAATCCCCATATTACTATCGTTTTCTGAAAGTCATATCAAAGAAAAGGACAGAGCTAAAATTTACCTTCCGAATAGCTTTATCTGGGGATTGAAAAATCAGCCCTTAGTTTGATAAAAAATATCCTATGTCTTTCTTTAAGAGGCCACCTATAGTTGAGTCATTCTATGTGTTTTGACAAACAAATTAATAAAGTTTTAAAAATTGTGTGACATGATAGATTTGGGTGTGGTGTTTAAAGTTCACTACTCTCACCCGGCAACCACACCCAACCTTAAGTTGTCTCTTCTCTATAACTGTGTGTATCACAATTGATATGTATTCACTTCAGTTTTTTCTATTACTCTCTTACTCCCCGGTACACCCGTTTGTTCGTATACAAACTGTTTAGTATCGTCTTGATTTTGAATTTCATTAGCATTTGTAGCATTATCGGCTTATTTACAATTTAAATTAGTACTAGTTTCCTTTGTATGCAGGTTTTGCTCAAAATAACCAAACTGCTCGACGTTGATAAAACGCTGAAATGTACTTGGAAGAAAATGTATGTTTTTGGTAATGAACGAATTCTTAATACGAATAATGTTTTATATATATTACATTTTAGTCATCATATACACATACATACATACCTACATAAACTCACGCCTTCATTCCCTAAAAAAAATGTTAATTATCAACAATGTAACCAAATTTTGCACAATTAGGCTATGATGTTTCCCAATGTCAAAGTCAAAGTCAATACACATGTTAACTGACCTTGAGTCGAGCGAGCACGGCCGTAGACACTTTTGAACCCCCTATATCTCTTATACAGAGTGTAAAAATGGCTTTTTTTTATTAGGTACAAGTTTCTAATTCAAAAAGTTAACAAATCTTCGTATTTCTACATCCAGGTACTCACTGACAGATAATCATCATAATTAAAAAGGTACTTCGAACCATCTAACTAAAACTCGCTAGCTACAAAATTTACAAATTATCCGCAAGAAGTGACTACGCAAATCATAGAAGATAGATTTATATACCTATAAAATAGGTAAAAGTAACAAAAGTTAACGGTAGTAGTGAATAGGGACAAGGATTAATAACCCCCAAATTGCCATATCACCATCGACTAGCGAACACAACACCGTCTAGTCTAGACTGATGGCTTCTCAGGCTATTAATCATACCTTTTTGTTGCCACACTTAGCATAATTACTGCAAGTATTTTAGCAAAATGCAAGTGCATAGAGTATCGTATCTCACGAGATGCGGGGCTCTTGCAAATTAAATCTGCATTGTAATTAACGCGGAGATTATAAAATTGCAGTGAGATAAGTTTGGTTGTTGTTTTTGAGTTATAGAAAATGTATTAAGTTGATGCTGTTTAGGTTTTTTTTTATGTAAAAGATGGGTAAATGTAGGCAATGCATGGACAAATATTAGTCAATTTTATAAAATTTTAGGAACTATTCAAATTTACCTAATGGTTTCTAAGTCAGTTTCCCTCTATCGCCTTTGGTTTTGAATTTCCCGATAATTCCCCAGTAAAAACAAACATGCTGTATGTAGTTTTTTTTTTCATTTTTCAATAGTACCAGCGTTTATAATATAACACCAAACTCTATCTAACTCCGCTAACAATAACTCCCACTTCATTTTCATTTTCCAACGTTCAAGTATCATTTTCATTGTCAAACGGCTTTAAGAGACAGTGCACAAACCTTTATCTAAAACTACGGTATTAAGGAAACTCCTTCTATTCGAGTAATATCCGGAGTCGCGTTAGGTTCATTATATACGTGTTATAGTTTTCTTATCGGGATACTTTCTTTTCATAGCGACGATATAAGAACTTTTTGTAGGAAGCGTCTTTATTTTGTTTGGATGCGCGGTGTAATAGGTATGTTTTTCTTGTTTTAATTGGTGCCACTTTTTCTGGTTTATATTTTTTATTTAGTTTGGGAATGAGATTGTTCGAGTTTGCTTTTTATTTGTTGGAATCGTTGTTCATTGGCAGAGTAACACACTAACGTAATTTTCTTCCAAAAAGGTTATTTTATTATTTCATGCAATCTGTTACGGAAAATAATTAAATGTCAATAAAACTATTCAAATGCAATTAATAATGTTACAAAATGTATTAGTGACGTACCTACATAATAAGCTTTTTTTTTAAGTTGGTTAATTTTATTTTTATTTGTAGTTAGGTACTAGTACTTACTAGTACTTACTTAAAGGCAACATTCGTTATTTTTAAAAAGTGATCGGTATTTAGTATTTATTAACTAGTTGAACTCTAATGAGTTCAATCAAGATTCAATATTACTTAAATAAAAAAGCGAAAATATACCATGTGAATATAACAACAATAATACATTGGTGATTTTCAGGCCGTTGTAAAGTTACCCGGTTTGACTATACAAATGACTGTCTAGTCTGCTCAATAACTTCTGACAACGCTTTTAGGAGCAACTAATGGAGATTGTCTAATGGCGACAAACGTGCAAGAACAAACTCAATGCATTCAATCCAAATTCGAGGCAATCCAATCCATTTGCAGACGGAACTCAAATTTGCTGGGTTAATTGTCACATTACCAACTTTTATATACCGTTCCTTTTAACGAAGCTGACTGAAAATTGACTCTATTTGGTAGTGTATAGGACTCACTAGACTTGAGTGATAAGCAAATATAACATTGCAAAATCCGATACTGAAAAAGGCTTGGAAAACAATTAGTTAAGCGATATTAGCATCTGTGGATTGGTATATAAAGGTGATTGAATAGTTGGTGGGCTGCAAAATGTTTCTGGTTTTGGTTTTAGTGGTGTTGGGCTGCGAAATACGAGTATTGTTCATTCCTTCTAGCGAATTGGTTCTGGAATGAAGGGTTTTGGTGTGGTGTTGTCATGTTACATGTACAAACGTGAATTTGTCTAAAAATCTAAATTTCTAAAGGATTAGTGTTGGCAATGGCTACTCTCCTGCTTAAAACTGCCACGAAGCAGTAGTGTTCGCATTGTTGTACTCCACAGGCAACGCTTTTGCAATCTTGCCATAATAAAGTTAAAGTGATTACAGCTCCCGGAAAAAAATGACGGTCGTTTGTTTTTTTGCAAAAACCAAAGGTGCATTTCGGGGTCAAATTGAAAACTTATCTTTTTATTTGCAAACTGCCGCTTAATGTGATGGTTGCAATTTTGGGAATATTGTACATTCAACAATAACTTCATATTTCAACATTTTACTCTTTCTACGTTTCTAAAAAAACACAAAATGCAAGTAGTGATGAGGCTCATTAGGGTGACGGCACTAATGATGGGCACTTTTAGCTGGCAAGCACCAGTAACGGACACTTCACTCTTAATTCAAATTTCATACGGTCCTAAATTGATTGTTGCAAAACAAATGAATAACCCTTATCTTCTGTAAAATATGAATCAGGTGTCCATTATTGGTGCCTTGTCCATTACTGGTTCCACCCTACAAATACTTAAAAAAATGGTTTAAATTGATTATTAAACTACATTAAAGGTTACCTACATCATAACAAGTAAGGTCAAACCGAAGTGATAAGGAAATTGGTAAATTCGTGACTAAAAAAATGTATTATGACACTCTGACTAATAATTTATTGTAGCCTATTTCGGTCTCTTATTGGGCTATCTACTTAAAGTAACTGTATCCACTATAGTAAGATACTCAATATCTACCTATCTATTATTTTAACAGACAGCAACCGGATTTTTTCAAAACAAATCCTATTTTTTACCCCAGCTAAGGTTTCCCTTATTACGGATAAAGCAATAAAACATAACAAAGCAAATATAGGAACGAAACGTGATATTTTAAAAGAAACGCTGGACATGTGAAGACCTTTAAAGCAGAGGGGAACTCAATTTAATTTTCGAAGGACAGTATACTGAACGAAATCCTAAACATATTGGACGAAAAATAAAGCTTTGATGTAATACTATCCCCTGTCTTATAAATAAGTGTTTGTTTATTTGGGGTTTGGAGTAGTTTTTATGCGTTTTGGTTGTCAATTTATTTACTTAAGGTTATTTGTTTGATCAGAATTTTGCAACCTTACAGAATAGTTAATGTAATGATATATATTTTAAAGGAAATTGTTACTAAACAAACATGAATCAACTTTAAATAAATAATGACTATTTTTCAAACACGATTAGAAATATTATCAATATTATCATCCAAAAAAGGAGACACGACGTTCAACAATTTCTCGCGAAGTTTAACGATTATCCGAACCAACTCACTTTACAATTTGACAGATGAAAATATTAACCTGGCTAGCATTCTCAATTAGGTATTGACCATTTAAACAAGCAGTTTTAACAGCACCTCAGGTTGAAGACCTGTTCCCGACGTAGGCCGGGAATTCTGTATGAAAAACCATCATTGGACGCTTTTTACCAACCTTCAATGTGCATGTTTGAGAAAAACACTATTACATATAATCATTAATTATATACAATCTTTGTATATAAAAGACTGTCATCCAAACCTCTGCTTGAAAGGCAGGGTTCTCCCCGGCCGGCCCCTACGGTAATGAAACATTATTCTCTTACTTTTAATATTTCCGAATTTTTTATTGTTTATAACAATAAATAGCCATATTAGTCTTTGTGGGGGTGGTATTTTTTTCTATTTCTTGACGACGCGCTGGCCTAGTTGTTAGTGTCCCTGCCTACGAAGCTGTGGTCCTGGGTTCAAATCCCGGTAAGGGCAGATATTTATGTGATGAGCACGAATATCTGTACCTGAGTCATGATGGATGTTTTCTATGTATTTAAGTATATATTTCTCTATATAAGTATTTATATCGCCGTCTAGTACCCATAGTACAAGCCTCGAGCTTAGTTTGGGACTAGGTCAATTTGTGTGACATTGTCCCCTGATATTTATTTATTTATTACTATTTATTTAAAGCATACGATACAAATTACAATAAATTAAAAAGATATCAGATTTTTTAATAAATATAAGCAACAGAAATAGTCACGTTTTATCACGACAAAACAATTATCTCATCAAAAAGCCTACAGTTCAGATGAAATAAAAAAAACAGTAATGATGGTCAAAGGGAGAATCTCTTTGAGTCGGTCACGCCCCAGCGGCATTTGACGCTGAATGAAATTTTAATAAATCCCCTTCAAAATGAGAATGTTATAATATTATTATGCAATCACCTTTGATGCTGAAAATTAATAGCCTGATTTTAGAAATGGATGAAGATGAGAATTTTTTTTAAGATCGTGATGGATAATATTAATTAACGACAACTTCTTAAAAAAAACATACCATAATTGAGTCGATACGACACGGTTGTATTTAGTTTTTTAACGTCAAAATAGTGTGTAGAAATGTCAAACTGTACTAAAATTTAACAAGAAAAGAGTTGACGGTTTGTGAATTTAGTGATTACAGTTTTAAATTGGCTATGTTTGCTTTTATAATTATGGCCGTTATTAAAAAACTTAAGTTTCTATAAAAATCATGTGAAAAATAACGAATAATTGTTTTTATTTTCTGTTTTAATAATATAATAATTTGCAATCGATCTAGTTGATTGTTACAAAACAACTTTGACCAACCTATGCATTTTGTAATTTTTGTATTTTACCATGTTTTTTTGTTTTCATGGTGTGAAATACAGTGTAAATTGTATTAATTTAGACCAAACACATCAAAAATGACCATTAAGGGCCAAAATATCCCTACATTATTTAGATATTTTGCAATGTATAGTAACGAAATATTTTATCCTAGAACATTATTGATGAGTGTATACGACATACACCTCTTTATAAATCTATGCTTAATGTTCCATGACAGAACAGACAAATACTTGTAATTTATAATAGAACTTAACTTTTCATGAATATGGCCGTAAGTAAGCTAAATCTTCACGCATTGCAAATCCTGATAAGAAAACCAGCTTAAAACATTCTTAACGAACTCCATAACAGTATCACTACCCATCTAATGGTTATGTCGGCACGTGCTCCCTGATAACGTTTACGTTTGCAGCGTACGTTATACGACGGATTAGTGCGTGACGTTTACGCGGTTGTAACGTTTACGCGCGCGTTAAAGCTAAAGTGCTAATGAGTTAGTTTGTGGTTCAAGATTTGGGTGATATGGTTGATTGTGGTTTTAGAAATATGATATTTTGAAACTAAGATCGTGTGGAATTATTTATTTATTTATTGTATTATGTCCTGCCTTAAATAGCATAGGTATGTCTGAAAAGCCAGCGACATTAGCATTATTATGTTCTGGAGTGACTAGAGTTACCATTTAATAATTTGAAAAGTCCTGAACAAAACCTGACATTTCGATAAAAGTCCGGACTTTTTAGTCATAAAATGGAAACATTCCTCACTTAGTTACAGTGGTATGGTAGGCCATCTAATTAAAAAAAATCCGGGAAAATTAAAGTGCCGGACAAAGTCCGGACTAGAGTCTAAAAGTCCGGACTAATCCAGACGGATGGTAACCCGAGGAGTAACGGAAATGATGAGCGTAGAAACAATCCATCTTAGGGCCCTTTTCCACGGCAACATCCCATTTTTTTCAGGAACAGTTTTTTGCAGGATCCCGTTTATTAGTGTACGTGTTTTAATACTGGCAGTCACACGAGCATCCTGTAAGCCGGATACTGTAAACAGGCACGCTGTACATGAGCTTAAGATTGAGTAGTCGCTGAGCTCGTTTTCCTTTTATTTACCAAAAAAAAAATGTGTCCGTGTTTCAACTCAAAGTTGGTTTAAGTCTAGTAGGTATACTTTACTCCGCACATTTTTTTTTATATAAGCAATTAAGTCGACATGTGTCCTTTTTCATACTGCCAAACTAACTATACTTTACTACTTATTATTATCAATGCAAAAATTTGTGTGTTAGTTTGTTACTCCTTCATACTGCAACGGCTAAATAGATTTGGATGAAATTTGTAACGAAGATTGCTTATGCCCTTAGCACGTAGGCTACTTTTCAACTCATAAAATTTTATAGTTTCCGACGGCATAACAAAAATCGAAATCTACGCGGACGAAGTTGCGGGCAGACGCTAGTAAAGAAATAAATTTTCGCTTTCGAAAATCGCTAAAGTTAGCGAGGAATTAGGACACGAATAAAACGCGAACGAAGTCGCGAGCACGCCTTAGTTAATCACAAACAGTGGGACCCATTAAATAGCTCCTCTCTCATTAGCGGGCGCTTACGACCTTGTAAACGCAAGTTAACATTAACTTTGAGATAAAACGCAAGTCGCTTACATCGACGGTGTTAGATGTAGTAAATTGTAAATACGTCACGTTCAACCTTCAAAAACTTACAAGATGTATAGAATTGACATAAGCGCTCGATGTAACTTATGACAATCCTATACATTAACGATAAAGTTCACGGAATGCATCTTGTCTAGGGCCACAGCCTGACGGTGTTAGAATTTTATTAGGGAAGGGGGGAAAATTTCCTTTGAGAAAATATGCTTTTTAAACCAGCCTTAATATCGGTGTCCTGTCGAACTATTCTTCGGTTTTAAGGGAGGGGCATGGCCCCCCTTGCCCGCCGCCTAAATCCGCTCCTGCAGGTGTAGTTGCAGTATAAAAAGGATCGTCAAGTTATAGGCCTAGTTAAAAAGTGAAGACTTTTTACTCTGCGCCTGAATAATCTAAATGCAGATGTAAAAAAGACCGTAAGAAGTTTTTGATTTAAATACAACCATTTTTATAGTTTTTTCACTTACACTGTCCAGTCAACTACAAAGAGATGTACCTATCCACTTTTGCACCTTATTATAGAATACAATAGGTATGGTGAAAAATTAAGAGACCACAGTGTTCCTACAAACAGTTTTTTGAATTTTGAACTTGAATAGTTTTTTTTATTCAAATGCAAATTAAAAGATCATGATCAAAGCATACCCAGAAAAAAGCGTTAAAAGCATGACGATACATTGAATCTCCGTATTTTAATCGCATCTATACTTTCACTGAATCTTTCAAAAGCCTAATATTTTACGGTAAACGAGTGTTAGCAACGTTGACGACTGACGCGAGATGATAGACAGACGCCATTTTGAGATTTGCGCTTAAGGGTTGAAAGTTATTGTCGCAAGTTAAAGCGCTTTAATGTTCTCAGCGAACGAGCAACCATTATTGGAGTGTTTCTTGTTTGTTACTAATAGCGTCTTTTATCTTATTAATCTTAGTGATGTAGGAGTGTTATTGTTTGTTTGTGCAGTCTTCGAGCTTTTAGAGGCATTGAACATCATTTATACGTTAAAAAATGTAACGAGCAACACTCTGTTACAATAATACAATTTTGATGCTGAAGTATGGTGACTACTTCATATTTTTCATTTATTCATTAGGTTTTATAATTTTGTGGCATTGAAAAAGCAAAAGAGCACACAAGCCACCATATGGTAAAACCAATCATCACTAAGAATACAATTTTGAGACTGTGAATGCGTTGCCAACCCCGAGGACTAAGATGGAATGCCTTTACTGTCAAGTTGTTAAGAGCTAACATTACATTAGCCTGTCCAATTGTTGCTAAAATTAAGTTTGATATAATTTATCCTTAATTTTAATTTAATTTTCGGGGAAGATAAAATATAATAATAATTATATAATAGATATCTTCAGTTGTTTAAAATGAATGAAAAAAGGGGGGGTCACAATTTTGCGCCGGTGGGAGAGGACACGGGTAAAGACAGTGTGGAATAGATGCCCAGGATGTCATTAGTTAATGCGTCATTCTTGTCTGATTCCGGTCTGACGCCTCATATTTTTCAAAATATTTAACACCGTACAAAACATTTCATATTAGCAAGAATCTGACATCGCCAGCATAAATCATTGTATTCGAGCTGCGCTGGAGCAGAAGAAAGTCTTACACGAGACACTATTTGTCATGGCAAGGATACGGCAGCTTACAACAGCTTTCCCTCAAAAAAATGAGAGCCAACTTTCCTTTAAGTCGTCAAAAAAAAATAAACTAATTAAAATGATGTAAGTTAAATCAACCAATGCTTAAGTAACAAAAGCAAGTTCTTTAGTTGATCTAGCATCTTGCTGTGCTGCAATCGAAATTTTCAGCCCTTTTAAAATAAAGGTAAGGAAGCACACCCCCCTCACGCACCACAAGTTTATTGTACCTACTCCTAAACAGGCTTTATATCACGGCAATATTTTACCAGTCATTAATTACTGTAAAGGGTCTGGTCACCGATCATTTCTTCACTGCAACGTGTGGCAACGTGTTCGTGTGTTAGTGGAGGAAGGACCCTGTGCAAGATCCCTCTGGATTCCATCCATTATCTCACCTTTTAACCTGCTGCCAAACAGCAGTGCTCGCATTGCTATGTTCCGGTGCAGTGGTAACACAGCCGGTGGAAACCATCTAACCGCCGCGCTCAGAGACGTCAATTACATTTAATGCTTGATTAAAGTTGCGGCTGTCATTTTCTTTGCTACAGCAATAGAATAAGACGACATGTGACTAAACAAACATTAAATTTAATTGACATCTCTGAGTGCGGCAGTTAGACTTAGATGGAATGCATCTATAGCATAGATGTCTTAAAATCTAAGACATCGGGTTGGCAACGCATTGGCAGACCCGAGGTTATAATCGTCCGATTGCACTCCTTAAAAAAAAATGTATGCAATGTATTTTTTACGTACTCATATTTATTTTTCTGTATCTGCATGTATATCACTGTCTAGTACCCATAGTACAAGCATAAAGCTAAGTTTGAGACTTGCTATCTGAGTGTCCTCTTGACATTTATTTGTTTTCTCTTGTTTTTTTAGGATTGGAATAACAACTCAACAGCCATGAAATTACAAATATTTTCTGAAACGTTATAATTGAAAAATAACCCAAAACAGAAATATTATCTGTAATTTCTTATCTCCACACTGCGCCCGCCGTATCTCGTCGCTGCGAACAGACCACGTGTACCGCTCTGATTACACGAACACGTCTCGGTTTTGTGAGCTAGATTTTTCTGGAAAATCTCATGAGCTTGCTCATACTGCCTTTAGCGTGTGCTTTACGAAATGTAGGATATTAAACATCCTGTAGATAGTTTATAGTTATCAGTAACTATACAGGTTGGCCTAAAACTTTGCGTCATTATTACGGTATGCAGAAGTCAGTGAGTTCTGGGACATCCTGTTTGTTGTTATTAAGTGTAAGTCATAATGTGATAAGAATAAAAATATGTAAGATTAATTGATGATTTTTGGCAACAAAGTTTCACGGTTGCATAATATATTTATTTTGTGATTGTAAGTACGATAAGATAATGTCAGTGTGCCATGGCATTAGGCAGGTGAACGAGCACTCATGTTTGAGTAACTTGAGTGTTCGTTAAACGATCTCAAGGTGGCAAATATGTTGCTAATTTTGAGGAACAAGAGGCTCAGGCCTGAAATATGCGTTTTCCTAAAATGTATTTTTATCAAAATGTCTGCATTTTCACAATGTTGGCACGTCTTTTGCATAATGTCAGCTTCCCAAAATGTCAGCTTCTTATAATGTCTGTCTCCAAGAATGTCAGTTTTCATATAATGTTCGCTTTTCAGGAAGAGCTTATTCTCAAAATGTCTTCAACCTCAAAATATCTGCCTTCTTACAATTTTTGCATTCCAGAAATGTCTTATTCCCAAAATGTCTGCAATCATGAACGCCATATTTACACCTATAGGTATCTTTATTATTTTAAAGCGAAATTTTTATAATTTGCGTCGTTGGCGGGTAAAGGGTTAGGTACAGTCAGCGTCAAAAGTAATTGATCACTTCAAGCTACTTTTGTACTTTATCGCATTAACAATCTTGTTTGACATTGCTTATGTGACAGTAAAGCGACAAGGTAATTAAGTGATCAGTTTCTTTTGACGCTGATTGTACGAAATAACTACGAATATAAAACGATATAATTATAATTGAGTCCTAAGTAGAACAGAATTTTTGAAACATTAGGTATATTTTTCGATTGCATTTACCATCTCAACCCAAAATTGACCAAAAGTTTGTATAATTAATTTTCCTGTCAACATTTTACGTGTTGCTGCCTTGGAAAATTTAGAACTTTGATTTGAAATAAAGCAGACATTATAGGAAAACAAACATAACAAGACGAAAGCCTATATAAAGAAGTGAACATAACGGAAAAGCAAAACTTATGGTAATGCTAATATTATAGGAATGTAAATATTGTGAATAGACGACTTTCTGAGACTGTACATATTTTAAATAGCAGTCATTTTGAGAAAACTGACAAAATAGAAATGCTAACATTGTGAGAACGCAGACGTTTTGAGAATTGTACATTTTAGGAAAACGCATATTTCAGGCCTGAGCCGAACAAGATGAAATGCCTCTGTAGATTTATGTTAAACGTTGTATTCCACAAAAATACACCCGATTACTTTAATATCGCAAACATTTATGCAACCGTACATCGCAAAATTTAAAAGAGGAACATGTTTCGTAGATTAACGGTATAACATACCTTATGTGTGACACCTATTAAGCATTGCTTATATTTATCATAACAATAAATTTCACGACGAGTTCTTAAGGCCTTGCTACAGATTCAAAAAATGTATTAAAACATTTAAAAAATGGCTAGTACAACTACATGTTTAACTGATCCTTAAAAACTGCTTACTTAACGTGCGGTTAAACAAACCAACCCACAAAGAGTCAAACAAACCAACCCACAAAGAGTCAACGGATAATTAAACACGCTATCCCCAAATCTCTAGCAGAATCCCTTTAATAACGCTACCAAACAAATACCCATTGTTTTAACGCCCATAAAAACTAGAACCACAGAAACTAATGGCATATAACATCCATGGAAATCTTTAAGCCCAGTTTACCGTCACTCGAAAACAAACGACCTCCTCAAAGCCAGGCCCATAAACTGTCCGATTCACTATTTAAACGTGGTTTAATGCGAGTCGTTAACTCCGTTCAATCTGCTTAATTGGGAATGGTTTTACTGGCTCTTTAATGGCTGTGTATTAGACAGTGAGGATATGAATGTGGTGTTTGTATGTAGTTATGTGTGGATCTGCCTCCGTATTACGGTCGCCTTGATCGCGGTGGATAAAGCATCTGTCACTTTCGAACGTACATACTGGTCAGAAAGTGACGGCTGATGTTTTTTCTACGTTTATCCACAACGATATACACGACCTTAATACACACACAAACGGATCACTAATGTTTCACCGAAATACGTTTGACCGAATGAGTCGTTTGGCAACTGCTTCATTTCCCAACCCGCTTATATTTCTGTAACTGTAAATACTTCAGAATTTCGATAAAAACTAACCTAACCTAACCTATAGGGTCTACACAATGATACGAAAATAAATCCTGAAATATTTGCAGTTACAGAAATATAAGCGGGTTGGGAAATGAAACAGTTGCCAAATGACTCATTCGGCCTAACGTATTTCGGTCAAATGAACGGACCCCCACACAAACACATTGCACATTGCGACATACACATTGCATAAATAATGGAGTATCATAAATTGATTGAGCTAATTAACATAAAGTAGACTTTAAACATTCTACTACATGCTGTATACATAAATTATAATATGATTACCTATCACAAGGTCAAATTTCAGATACTAACTGATTCGTTTGTTCAATATATTTCACGAGAGAAATAGTACATTATTGCCTGGGCAGGGATGTAGGTAATTGCGGGCCGAGTATTGGTTTAAACGGACGAGTTGCGAGGGACCGAAAAAACCTTTTTGACAGTCACTTAAATACACGATGATCACGCAAGCCTATTAGCAATACATCATCTCCATAAAAACGAAACCTTCCTCAAATATAATAAAATCCAAAAGAAAGATATTGCGTGTGGGACAGTCGTACGGATATATTTTTTATTATTCCGGAGTTTGGTCCGGTGCAATTTACTGCGGGGTTTACGCTTTGATACGCCGCGGTCTGTTGTTATTACGGGACCCTAAAAAATGTTCCAACTGGGCGGCTTTATTGGAACCGATTTTTTTTATGCAACGGAAAATGTAAACAAACACACAGGCCACGTGATGATTGGGTTCTGAAGCCTATAAAAATGTACAATCTCAAGATTACGATCTTACGATGGCAATCTCAAAACTGCAAAGACGCTGCAAAAATCGAGTACTTTGTTATAAATTACGTTATTTGAAAGGGCACAAGACATAATCTGAACTGACTTTAAATAAAGGTGTAAAACTACATTGCAAGTTTTCGGTAAATCATATTTTTACACCTTGTATCTAAGCAAATACATTTAGGGATGTCAACTTCGACTGTCGTTTAATAAAAATTGAGTGTGAGGTTTATGTTTACACCCCTTTGCAAAGAAAACAGGCACCTTAGATTTTTTGAAGTTTCTTACATTAAGAAAATTAACTGTTAGGTATGCTAAAAAAACTAAAAACAATTATAAACAAAGACTAAATTAATATTACCAATACTATAAAAAGATAAATATTTGTTTATATATTTGTAATCACGTTACCGAAAACGGCTCTAACGATTTCGATGAAATTGGCAATACAAGGGATTACGGTGGAGGAAACGGCGAAAAAAAAAAAACAAAATTAGTTTTTAACCCGAGCTTTGTATAATTATAAATTTAATCTCACCTAAATCTAAATGTACCTAATATTACGTATTCAAATTTTACCCCTCACTTTCCTAGTAGTCATAGTCATATAGTCATACTATATTGCCTAATGTTGTACAAAAGATCTTAAAAACTATTACATGCGTCCTATCTCATCCGTCTTAATCCTATTTAACTATTTACCATTAAATTTATAACCAATTATTATTAAACAGTTTACTAATTATTTCATGGTCGCTAGAAAAAAAATCTTGCAAATTATAAAAGGAGTGTAATAATAAAAAAATATTTAACTCATTCATAAACATTGACTCCGGATTTCTATGATTTTAATTGAGTGTGGTATGTTGTTATAAATCTTATATGTGGCCATGTGGTGGTTGCCCACGCTCACAATTTTAGTGGGTGTGTAAAGTTTAGCATAAAAACAAATGGTCTAATGATCATTTTGCATAACACTAATGCATAATTTCAATCTGCATAATAAACCATCGATATAATAGTCATGATGCATAAAACGAAATGCATAATTTCAAAAACTATAATGTTTATAAATTGAAAAATAAATATTTCTAACTGCTTTCATTACTATTAATGTGGTCACAGTTCTAACCTAACCTAACCTAGTTAGAAGAAATTGACTTAAAATGCATAATAACAAGAAAATAACAGTTATGCTAAATTAGTTATGTTATTCGATCGTATGCCAGTTAAAATTATATAATTGGTTTTTATGCTAAACGTTCATTATGCTTTTCGTGGTTAGTTAAATGAAATTATGCAAAATGTGTTTATACTGATTGAAGCGCACCCAATTTTAGTATCACAGTATGAACACCGGTCGCCATGCAGGTTGCCGGGCGACTATTTCTTTGTCCATTATTGTGTAATCCGATATTATTGGGGCTCCGATTGAATTGTCATACACGCACCGTAGAGGCGCGCGCGCACGACTGCTTAGCAACGTGCGGTTGAGGGTTCCATTCCGTCTTCGACAATTCTGTATTCAATTATGTTTGAAAAAGGTTCCAATAAAATCCTACTTCATTTAATATTATAAATAGGAAAATATCAGGATTTTTGGTTGTTTGTCTAACTTTTGCGTATGAATGGTGGAACGGGTGAAATCTACATACAGTTTGTACATGTCCTGGTTTACAACATTTTTTTTTATTGTAATAAGCTTAGGCACGTTAAAACCCCTCATGAGAAGTAGTTTCAGAGCCAATTGCTTTGAGTAGTCCGATATTTTTTCATAAAATTAAGCAGAGAACTAAACGGAGAACTCTACGAAATGCAAGTTTTCAAATAGAAAAAAATGAATTGAAAAGCTAGAGCTTAGTTTGGGACTAGTTCAATTTGTGTGTCTCATAATATTACTATCATAAAAATTATACGACACAAATACTAAAATTACAGAAATAACACTAGTACTTAAACATATTTTATTGATTAAAAAGTTTGAACATGATGGATATTGCCGACGACCGAACTTTAATTTTAAACGACAACAATGCGAAAAAGCTTGAAGTTTCTCTAAGTTCTAATGCAAGTATATTTATGTTTACATAGTAGAGAAAGCTCTCACATATATTGCAATGCACTCTAACTGCAGTCTCCGGAGATGCCAACTCAAACATCGCATATGTAAACGGTATTGTGATTTTATCGAACAAATTTTAATACAAGCCCTACCATAGTTGTAGTATCAATTAAAAAGGAGAAGTGAGTTATTAGTGAGTTTCTGAGGGAGTTTTGAATGACAATCTGGTTTTTTATTATATTATTGTTACTATGAATGTTAAGACTATGTAGGAGGTATTCGGTACTCCAAAGTGCAACTTTGTAAGAATTATTATAAACCACTGACCGATGTAAGCGATCGGGGTCAGTGTAAATGATTTGAACTGGCTAGGATGGGCCACTTTTCGCCTAGGTGTTGAACCCATAATCATTTCGTGACAGTTTTAAGAAAATGACACCTATTCATGTGTAAAATATTTTTTGTGCCGTCGCATCTGTAAATAGGATTCTGAGCTACAATCAACATATTTAGAGTGCCTATAATCAAGTAAGTATTAAGATTTTTATATACTTCTGAAAAAAATACAATATTACATTTATATAATGGCATGACCCTACAATCAACATCTGTAGAATGCCTACAGTCAAGTAGGTATAAAGATTTTTATGTACTTCTGGACAATTACAATATTACATTTATAAAATGTCAGTTCCTAAATTCAACATATTTTGTTTGCCGATAGTCAAGTATAAAGATTTTTATATACTTCTGGACAATTACAATTGACTTAAGTTTGAAGGTACTATCGAGTTGTCTTATAACGATCGAGATTCAATCGAGTTCCAACCGTTTCACTTCAATATGCACAACCTAGAACAACTTCTCAATATTTCAGAAGAAAGTTCTGCTCCACCTGCATTAAGTGATTAGTCCCATTTGTGAGGAACGGCATCCGAACTGCAAACTGCAGTTCATTGTTAGTTGATGAATATTTATTACTTCCACATTGTTATATTTTGCAGTCTGGGATTTAATAAAAGTTATTAGTGGCGAGCAAAGAGTTGAAATTCATTATTTTATAAGTATTGCAAAATTTATGTCGAAAATAGGTACTAAGTTAATAAATAGTATAAACAGTACCTTATATGAACTACTAGAGGACGCACACGACTTCGTACGCGTAGAATTAGTTTCCCCGCTACTCCCCCCATTCCTTCCCGTTAGGGGTCAATTTTCGGAAAATCCTTTCTTAGTGCTTACTTACATCATGAAAGGAACCCCTATACCAAATTTCAAGTTTCTAGGTACAGTAGTATCGGCTATGCGTTGATATATAAGTCAGTCAGGTTTGCCTTTTATATATATAGATTATGTACCTATAATAAATTTCATGTATGTAAATATCTAAAAAATAGGATCACCGATGGCATTCCATATTATTAAAATTTCGAATGTCATTACTACACCATATTTTTTATTTTTCTACGTACACCCAACTATCCTTATTATCGTGTGGTTGCATTATTTTTACGTAAGCAAAAACAACTATAGGTAGGTTATAAGACTATCGTACAGCGGACTACAAAGAGATGTACTTACCACTTTATGACCTTATTGCGTTGTAATACGGTTCAGACATCTCTTTTTAGTTCGACATATGAAATTTTCGGGCCCTATTTTGTCCAGATTGTAATGTTACTCGAAGCGAAAACGCCCTCACAGTGTTACATTGTTGACTTTTAGGAATAAGATGAAATACCTACTTCCCGTTGTCAACGAAGATCATTAGCTGCGTAAGCGTCGATTAGCGTGCGCTCTGTCGCCCCCACAGAAAGACACACATATTAAAGAGACAAATGATAGTTTAAGAAGCTATCATACTTTACGGGAAGCTGGGGTGTGATTTTACCGAGTGTATGTACAGGATGTTCAGTTGAGATCATTTGGCAATCGTTTAGTATTAACTAGGCCCTTATTTACTGTATACTAGCTTTTAGCACCCGGTTTCATACGGAGAATTTTTCTTTTATAAAAGCAGGCAATTGTTTTTTTTATATCATTATGTCGAAACTTTCTCTGCGAAATATAAAACTTCGCATGATAAGTCAATAATAAATTACAGTAACATTTATTTCACTGTTTTATTTGCATATTTTAAATATTATGCCCTAGCTTATACCTTCGATTCCATTCGTGTAAAAGTCGTTTTTTGGGATTTTCTCGGAAATGATCCTATTTTCCGGAATAAAATGTAGTCAGTCTTCGGGATTCAAACTATCTCTGTACCATATTTCACTGTGATTAGCGATTAACTGTGTAGATTGAAGAAGGCAAACTAAAAGACAATTACATACTTGTGCATTTAACGCATACGTAACGAGTAAGGATATTAAAATAAATAAAATAACTATTAGTCTCTATAATTTGCATTATTGCAACCTATTATAAAATATGATGTTTGTACCTATAACAGCCAATTGTCGTAAAATTTTGTGTACTTTTCTCAAAAATGCTTAATAAAACGTTCAATAAAACTTTTTTTAATACAGCCTATGATCCTTCCGCGTTCTTGACGAATCACATTACACCCGATAAATAAAATCGGTTCAATAGTTTAGGAGCTAAAAGGGAACTGTTTAACTCTGTACCTTTATTCTAGCAGTCAGGCAAAAAAAATACAATCCAATTCAATATACTCAATGACAGTGAGTCACGCGTCTGTACAAGCACTTCCGTTTCCCGTCTCGTCTCCTCGAAGAATATCTTCAAATGAGAATTCAGACGAAACATTTTACTTACGACACGAAATGAAATTGCACTTGCTTTAAAAAAGTAAAAAGATCACCCATACTTATCTAGGTACTATACTAATATACTAAAATAAAAAAGAGTGCAGAAAGAGCGTTCTTTGTAAAAAAATGTGGTTTAAAGGCTCATTTTTGGAGCTCTAAATACAGGACTCCCTATATTCGTACTCTATTCTATTTTATTTCGGCAAGTTAGTGTCATCAGTTTCTATTGGAAACCAGTCTTTTCTATGAATACCTAAGTCGTCAGCTATTTACTGTTTTTGAACAAGAGTTTAATTTAATAACATGACTTTTTGTAGTAATTAGACACAAGTTAAGGACTGTAAATTTTAAGTTATGAATGTTAATAGTTAGTTATTGACTTTACATTAATATGTGCTTTTTAATAAAGCCGAACGTCATGAAAATCCTGGGAGACGGCCTACCTATATCCAGCAATGTACGTCACTCGGTTAATAAGATGATTATGATGAATCTTGGGTGAGTTACCCGTTTCAAGATACGTCAAATTAAAATTGTAGTAAAAAAACCGGACTAGGCGAGTCGGACTCGCCCACCGAGGGTTCCGCACATGACACGGTCAACTCAATTCAAAATTTGCACCGCCGCCGTTCCTTTCATAAAGACCCTGTTTTATTGTGATTTAACTAAAAATGTGCAGATTTCAGATTTTTTCCTATACTCGTAGTAAAAGACGGTGTTACTTGCCAAATTTCATAGTTCTAGGTCAATGGGAAATACCCTATACATTTTTATTCCCTCGAGAGTGTCGAAATACATGTTTTTTGCGACATAAACGGCCGTATCTTTTTTTTACGTAAATGTAGAAGTTTGATTTTTTCACAGCTTCAAGGGACTGTAGATTTGAGTATATGGTTTAAATTTCAACTCGATACCTCCACGCGTTCCCGAGATTAAGGGTCTTGACACACAGACAGACGGATAGACGGACAACAAAGTGATCCTATAAGGGCTCCGTTTTTTTCCTTTTGAGGTACGGAACCCTAAAAAACAGAAAGAAACAGATAATATTCTGATACAACTCAAGTGGCTTTAGACAAGATGTATTCTACGAACTTTATCGTTATTAAAAATGTATGGCAATGGAATTGACGTAAGTAGCCAGATGGTCGCATCGAGCGCTTATGTCAGTTCCAAACGTTTGACTGTTTTCGAAAAACGTCTACGTTAGCCTTGTGCATATTGTCTAGAGTGTTAGACCAGTTTATTAATACGATAAGTACTTACTATTATTTTACTTGCTCAATATTACTTATATCGCCTTGGTCTTTATCACCTTTCCTTCTTTATACCTGCATTTTTCTCCCATTTTATAAGGTTCTACTCCACACATCCATAATTTTACGATAATGTTATAAAAGGTCCCGTTATAAAACTATCGACTGGAGCAAACTATTGTCATCGTAAACTGAGCCCGCTCTAAGGAATTATTACTTGTTTACCGCTGAATCTTTACGAGGAAACTGCGCTATGAATTTGAAAATTCACCTTCGTGAATATTTTGAGAGTTCATAATAGAGCACATGCCACCAGTAGAGAAGTGGTAAGTTTTGTTTCAAATATACTTAAATTTTAATATTATAGAGGTGTAAAAAAAATAAGTAAAATGTGTACATAATTAATTTTAATCTGTCATATCCATATATACAGGATGTGACTTTCTTTAACCTCAAGACAAAGACATGATATTTTTACAGGGATAATTTTTAGTGGAACTTTAATTTAGATCCATATAAATTAAACGATAAACGATTTTCAGGCGAACAAACTGGAGAGAAAAAGTTACAAAATTGTGAAGTCCCAGAAACACAATTACTGTGACCTTTCGTTGTGTTTAGCAACAACCCTCAAAAGAGCAGTTAATTAAAGTTAAACACTCATAATTTTATTCCGAGTATTTCAAATATCATTCACACCAATGAAATACCAAAATAACATATTACGAATTCTCATTAATTTGGTATAATGTAATGAACACCGAGGAAAGCTAGTTACGAATTCATTGCACTCATCCGTTAAATAAATTCTGCACGTGCGAAATTTAAATTTTCAATTTAAAAATAGAACGTACCAAGAACAAAGGAGTGTTCTCTGTCAACGGCATTTCCGTTTGAAAATGGAATGTGGCGATCCGCGACCGTTGGCAACGGTCGTGTCTGAAAAGAAAAATAAAAGAGTCGGTTCGTATCGGTGCTAGTGAGGCAAAGCAGGTTTTTTCATTAATTACTGTATATACAGTCGGTGATTTTGACTTCGATTCAGTTTCTTTCTTCTTAATTAAAATATATATTTTATACTTGAACAGCAGCAGCATTTTGTAGCATTATTTACAAGAGTAAATGTAATAATTATTGATAAGAAATGGTTTTATTATTTACATGTTAAGTAAAGTAAAGTTACTTTGAAATACGTTTGTTATATTCAAAATAAAATTGGAATATCGCTCTGCAGAGTACGCTTTTTCTTTTTAATAAGCATCCTTTCTGTAGACTCAATCAAAGACCTTAAACATCGCAAACAAAATGGCGAAACAAATTTCCTGTCAAACCCTTTATTACAACTTCAATAACCTGTCATCGAAAAAATCTAAAGGTTTAATGGCATTTCAAAATGACTGAGATCAAACACTAATAATTACAATATTTCAACGTCTCCACTCAAACATTAAACAATAAGTTAGAAAGAATTTCACTTTGTTAAATTGAATAAAGACGTATCTTCAAACGTGGGTACGATTCTTGAGCCATTTTACTTCTCAATTCACAGTTACAGATAGCCTGAATCAAAACGGCATATCTGCTGTTTAACAGTCAAAATAAATTAACCCTCTGTGTTTTTTTAATAGGGTTCTATTTTCAATAAGAGTTTGAAAACAAATGCCGTTTAGTTTATTATGATGATGGTATAGCTCCAAGCAATTTTTACAATTATTGGAAGGGTTAAAAGATTTAACCCATTGGCGTCTACTGTAATTAATGGGGTTTGGAAGACTTTTGCGTGACTTTTCTTTGATGTTATTGTTTATGTCTTTTGAATGGGTGATTGAAATCCTTTGTTGAGATTTATAAATGACTTCATTTTTTAAGTGTGTAGTGAAGGGTAAATTACGTGCGCATTTTTGCTGGTTTGAGGAAGTTTAATCACTTTTTACCTTAAGACTCTTAAGTAATTTAGGATTCATTTTAACTAGATATATTTTTTACAAGTCGCAAATTACACGGCAACTATAGGGTACAACCGTTCCACATGCATGAACTTTTTAACTGGAAATAAGACACCCTGTATATTGATTGACAATTATGTTGATGGTGTCCAGTATAATTAAGAATTTTACATTACGCCAAAACAGAGATTAATCCTCAGTTATTCCCAATCAAACAAAATTAACAAGTAATTCCGTCGCAGCCATCCATTTTCGAATGGACATACATTGCATGTGTAATAAATACTCAATGTTGTTCATTAGAATACCAGTATTGGTTGCATGATTAAACGCCTTCACGGCCGTAAAGCGGCGTTGTTAAAATACATTTCGATTACATGCGAGGGCTGTCACTGAGATAAGAAAATAAAAACACCCTGTAATATTGATCTCTTCTTCATTGTCAGTATAAAAGATGAGTATATTGCGATATTCAGGGTGTAAGGAATATAAACTCAAGCAAAAATGTTATACAAGTTAATACAGGGTGTTTGGGCTATTATTGATTGTCATTAACTAACGTTTATGGCAGATGATTAATTGTAATGCATTCAAAAACTACCCTCTTTATGGAGCTGTTGGATAAAAATAGCATACGGCAGCCCTAAGCACGAGTGACCCGTCGATCTGTTAATCATCGCCCGGCGGTGTCTTCCCAATTGTTGTTTACTGCCCGGACTGTATCGGCGGTTCGAGATTCGACAATCACCCACAGATTTATGATAGCCGTGCCCACAAAATTAATTAGGATGAACGGGGTTGAAAAATGCAAAGCTTGGGTGTTCACACAGTTCGCAACATAGAAGGAAAATGTGTGGTAGTTACTGAGATAAGAAAACAAAAACATCCTGTAATATTAATCTCTTCATTGTCAGTATAAAAGATGAGTATATTGCGATATACAGGGTGTAAGGAATATAAACTCAAGCAAAAATGTTATACAAGTTAATACAGGGTGTTTGGGCTATTATTGTCATTAACTAACGTTTATGGCAGATGATTAATTGTAATGCATTCAAAAACTACCCTCTTTATGGAGCTGTTGGATAAAAATAGTATACGGCAGCCCTAAGCACGAATGACCCGTCGATCTGTTAATCATCGCCCGGCGGTGTCTTCCCAATTGTTGTTTACTGCCCGGACTGTATCGGCGGTTGGAGATTCGGCAATCACCCACAGATTTATGATAGCAGTGCCCTCAAAATTAATTAGGATGAACGGGGTTTAAAAATGCAAAGCTTGGGTGGTCACACATTTTGTAACATAGAAGGAAAATGTGTGGTAGTTACTGAAATAAGAAAATAAAAACACCCTGTAATATTAATCTCTTCATTGTCAGTATAAAAGATGAGTATATTGCGATATACAGGGTGTAAGGAATATAAACTCAAGCAAAAATGTTATACAAGTTAATACAGGTATTTGGGCTATTATTTTCATTAACTAACGTTTATGGCAGATTATTAATTGTAATGCATCCAAAAACCACTACCCTCTTTATGGAGCTGTTGGATAAAATAGCATACGGCAGCCCTAAGCACGAATGCCCGTCGATCTGTTAATCATCGCCCGGCGGTGTCTTCCCAATTGTTGTTTACTGCCCGGACTGTATCGGCGGTTGGAGATTCGGCAATCACCCACAGATTTATGATAGCCGTGCCCACAAAATTAATTAGGATGAACGGGGTTGAAAAATGCAAAGCTTTCGTAACATACCTAGAAGGAAAATGTGCAATGCTGCGCGAGATAATGACAGTTTATCTTGAATGTGCATGTTGCAGTTTATTATAAATTAACGCAAATACCACATGGATAATGAGACTAGTACCTATATTGTTTGCGAGTGTTTATAAGCAAATAAGGTTTTACGTGCTCGATGCCAATTTTTTTTTTTCTAATCTTTCAAAAGTTACCTGATAGAGATCTGGGGGCACGCTGGCCACAATCGAATTATCTTTAAGGGTGAAGTTTGTTTCTCACACACCCTTTTTTTAAAGATTTATTTGTTTTTTAGCACAATAAAATAATTCAAATAGGTACATACTTTGTGTGTGTCAATTATGGGAAGTATTGTATGTGACATCTAACAAAATACTTTTATATTCTGATGTTGATCAATTCAGCCTTTTTTTCTTGTTCATCTGCGATTACTCCGAGAACTATGAGTAGATGTGATATGTAAGATTCACTATTGGTTTACCTTCTCCTTAACATGTAATTCAGCGAGTTCCAAGTTTTTAACTTTACTTCAGATTTGATGTATACAGCTGCATTGTGCACCGCATGTGCGCAGTTGAGCTCAACCCAAGCAGCGCTGAACACCTAAGGAGTCGTCCATCAACGGCTCGATATCGTATAATTGACAGGCCAAGTGGCGCGCGAGACATGCCAACTCATCTTAGATATACCTTGCCGATACAGGATGTGTCAATTTTATCGAATATATCGCAATATCTGAATAAATTTTGAGTATTACTGCTTGTCAATGGAACATGATACAAAATGTCAACTTCAAAGTTTTTGTATTAAATACGGACACGGGTGCGTTATTCTGATTGCCATGCAAATTGTCTTGCTTTAATAAAATACGTTACAATATATACTCGGTATAAGAAAAATGTTCGAACTGAAGGTAAGTACTGGGATAATTATTACTACCGTATCTTTAATAGGCATTTATAGTCGCTTGTTTGCTATTCAACTAAACGTAATCTATCAACTACTTTCTTAATCATATTTCCAAAACTCATTAATTGCAACACCCCGTATATAAATATATCGTTTCACCTCGCCCTGTCATCGCCAGGACGTCGTTAATCACTGCTGCCCCGGTCTGAGCTAGACTCGCTCTAGGTATCCGACATAACACTTAAACTTAGCCCTTGCTATACGCGTATCTATAGGAACTGATGCATTAATCTTAAACTGTGAAAGGTGCACAAAACCATCGCGTTCATTAAAACGGGAAGGAGCCGAGTTCAAAAGGTGTGCTTTTAAATTTTCCCAGTTATCGTTGTTAATAAAGGTAAATGGTGAAATTTACTGTTGATTTAGTATCAACCTGTATGTTAGGTTTTTATTTAATTATTTAACAAGGTTACGTCGTATTTGCGTAGTTATCTAATACATTATTAGTATAACAAGGCATCGTAGATTCTAAAAACAGTTCGAGAAAAATAAAACATCCTATTTATGTATTTGATTGCACAGAAAAAATGTAAACCGGTAGACTCAATATAGCTATTGTGTAAATTATGGCGTATTGTTAGTTTTGCGTCCAGGGCCATCTACCTAACTACGTACAAAACAAAATTACCGTCAGATAATGGACTCGCAACCGCAATTTCTTCTATTTTATCGTTTAGCCGTGTTAAAACTCCGAGTCACGCGTGTTTCCCGTTTACAGAGCAATACGGGCTCGATCACCCAGCAGGGACCGCGTTACACGTGTAATGGCGGTAATACGGTGCAGTGGGAGTTATTTGCTGAAATTATTGCTCACCCTGTATGTTTAGAAAACTGGCTTATACTGATCAATGTCGTCTTTGTATTCAGCCGGAAAAATGTCAATAAATCTAAAGCGTACGTTTAAATTAAGCATTCTATGAATATTATAGGATAATAAAATGTAGTAGTGTAGATTTATAAAATTCAGTGAAATAAATTTTGGGCGTAAAACTGGCGTTCTATTACTTTCAGAGTATTGAAATAATTAATTAATCGAATAACGGCGTAATAAACAGGTTGATTGTGTTATGTTTTGTTGTGATTAAAAACAAAAGTATCGTTACAATAAAATAACCATAATTCTCACCGACGATGTTAAATGTAAAACATAGTAATAATTCATTTGTAACATTAAAATGTAACTATGTTTCCGCCATACATCATTTACGCCGAATTTCAGTCGCCCCATCGGTAATATTCGAAAAAAGTAATACAATATTTATCCATTATAGGGATTGCATTCCATGCGGCTATAAATCAGCATGAGTAGTGACATCCGAGGTTTGACAAATGGCCCGCAGAAACAAGTGACGTGCAGGATAAATGGTGTGTGAAACTGGGACTCTCACCTCGTGCATGGAAGACAATAGGAACACCCCTTATTTCTCGTGATACATGTTTTTTTTTCTTTATTGTATGGAGAAGGCAAACGAGGGCAAACCACTGATAGTAAGTGGGCTGTAATAAATTTATATCTTGAAACAATCACATGCAAATAGACTAATACCTATAACCGTGGAGTAACCATGGAGTAGCTAAGCCATGCTGTGTCCTTATGTGTCGAATTCAAATGTCACAACGACAGGTAAGGACGAAACATGGCATAGCTACTTCATGGTTACTCTACGTTTATTAGTAAGAGCATTAGTCTGAAACTCAATTCTATGATTCTAATGCCTATAGTCATTTGTAATCACAAAGTTTCAAATGCGTTGCCAACCCTGAGGACTATGATAGAAGGCCTTCGTGCTAATTCACTGGCCTTATTCCTACACTGGAACAAAACAATGCGAACAGTGCTACTTGAGGGTAAGTTGGTGGATAACATGGTGGTAGCGCTCGATCGGACCCTGCAAGTTCCTGATACCACTAACTTATCCTAATCTACCTTAACCAGTAATTATATAATAGGATAGTATTATGGTGTAAACTATTATTTATTTAAACTTTATTGCACAATACACAAATTACAAATGGCGAACTTAATGCCTCAAGGCATTCTCTACCAGTCAACCATTGGGTCAAACAGAGACAAGTACGATAGTGGTGGTGGTGTAGTATGACTATGTTATAAACTTAATGCGAGGCGTTTCATCTTAGTTTTCTTAGGGTTGCCAACGCATTCAAAGGGTGTTTCCTTGTTTCACCGATACTTATTTCATAGAACGTACGAGTATCACTTCGCAGAATTTCCGTTTCATAGAAAGCTGTTTTCTGCTGAACCCGTGTTGATTTCGGGTTATGTTAAGTATGGTTTACGGAGTTTAAGTTAGGTTAGACTTATAACCATCACAAGATAATCTGAAATCAACACGTGTTCAGCAGAAAATAGCTTTCTATGAAACGGAAATTCTGCGAAGTGATACGTTCTATGAAATAACTGTCTACAAAACAAGGGTTAACCCATTCAAAGTCTTGAGATTGCCATCTTAAGATTGTAAATGTCTATAGGGGCCTGTTGTAAACAGTTGGCTTAATGGCCAAAAATAATATTTAAAAAAACACGAAACATCGTCAGTGCTCAATTCGCAAATAAATTGACAGTCTCGCTTGACAGCAAATTGGACTGCCAGCTCCATCATTTGTCATCTCGTAATGATGCAATGGAAATCTCTGCTGATATTACTAGCTATCTCATTTCCTTAAGCCGTTTTCCTTGTACTTCAAAATAGTCATGGTAAACTTTACACTTGATTAAAAAATGTTGTAGCGGTTGTGGAAAGACATCGGTTTATACAGCTTTTTTTGTTTTTTTTTTTATATTGGGTGTAGTCTAAAAGAAATTTGGTCGTTTTATATTTTTATCTGATATTCTTCACATTGCTTTTTTAACTGCTTGTTAAAACAAATAGCCTAAAGGCAAAGTATAAATAGTAAAAATGGTTTTGCTCCGATTTCTATTTTCTATTTATGATAATCATTTAAAGGAAATAATAATTACTGTTAATTAAGTTGTTTTTTGTATTAGCAAGTTTTTTTTACACCAAGCACTTAATAATACCTATGTAAAGCAAGTAGTTATTTATTTCATCATGGTTCACTTCAAACAACTTCAATTATTGCAGCGAGCGTTTAATTAAAGTTTATATTTATGAGTTAGAACGTGTTCTGTCTAAATAAGTATTTATTTATCTTTATAAACCTCGTGGCAATGTAAACGGGCACTTTGAATATTTTGTGTTGTTTAAACATAGTGTAAGGCAATTTTTTTTTGGTGCAAAATTCAATTAATATTTTTATATGTAATTATTGTTTTTCTTCTTCAATAATACCTTCTTCATTTTGTAGCTATCAGTAAAGTCTTTACAATATATTTAAACTGCTTAAAAAAATAGTTGTTTTCTTTGGGGTTCGAAGAAATGGTTTACCCATGTTTGGCCAAATTATTTTTCGTCAAATGTATCATTTGGTTAAACGCTTTTTTTTCAAAAACTGTTATTTTTTCAGGATTTTAATAAAACTAACCTAACCTAACCTAACCTATAACCTACACGATGGTTCTGAAATAAATCCTGACATATTTACAGGTTCGGAAAAAATACCAAATGAAACATTTGACGAAATGATATATTTGACGAAAAATAATTTGGCCAAACGGCAGTACACCCGAAGAAATAATGTACATTTATCGTTGTCTAGTACCTACAGCACAAACCTAGAGCTTAGTTTGGGTTTAATTAACGTAAAATGGTCCTTGGTATTTATTTATTTATTTGTTGACCTACTTAGCATGTTAGGTAATCATCAAATTCCATGAACAGTATTATATTGACACAACGACTTCATATTACATCCTGTATATAAGCAGCTGAATATTGGTGATTTCACTTTGTGTAAGTGACAAAGCTATAGGTATCAACTGTGTCGTTCTGTACACTCAGCAAACTAATATGTCCAGTAAAGACGAGGTAATATCGGTCTGTTCACTAATTACTGCAATAACCGAGGGATAATTAAGTCCTGGCCAAACTGACGGTCTTATTGACAAGTTCGATATTATCTACGTGACTTGATTAGCTTTGGTATGGCAATGTTGATTTATTGCAGTAATTAGTTGTGTAGGTATTACAGTCTATTTAGGTACGACAACGTCCTTAGCGAATAAAAATGTTACACAGATATGCTTCATTTTCATTAACGTATAACCAACCTATTTAGGTTAAAGAATGCTTTGTAACTTTCAGCAAAATTGAATAACAATAAGGCTAAAACGTATTTTAAATAAACAAGCTCTTGTGCGTGATAAATTGATTGATTGATTCGTGTAGGTATTATAATTTTATTTAAATCTTACTTTTAATATTATTTTATTGTTATAGTCTTAATATAGTAGTATTTTTTGTTTTGACCCGAGATTAATAATAATTTATATTTGATCCAATAAACAAACAAACATTTTGAAACATATTGTTTTCTTAACTTGGCAAATATAGATGCTGTTTTAGTTAATTTCGTAGTAGATTGTCAGTTTTATCTTTTAATCAAAAGTTAAAGGCGTCCTTTTTTAAGATTTTTATGTACTTATTTACATACACACATTTCGCAAAAAAAAACAACCAATTTAATTCCAAGTGAATTATTTATTTACGTTATTAATTACATATGACTTATTTTATTCCGCGTGACAGTAATTCACTATAAACAATTATCAAATAAAAATAATATAACCATTGGCACTAACTAAAATATTTCAATACTTAATTAATCTTAGAATGCCTAGGCAACGAAATACGAACAAATAACTCTTATATAGTAGGGAATGCTATTTAACCGATTATTAACCGTTTTTGTATGAAAATAACCGGCGGTTATAACCGGTTATTTGCATTCCCTACACGGTAGGCAGTTAATAACATATCCTATGCCTTGACCATTCCTGTTAGTCCACATTCTAATTTAGTAATGAACTGATTAAAATCACAATCAAATTGCAAGTTTAAATCTATCCATTAACATTCAAATAAATCCATTAACTCAATAGAAACAAACGCTTTCAAGCAAATACAATCTGCATACAAAATGACATGTTAACTCTCTTTTAAACTGCGCTTAAAACCACGTCTCCTAATTTTCATTTTAAATTGACTGCTCTTGGAGTTTTCGGTGTTGAATAATAAATATATTAAGTGCCAGTGACCCGTTAGAGTGTCAAAGTTACGTAAAATTGTCAATAGAGGGCACTGAATCGGGTTAACTGTCTTTTTGTCACCGGTCAGTAGGGTAAAGGCTATTGTTGGTCACTCCAATGTCCATTTCGTGTAACAATTTAATGGAATGAGTTATTTAAATGGGGAGAGTGTTAAGATAATTGAACGTAGTGTTTATTTAACTAGATCTATTATTAAGGGATTTGCTTAATTTATTCGGTCCGGTGGAATTAATCAGCAAGTAATGAAACATGCCTATTTATTTAACATGACATCGAAGCAAAAATGAAAAAGTTATTTTTGTGTTGGCTTTTCAATGTCTACGCAATTTTCTGGAAAAAAAAACCTTCGATTAACTTCCCTCTATGATAAAGAATAGTGTTGCTTTTTTAACAAATATAACGGCAAACAAACAAACAAAAAAAACAGCGCTTATGCATTTATAATATTAGGATTAAGTTGAAATTAAATCTCCATTTTTCAACTGTTCAACCCTTGAAAAGCGTGTCGAATGCTGCCCGGCCTTATTGCTTGGAAAAAAAGCGAGCGAATACCCGACACAGTCAACAAGCGATTGGTATTTATTTTGTTTTCTAATTTTATTTCATTATTGATTAATTAGTAATAACTGCATTGATGTAGGGAAAAAATATAATGTACTTTAGAAGTCTTGTAACGGCGAGGTTGAGTGAGTGAGTTTTTAAATGTTTACTTGTATGTTTGTGTTATGTATACAGTACGAGTAATATAGCTGTTAAAACCACTTTCAGGTATGTAAATCTCTCTCAGTTTAACGCGACCCCTAAAATACTTTTGAGCTTTCGCACTGTGTTTGATTTATTATAAAAATAGAACAACTAAAACAAGTCATAATTACGTAAGTGAAACAAAACATAATAGGAAAGTAAATAAGCTAATTAATAAGTTGAATAAAATGAAGAAAAAAAAAACCGCTACCTCTTATACCATACAACGTTTTCTATTCACAAGAAAATCACAGAACAGGAAATAAAAAAGCGGCAAAAATATCTTGATGTCCGCCACAGACCTCCGATGGGCAAGTGACGGTAAATTTAACATTTACCCTAACAGAAGGGTAACCCCTTCCGCTTGCCCATTCAATACCCCTTGTTATGGTAATGTAGAAAAAAGGCTTGACCCTTTGTTATTATTTATTATGTTCTCAAATAATATCAATAAATCGTTGTTTAAGGCGTTTAAGCTACATTAGCTTTCTTTTCTGGAGTCGTAATTTATTGGTGGGGTCAGACAGTTTGGCCGTTGCGCGGTACTCAATGGTTTATTCATTGAACTTACTAAGTGACAAGGAAACCCTATCAACGTAGATGATACCTGATAACGTAGACGATGCCTCATATCTACAAGTGAACGGATACAGCCTGTGGGGTCCGGTCTGTTCACGCTTGCAAGGACCTGTTTCCAGTTAGTTATTTTAATTATCGTTCCTGACGTAGAGACATCGTCATGTTGTTCTCCTAGTCATTATTTTTAATTTAATGTTATTGAGCTTACATTTGTAATTATTTTATTTAGTAGTTTTAAAATAATTTTATTATTACTTTATTACCTCTTAATGGTGTAACTTACTTTTAAGTATTATTGCGAAATGAAAATGAAATTACCGACCAATTTACTAAATATTTTTTAATAGGGAACATTTATGACTTTTTCCTCAGCTTCAATAAAAGCTGATTCATATAATAAACAGGTGAGAAAAATCATTCGACGGTTAAAGAAACCTATTTAAGAATGCACGCCTCAAATGTTGTTTACACGCTCTGTCGGGACATTATAAACTTTTAATATTTAACGTTTATTTACGGATTTTTGGTTATTTGATGTGGAAAAACAACTTATCTCGTTTGGGGACCTACTTTATTTCGCGGAAATATGTTCTATCTCATTAATCATCCCCTTGGCGTGCATTAGAGTGGTGTAATTAATATATTTGACAGGTTTCTCAACTTTACTACTCATTAGGAGAGCATTTTTTGTAGTATGTTAAAAAACTCTAATGTTGTTTACAGGGTTTTTGGATTTAAAAATAAGATAAATAATAACCGAAACCCATTAATATAGGTCACAATAAAATTATCCATCTGTACTGGTCTAAGACCCGAATAGGAGACGACCTTCACCCATCTGTTTATTCGATAAAAAGTATTTTATATCAAATTTTATATGGTAAGTAATATTTAACGAATAGGTTGACTAAAAAATTTCAGTCCAGTACAGTCTATAATTAAAAAAAAAACTAAAAATGAACTTTAAAAAAAATGCTGTTGCTTGTTTAATGAACCAATTACATGCTAATCGAATCGCCATTTATTACTTACCATTTTAAAAATGGTATAAAATACTTTTTATCACATAAACAGCTGGGTGAAGGTCGTCTACCTATTCGAATCCCCTACTATAACTAATTTTCTTTTATAAATATGTATGTTTATCATTTTCTTAGTACTCATAGTACAAAACCAAGATTAGCTTGGGACAAGGTCAAATTAAAAAGGAAATAAATAATTAGCGATAGAATGGCTTTATGCAGGGTCCTTCCGAATCGGCACCATCACCTTACTCTTTAACCTGCTACAGAATAGGCTTGTACTATAGGTACTATGCAACGATAAATAAGCTTATGTAGCGAAATACATACTAAAATACAAAGCAGACATCTTCATTTAGACTTAGAGAAAAATACATAGAAAACATCCAAGACTCAGGAACAAATGCTCGTACTCATCACATAATGTATGTATGCAAACTCTTTATTGCACAAAAATATAAATATTACAATACCAACATTAAGTTATTGTACAAAGGCGAACTTATCCCTAAATATAATAAAAATATAATAATATTTGCTCTTACCAGGAATCGAACCCAAGACCGCTAGCTTCGTAGGCAAGGACACTACCATCGTCGTCATCCTATGTGGATCTCCTTATTTCATATCCCACTGCACGAAAGAACTTCAAGCATAGTATTTCTGCTGCTCCTTTGAATAACCTTCAGTTTTCTCATGATTAATCATGGCTAATTCTGAAGGACCCAGCTGGCCTATTGCCTAACGCACTCGCAATCGCAATCGACTTCGAAGTCGAACAACTGTTTTCATTTTGTATGCAGACTCGCCTCCGGACTGTCAAAATGAAAACGATTGCGATTGCAAGTTGTCCCAGTACAGTAAGCCAAATTTGGAATTACACAGAAAAACCGCAAACCAGTTGCAGTAACATAACGCAAAACCTTAGGGTGTCTCCACAACACTCTTTACTGAAATGAATCTTTCCAAATGTGCCTACGTTTACAGCTGCATCCAAGTATTACTTTAATACAAATGCAAGTAATCAGGCTATTGCATTGTAATGCTTAACCTACCCCCAACAGGGCAGTCAAATCACTTACAACCCACAATCATAAAGCTGAATCAATTCAGCCTAGCGTTTGCATATGAATGCGTAACCATGTACAGATTCAACCTCACTCATTCTTACACAAGGTTGTCAATGTGTGCGTCAATTTTGTTCTAAACCAGTACACGCAAAGAACGCGTCCCTTAGGTGACACATCTCTTACCCTCGTTGAAGTCGGTCCCATTTGCAAGCTCTCGTCAACCCTTAATCTCCTGCGTTTTACGATTCCTCTAGCAATATCTGTCAATGTAGTTATCAATAAATTGTGGACGTTTAGAGCAAACGAGGTCGTTCTCGGGTAAGCCGCGGGCGCAGCTGTGCAAGGGTTAAGTCGCGACAAATATACCATTTGCAAATAATAAGACGATGAGAGAATAAATTAAGGGTTTTGTTTTAGGGTGAGTTGGTCTTAAAAGGGATCTGCGTAGGGGTCAAGTTTGAGAATTATCCTGCTGATTTCTAAAAAAATTGGACACAGATACGAAAACAAAGAGCGTCAGTGGCCTAGTGGTTTAGGGGTTCAACTCGTCATCGTAATGAGTTTTTATAACTTAAGTGCATTACCCGATGCTCTTATGGTAAGGAAAACATCGTGAGGAAACCTGCACATTCGAACAGCTGAGTGTGTAAGAGGGCAATTGCACAAAAGATCCTAAAGGGTCGAAGTGTATCCGAAACGGCACATCTGAAAGATAAGATAAGATAAGATAAATCAAAAAAAAAAATACGTACAAAATATGGGAAGGTCAATTAAAAACACGTTTTCCATTATCCTAATTTTCTATTATAACAATGTTTTAGATCCCTTTACTTTTAAAAGCTCTTATAAGAGTAGGGTAGGTTCTAAGTGTAAATATTATCTGACGTATCAAATTAAAAAAATGTTATTCCATTCCATTTATATAAAATAACAAGACAAAAAGCAACAGTATGGAAACACAAATTGTCTACGCGCCCAACAGTATGCCATCTACTTTTTGCAACTTATAAAAAAGTATTTTTAAGTCATAATTTTTCACACCCATTTGACTGAAAAACTTAATCTGATTAATAGGATTCAATAAATAAATAATCCACTTTTGGACACCCCATCGCGAAAATACTTTGTCTTATAAATATAGAACTAGAAACTTCTTGTGACAAACATACAAACTCAGTCAACTGCTAGCCAAAGCCATATAAATTATAGGACGGAGGATTTATTTCGACGGTAAAATCTAAATTTGTAAGCCTACCTAACGTCTTGGAGACTTGCAATTAATAATTATTGCACTTCTTCCGGTCACATCCGGTTCCGGCGATGGCGGCACTTCCGGAAAGGCGGGAACAATGTCTGACAATATCCTATGCTAATAAACATTATTAACACTTGATAGGTTTCGAGAAAGATCGCCTTTTGTTCGTAAGATGGGGAAGTGTGGGGTAAGTTTTTATTTTCGCATGTCGGGTTTTAAATTTGTGGGTTTATGGGATTTTTACTGGAAATAATAATGTCCCTCTCTTGAATTAATATTCACCTACTTAGTATTTTGTAAGTTATTTTCGAACTATTCTTTTTCACTAGCTTCTCGCCCTTACTGCATTCTAATTCAAACCAAAGAAAATCACCTTTATTCTAAGGGTAGTAGCATCCTATTTAATGAAAGAAAATTTAAAATCGGTTCAGTAGTACCAAAGATTGCACCCAACAAAGAAATCAACAATCAAACACATTATAATATCATTATGTATAGGTAGATATAAATATGTCTTGTGTCACAGAAAACTAACATAAACAGAAGCGAAGCGACGGCAGTCGGCAGTTTTTGATAAAAAAATAACATGAGTACACTGTTGCTTTAATAATATCAGCTTTTTCGCTTTACTAGTAATAAATACCACGTGCAATAATAATTAGTCATTAAAACCCAGTTTTAATTACGGACCCTGTAAGTTCATTTAATGGCTGAAACGGCACTAGTTTATAGTGCAGGGACAGTAAACCGGTTTCATCGGTTTCATGATAGGAATGATACCTGCTTTGATTTCACAAATAATAGCCGAGGATATAAAACGACGGAATGCTTATCTTCATAAATTATACATGTAGTGTGAATGTTATGCTACTTTTATGTATGTAAATTATTTATTCCACAATCAGTTTATTTTTTTGTTAGCCCGTTATGTCCCACTGCTGGGCAAAGGCCTCCCACCTTTCCACGTATTTCAGTTATGGCCAATCTCCCCCCAATCGCGCTGAAAGGCTTGAAGCTCATCTTGCCATCTGCGCCGGGGTCTGCCACGTCATGGTATCCGATCGCGCAGTATCCTATCTGTGGTAATTTTTGCCGAAAGGTTATCAGGCATGCAACAGACATCCGGCCCAGTTCCACTTCGGGGTGGCAGCTGTTACGGCTACGTCAGCTATTTGGCTTTTGGAGCGTGCACTGAAAAAAAAAAAATTGGTCGGTTCTAACAAGATTGTGATTGTTGCGCATAAGCGTCTTGATTCCATACGAGCCTGACAAGACGTTAGATACATCAACTAAGACTTTAGATACGTCAAATAAGATGTTAGTTGAATCACTAAAGAAATTGCTGTTGTTACTACCAGCTTTGGTTGATATAACTAATATCTTAACTATTGTATTCATTTTTTGTCAACTAAGAGAAAATCTCTCTTTGTTGGCTCTCATTGTTTTGAGTGTATGTATGGTAATATTTCTAATGCGATCATCTAAAAATCAGAAAATAAAAAAATTACAAACTAAAATAAAACACAAATGGTATATAAGGCGAACTTATTCCTTTAAGGGATCTCTTCCAGTTAACCTCTTACAATTATTCTCAAAAAAAAAGCGACGGTTTGAAATAGTATACATTCGCTAAAACGTTTTAAACTGATGCTTGCCATTTAATACAACGTACTCATGTATTGTTGTTCGGGAACCAGACCGTGAAATGTTCTAGTATTTGTCACCCAGTCAACACTAAATGCATTCGCTTTTGTTGGTTAATGCGATGCATGTCATGTACGAATGCTAGTCATGAATGCAAGGGAGAAAAAATGGCGCATTGCTGTATGTCACCTACTCAAAAAAAGGAGGTTCTCAATTCGTCTGCTTATTTTTGTGTATGTTAATTCAATTTATATTTTCTTCCTGCGGGAAAGTCAACGGAACTCCTTAACTATAATAATAATCTGGAGTTCGTTCATTGATTTTTATTTAATTTTGATTATGTTAATAACTGATTTCTTTGTGGAAGAAAAAATACGTTAATTTAAACTGCTTTTTGCCCGGCTACCATAAAAGGAGTTTTTGATCTGTATGAATGTATGTTGAATCTTAGTTTCCTTGTAAAGGTTAAACAGATGAGTGTCGCTTGATTGGTCTAAGCGTCGCTAGTGTCACTGGATAATTTAATTTCAAAAATTGCTAAATCCAATTTCAAAATATAAAGATAATTATTGACTTATTGACGACAGTATAATTAGTATTAATTAGACTATGTAGGTATTCGAATTTTAAAGGTTGTTTTTTGTTCCCAATTGAGTATATCAACCTTACGAAGGAATAAAGAACAATACTTACATACCCACAAACATGCAAATCACACACATACAGGTGCAGGTTTGACAGGTCAAAAATACCATACATCTTTAACATTTGAGGAAAACTATAGTTTAAGCGGTTATTGAATTTAGATTAATAGAGGATTTACTATAGAATAGGTCCTGCTATTCTATATATAGTAAAACTAAATATATTGTCTTTGACGTGTTACTGTAATGCCAACATTACAATAGTTATCAAAACTTTGACCATACGATAACATGTCTCAATGGTTATAATGATCTCTCAAGGGTTAGCTAGAAGAGATCCCTTAAAGGGATAAGTTCGCCTTTTTTTTTTAAATCTTCATTGTATTGTTTTTGTTTTTGTTTTGTACAATAAAGTGTTTACATATATACATACATTTCAAAAGCTATATAGTTTTACCGAGTAGATAAGACTAGAGAGCCAGGTATGAGCTACGATTAGTGCTACGAATACCGTAGCATACACATGTAAGTACTACGCGCCGCGTAGCATCTGAACCTTAATTTACGAGATACTAACGTAACGTATTTGAATACATGGTACCTCATGGTACAAGGGTCCTAAATAATTGCTTTTTGATTTTGGATTTTCAACCATAGATAAAGAGTTTAAGTCACAACTTTAAACGTAACATCTTTAATCGTAACACCTTTAAAAACATTAATACAGACGTGATGAAACCCTATTTCCTTTTAATCGTCTTCTTATCTAGCAAGACGCAATAAAATCTTAGGCGTGAAGCAATAAGTAAAACAATATTAATTACATCAACACGTCTCGACATTCTCTACTTTATACCGTTGACATAAAGTTTTATATCACTGTTGTTTTATTTATAAAGCTACCAAATGGCAGGACCGGAAGAACACGTAATATAATGGTGTTTTAGGTAATTAAATGTCACATAGATCAGAGATTAATGATGTGTTACGACATGTGATGGGGGCGGTCTTATTTCCGCTGTTTGTGGGATCGATGGAAGGTTTTGTCGTTGATATGTTTAGGCTGGGTTTTATAAAGATCTGTTAGATCCAATTTCGGTCAGGAATGTCAAAACTTGTATGAAGTTACTAAAATTTGATCTGACATATTTACTAACGGGCCTTATAAAACCGGGCCTTAATGTATTGTGTTAACCAACGTTAGGTTCTTTATTCCATGTTACTAGGTTTATTTTTAAACCTCGACAAAAAAAGGGGGTTGTAAGATAAACGTATGTGTCTGTGTATGTCTTTCTGGGGCGTCGTAGCTCCCAAAAGAATAGACTGACTTACGTACGCGTTTTTTTTAAAGAAAGTAAGTTTAATTAAGATAATTCTTAGCTAAGTTTCATGGAAATTGGATTGGCAATTTAATAGATTTGGTCTCTGCAAAAAGTATCGTCATAATATTGATAAATTTTATTTATTTAATAGTCACTGTCTAATCATAAAGAATTAAGAACGAACGTGTACACCCTCACAAACTGTTTAAAAAAAAAGTTACTCGTAAAAAAAAACAACCCGTAATATTGTTGCTGCTTCAACAATCACAAGTAAAACACACAGTAAAATTAATTATAGCTGTTAAATTAGGCAATGAAGTTTCGGCTGTTGTTTTTTATTTTGACTATAGTTATTCTCACGGGAATTATTCAATTTTCTGGGATGAAAAATAGCCTATGTGTTAATCCAGGGTATAAGCTATTTGCATTTAAATTTCAAGTCTACCCAGCTCTATGCAGCGTGAATGAGTAACAAACAAATACACAGACTTTCGTATTTATAATATAAGTGGTATTATTTTAGGCAACTCGATTAATAGTCGATCCTCTATTTTTCCAAAGCCAGCACTGAGCCACAAATCACACGAGAGCACAACACGCTCGGTATCTCGAACTAGAGAAATGTCCCCGGTGTCGGACATTTATTTGATGTCTGCAGAACGCAGAGATAAATGATGGCCGCGCTCTCGCTAGACTTTCATAGATTTACGCGGTGTCTGAAATGATATCAAATATTGGTTTATTGAAAATTTGATAGAAGGACATGAGCTGATACAATTTGGATTTATAATGCAGGCTATTGTGTTTTTGTAGTTGTTGTAAACGGTTAACATTACTTTTGATGTATGAATGTGGAAGAAGCGAAAGAGATTTGTCAAGATCGTAGCAGGTGGAAAGAAGTGGTCTCTGCCTACCCCTCTGGGAAACAGGCGTGATTTAATGTATGTATGTATGTAAACGGTTTGCATCAATCAGTCAGGTGATTTATATTTTGACTGCCAGAAGCGAAAGGTCGTATGATTGCAAAATTCATTTCCTCTCCCTCTCTCTTCCTAGCTCTTTTTAATCCCACATGTTGGGTTCAGCTTTCCTGATCTTTCTTCTCCACTTGGCTTTGTCCTCGACATCATCCTTGGATGCCTGACACTCGCATGTCATTTAGCACTACATCTTTCCACCTTGTTTTTATTGTTATCTCAACAATTCGCAACCGTTTCGCAACAATTTCTCTGTCTTGTTCTTTTTGTATCTACCTAATGTAATCTTGTATTGTTGTGAATAAATGTCTCTTTATCTTTATCTTTATCGAATGACTTTATGCTAATTTCATAACGTCTCAGGTTTGTAAGCTTCGTCTCTCCACATCGTCGTTTTGGTTTGTTTCTCGGGTACTTACTTTATAGGCAGCATCATCTTATTGTCATGGATCCTGCCTGATGTCTTTATCTTCTCCTTACTATTTAAAAATCCAAGTTAAGTTGTATTCCTAACCTAGCTCACAGCAAAAAAAAAGAATCAAATGAACGAACGACGTACAAGACGGAAAAACATTTCGACTAACAATATATCTCTAGAGCACCCAAAAAACCCTTTTCATGGCGTCCGTTGCCAATCGTAAATATATCTCGCTAGCTATTAGTTCGATAAAATTCAACTCGAACGATAAATAAAGAAGACTTTGACGGATGGCCAGTTTCCCCCGCAATGTATGAAATCACCACCCTTTAATTACAGCTCAAACCTACACTACTACACTTCTTGCACTTCTATGTTGAAGTAATAAGAGCTATTTTAAAGGAATGATTCGTTTTGGTAGCAGCAAAGTTATGGTTGCCACGCATTGTATCTGTGTCACTTGGGAACATTTTGTCCGAAACTTAACTTATTTAGATCGCCCACTGAATAAAACATTGGTCGAAGAAAGATGTTTGTGAATTTTGTTACTTATCGTTTATACTGGAAATAGATTGCGAGCAGGTTATCTGATGATAAAATTCGATAAAAATTACGCGATTAACTTACTTTTTTTCGATAGATTTAAAAGTTAAAAGACGGTTCGAAGTGTACCTATCTCATTAGGGTTCACTACAGGATAAGATTTTAAACCTACAACTCCATTCTTCTCTTTAACTCCAAAGGGTAATTCGTATATAGACTACACCATTATACCATTTCAACAAAATCTCCCTAAAGCTCCATTAGAAATACCAACTCCTCCAAAGTTTTCATAAATAAGGGCGTAAAGCACGTGTCATAAGTTGTATCAAATCGGAGCGGAGCGAACTCCGCGACGCGAATTAGCGTAACTCTGGTTCGACTTCCGACTAGACTTTTGCATTACCTTGCTATGGAGTCTTGCCCTAGAGCTATAAAACTTAAATATGTGACACTGTTTTATCTTTGATGGATATTTTTCCCACGAGCTAAAGAGTTGATAAGAGGTACCCCAAACCCTTTCGTAATGCAAACCATCTTCGTATCGTCATGCAACTTCGATTAAGAGAAAAGTATTGTATCATCAAAAAAAAATCCAGTAAGTATAGTATCCGCAGCGAGCTAAGGACAAATCGAGGTGAATTTCTACACTACGACTTGTCCTTAGCTGGCTGCGGATACTATATACTATACTGTATGTGCAAATATTTGTAATGATGAGCGCAAATATTTGTTTCTGAGTCTTGGATGTTTTCTATGTATTTACACCCCAGGCCAAAAGTATGGAAACAAAGTTGTTTTTCTTAATATTTAATGTTTCCATTATTATTATTGTGTATTGGTAAAGCAAAACTTACTAGGGCAGCCTCAAAAGATTAAAACTACACCCAAAGTATTAAAAAATATGAGTATAACATGTAAAAGACTTTAAAAAAATATTATTTGGGAGAAGTTACAAATCGATCTTTTTATTGTCTTTCTACGAAATGTTGAATTTACTATATTATTAAAGAGAAACTTAGTTATTTACTTTTAAGATTCAAAACACTTTTTATCTTGAAAATCACAGTTTTTCATAGTCATATAAGCTTGTTTCCATACTTTTGGCCTGGGGTGTATGTCATAATAACCCCCTATGATTATATTTATTTGTATTTTTATCGTTATATTTATTGACTAGAAGTTTTTAGTTCTCGCTACAAAAACTGTAATAAAAGTAGTAAATATACCTTCTCCAATAGGAATACCAACGTTAACTTCATTTCTTCAGCTTTTCCTGTTTTCAAATTCCGTCGACTATCAGATATCTTCGATGAACTCCGGTGCAGTATGCAAATCGTATGATTTATGCATTCTAAGTGCAGCCTGCAGCAGTGCAGTGTAAGGTAAGGGATGACGTGTCTGATATGCATAATATGCTAGCTATGCTGTGAAATGTCATATGATATTTCGCTATGTCAGTGTGAAAATCGTTGAAGTTGTTTATATGTGTAGGTAGTTAGTTGAGTTGTTAACTGGGACATTTATAGAAGTGATATAGGTGTTTTAAACCAAGTAAATGAAACTTGGGACGTTCTAATACTTATTACCTAAACATGACTTAGAACTTAGAAGTAATTTGTTATCTGAATTTCTAAATACAATGAAGCTTATTCAGATAAAGCGTTTTCTTAATTTATACATATTTTTTTAAGTAAGAGTCCCAAACTAAAACATCCAAGACTTAGGAACAAACACTCGCACCTATCACCTATCACACTACCTATCACACCTATCACACACACCCGTAGCGGGAATTGTAAAAAAAAAAGTTAGTAAAAAACATTTATTCGTGACAAACAGACAACAAAACTCAACGAAATACTGACATCTAGACAAAAATATATCTGTTGTCACGAAATGGTTCCAACTCAGCGTTATGCTGGCGTTAAAAACCAGCGCTGGTCTTCCGTTGGAACCATCCAGTGAAACCACGGAAGATTACACACACACACACACACACACACACACACACACACACACACATACAACATAAACAAAACAAACAAAAGAAAGAAAGAAACCGCAATAAAAGTGAACAAGTAACAAAATTATTAATTATTCGGTGTTGAACCCGAGACCGCTAGATTCGTCGGCAGGGTCACTTTAAGTAAGTACCAATTAGACTAAACACATCTAGATGCCAGTAGCGACCCGTACAAACCATGCACAACATCCTAACAATAAAACTTATCAGCACCCTTTAACATTGCCCATCAAAAGTCACGTATAAGAAACCGTTAAATATCGAAACGTTATAACGATTAAACGTATTCACGTGCACGAAACGATATAAAGCCCGCAGAACGTGCTAAACCGTTATTGCGCGTAAACCGTTCTAACTGGCCCAGGTTATTGCCACTAACCGTTTACAGTTAAATTTTAACGACGACATGCGATTTTGGTGTTTAACCGCTTTACATGTATTTACCACCCTTGAACCTTTCTTGTCATAATAAAAAGTGGGGAAAATATTTTACCCTTAATATAATTTTCTAGCTTCTGCTCGCTACTTTGTCCGTTTAGTCCAATCTTCAGGAATAAAACGTACCCCATATCGTTACTATTGGGTAGGACGCGTTTTACAAACAAGAATTTTGACCAAGCGTCACTTTCTGATTAGTATGTGAGTGCGACAGTGACGGAGTGCTTTATCTACCACTAGAGGATGCCCGCGACTTCGTACGCGTAGAATTAGTTTCCCGCTACTCCCCCCATTTCTTCCCGTTGGGGGTCGATTTTCGGGAAATCCTTTCTTAGTGCTCACTTACATCATGAAAGAAACCCCTGTACCAAATTTCAAGTTTCTAGGAACAGTAGTTTCGGCTGTGCGTTGATATATAAGTCGGTCAGGTTTGCCTTTCATATAATAATATAGATTACAAAGGCATATACGGGCAATGGATGCTATTTGTTTCAAGGCTGTTTTTTTTTATAATTGTTATAAATGGCTTTGAATGATTTTCAAACTTTTTTCAAGACTCACTTTGGCACAAACGAGTATTATTTTTATAAGTTTTTTTGGATTATTATTATTCAAGTTGCTTAGTCTTCTTTTTATTTAAATACGTTTCATTTTAATATTGTTTCCTTAATATGTAGGTAATCAACAATTAAATTTTCTAAAATATAATATGTTAACAGTTTTACCAATTGATAAAATTTGAATTGTATTTTTTATTGCAATTGAAAGCAATTTATTTAAAAAGGGCCATATTTTATAACTCTTAAATAATTCAATTAACAGACATTGAACAATCATAACACATCTTCACATCAAAAGGTAACATTCAAACCGTTATATCAAAGAGAATCATTCAACAAATCAACCACCCTGTATCAACCCCTCAAACAGACGTTTTTGAACTCTATGTGTATTAAATTACTGTTCATTTTGAACAGGTGTGTAGTTAGGATTATAGTGGTGGCTTGTTAATACAGCATGTATGGAGCATTCAGAACAAATATGAATATTGAACGGCATGGGTAAACATGATTATCGTCAAAGAGTTCTGATATCGCGTTTAGAATATGTCATATTGAATTAGCTTTTTGCCCCGTGGCTACACGCATATGAGTTGGTCAGATGGTTACGGAAATACAGGGTGATTAAATAATTTAATCACACTGTAGTTCCGTAACCATGTATGTGAAATTAATTTTATGAGGATTATAGGGATTATTTTTTGGACAAAAGTTCTTGCAAGTACTTTCTTGTTCTCCTAGCTATCAAAATGAGGTATGACGTATAAAAACTGAAAGTAATCGTTTTTTAAGTTTTTAGGAATTACTTAATTTGATTCCTTTCAAAAAAAAAAATATTGTGTCCGCTCTACTTATATACCCTGTTTAAAAAAGTTAAGTTGTTTTAAAAAAGTTCTTCTACTTAAAAATCTGTCATTTAGAAAGCCGAAATATTTCATAGCACTTACATTGTTTTGTCCCACTGCTAAAAGACCTCCGTTAACTTTTCCATCTCATTATCCACAGAAAAAACATTTATCTTGCGTCAAAGTCATCCAACAAGATAGTATGTTACAAGCAAACGCGTCTACGTTTATACTAACCAGTAGAAATTACTGCGCCTCAGGTTTGTTATCCTAAAGCATACATCCGCGGTTTGTGTATGAAGCTTTATAGTGGCCTATAAGGCTTGGCGCTGCATTAATCAAGTACACAGCCATACGCTACTCAAACAGTCGTCAGCAGCCTGGGGGCACAATCGGCTAAGTGCTAACGATCTTGTTGGCATTCAATTAATGTTCGGTCAAAGTATGATGCGATCCGAAATACAGGGTGTTTTCTTACCTGCATGAGATGATGTCAAAAAATTATAATAAATATTAGCGGATAATCTTACACAAATTGACCTAGTACTAAACTAAGCTCATTCTAACAGGTCCGCCCGCGGCATGGTCCCTATAACAGACACGGCATCCCTTACCTTAAAGGTCCACGGTGAGTCTTGAAAAAAGTTTGAAGAGCATTAAACGCCATTATGACAATGAAACCTTGAAACAAATAGCATTCATTGCTCACGGCCCGTATATGTTTTGCTAAGTTAAGAACACCACCCGATACTTTTAAACATCGTGAGAAAACCTGGACATTGGTTAAAACCACAGAACAGAAAAAAACGGTAGAAGTGTGAAGTGGGCGTGTCACGTGTGGCATTGGTTATGCGGAGTTCCGCGCAACCTAGCTTAGTTTTGCCGCGACCGTTGTGCGTGAAAGTTGTGCAAATAATATTTCTAAAATAGGAAATAAATCCAGAAGCATGCCTTATTGTGCTATTTTGGAATGTAAAACGATAGCCGCACCAAAAACATTTTCGGTGGTGGCGTGTTGTTTTTTATGATAGTTTGTGTATAGGCGACAACAGGTCTGATACTAAGCGAAGCTCATGCCACTTCCACTGTTTTTTCTATTCCGTGATTAAAACAATCCTAATAAGTTAAACGGTTTTACAATAAATAATTTCTAACGTATGAAAAATTGGACAAATGTAACAACAAATATAGTAATAACAAAATCAACGTAGGTAACCATCAGGTACACTCAAAGACAAAAATATGTACGAACAGGTTCACCGCGTCAAACAGTTTAAGCTTATTTATAAAACAGACTAACAATAATGAGGACGCTTCTGGATAAATGGTTTTTGGAACTATCTAGTAAATATGGTGCTAAAGGCTACTTTAAACTAGATTACCCCTGAAATCGCAGCCGCTGCTGTTTGATCTAAAATGTTTCCGGTAACTTCCGTAAGACGCCATTTCTGGAATCTCTAATGGCACCAATAGCCGATGATGTCTGTCTGTCTAGGGTTGTCGAAAAAGTACTCGAGCAAGGAAGAAGGAAAGATGCTTTTTTTACCAAATAGTAAATGGGCTCTGAGAAACAGACATTTTTTAAGACTACAATCATAAGACTGCAATCCTGAGACTGCAAATACGTCGCCAAAGCTGAGGACTAAGGCGGAATGCCTCTAAGCAATCCTGACACGGTGTCATTTTACTCGCGCTTCGGTTTATGTGTATTTAGGGTTCCGTACCCAAAGGGTAAAAACGGGACCCTAATACTAAAACTCCATTGTCCGTCAGTCCGTCTGTCTGTCTGTCACCAGGCTGTATCTCATGAACTGTTATAGATAGACAGTTGAAATTTTCACAGAAGATGTATTTCTGTTGCCGCTATAACAACAAATACCGGTAAGTACTAAAAACAGAATAAAATCAATATTTAAGGGGCCCCTCACCCCCCCATCCTCCCATACAACAAACATGATTTTTTTGCCGTTTTGTGCTAATGTTGTATAGATAATGGTACGGAACCCTTCGTGCGCGAATCCGACGGGCAAACAGGCAGACAGCCCGTATGATGGTAAGTGGTCACCGCCGCCAGTGGTCATTTGCAACGTCGGAGGCGTCACCAAACTATTATTTTAAGACGTTTATTCCATAAACATTTTAAATTTACTTTAACAAAATTACCAACCCTTGCTACCTTAACCCTGTAAACGTCTTCGCAGGTTAAAATCGGATATTAGCATCTTTATTGATATGGTTTTCCAACGAGTATTTTCAAATGTAAGGACGTTTGAAAATACTTAGTTTAGTTCGATATTAGCTTTAAAAAGCAATTTTAAATATTACGGTTCAAAAGAAGTTAGAATATCGATTGCATGTGCTTAAGGCGATATACAATTGTTTTTTATTAGGTTGCCAGTCACAGTAAGTTCAAAATGGTTAAAAATGAGCTAATAATTATAATATTTTATATTGGTTTATGTATTTAATGGCTCTATAAAGATGAAAAAAGTTTTCTCTCAACTCCTCGGGTATACATACTCGTAAAGTCATTGAAACGATATTTTTGCGAAAAAGTCAAACCAATTTAACCCTGTATGCACCCACAAAATGAGAAAAACTTCCTTTCAATTACCCAATTCGTTCAGTCTATTCAAACATTTAAACCGTTTAACCCTGCAAATGACCTGGAAATGACGAAAAAAAGAATTTAATTTTTACTTCCCATTTGTGGCAAGGCAGACCATTCTTAACCCCCCCACTGCGTGCCAAGAACACCCTGGGGATAGTAAATTTCTTTTAAACACCTCTCATTATTCGCAATAGCCACATAACCGTTTAACCCTTCAGTGCAGCTGGGGTCTTTTTAACCTAGTTAGGGTTGCCACCTGCCAACTCGTTAATTATTTCCTTAATTTGATGGGAACAAAGCAATTAGATTTAATATTGTATTGAAAACGTCTGTAGCCAGAATGTATTATCGTAAAAGATATAAGAATGTATTATCGTAAAAGATATAAATTTGTATAGCCAAACTATTTCTGGAATTAACTAATAAAGCAAAGGTAAATTTTTGCCTCAATAGTTTTAAGTGATAAAGAAAACATGAATTATTTAAAATTAACCCCTGGTAATAACGCAAATTAACGTGTGTATAATAAATTTATACAGTGTACGTTATGTGAAGCGTAATTAAATAAATATAAATATCTGGGGACAAATCAGTACCTCCTTAATAAAAATTGATCATTAAATACTGGAGAGGCAACAAACAACAAACATTATAAAAGTTTTTATTTAGGGCGGTTAAATGTAAGTGCACAGTGCACACCCTACGCTAAAGCCGTCAAAATGACGTCACCGCGTTTCAAATCCGCATTTTATCGTATTAGGTTTTGACAGATATGGCTCAGCGGGCATAAAATGCACGCATTCCGTCTGACATGCGCATTGAATCAAGTCACGCGCTGCGTAAGGGTTAAATGAGTTAAGTGTGGGTTTATACTTATACTTTATAAGTCGTGGATATATCTATTGATACATCAAGAGGTAGATGACTGTTAGATGACGTCATTATAACGATAATGATGTTTAGGGTATGTAACTAAAAACGGCGAATATTGCTGGAAGCTCAAAAACATTTTTTTTCACCCTATTTTAAGTCTTCATTTTTTGTATAAATTATTCGCCATTTCCATAGATGAGTTCTTTAGGTAATAAAAATAAAAATATTTAATTTTTAAATCACCCTGGGCACAGTGGTATGTCTCCACATTTACGAGTCATAATAGTTTATAACACAAAGCGTATTTGAGGCCAAGACAACCAACGGGTAATTTTCTCGATGCACGCTTCCTTTACAAAGCACCTATTGTGTTTAGTAGCAAAAACTACGGGCGGTCAAGTAATTCAATGTTCATACACGGGATTAAAACCCCTCTTTTCTTAAACCAAACCCAAACAAAACTAACCCTATCTTATACAGAAATAGAGCTCACATTGATCTAGCTATATTACAGGATTATAATCCAAAACTCAAACCATTATTTCCACAGTTCTCATCCTTATGTAGTGGTCTTAAAGTCTGAGTTTCTACAAAAGAGCTTTGATAGTGTGTATTCTAAAATGCAATGAAGCTGAGAACTAATCAAATAGACACGTGGCCTGCTGCGAGGGTCACTCTTGTTATTTGGAATAAAAACGATTTATATTTTGAATGACTAAAAATCATTACCCATATGCGTTGTTTCATATATTTATGTACATGAAAAATGGATGAAACTCGTAATTTACAAACTATCACGTCTAATATTATGCATTAGCTTGTGTTAGTTAAAAATGCATTTTAAGATTTTTTTTATAGTATTTGGGCTGTCTATCATTATAGAGATAAAAATAACAATCATAATAATTATTATAAAATAATATTTTACATTTTTACATAGTTTGCATTCAGTCGGTGGTATTGATTTTTGACATTCATAGGTGTATTATATTATGCCTAAATTGAAGAGCAAAGAACTTCGACTTTGACTTTGACTTCAGTCCTAAATTATCAGTTCGACAAAAACATTATGAAAATTACAAAGCAAGAGAAAACATTTATTTTGCAGGTACTTGAATAAATTTATGTACATGGATTAGCCTGAGTCAACAATACCGACCCTTCTACCGAATGCGATTCATTTCCGCAAAACAAACATGTATGTGAACACACGGAATTGCAAATCGACCTGATAATCTAATAAGAGAGCCGGAGTCGACACGGATCATTTGTGGAAAAAAATGTCGCGAATTTGTATTTTTTTGTCCGCATTATTTTGATACGGCACCAGTGGGGATGTGACGTTGACAAATATAAAGTCATTTCCGGGTAGTGATGGGAAATTTTTCTTCGTGATTGTATCTGTTTTAGAAGATAATTTGGTTGACTTTTAATACTTTGAAGTGTTATTGGATTGTAAGTTGAACAGTTATGTCCTGCAAAATATTGTTCTCTTTGTAATAACACCAAATTGGTTAATTAAAATATTAATTTAAAAAAAAAACTTGCCTATGAAAAACTAGCTCTTGCCCGCGTAGAATTAGTTTATCGCTATTCCCTCGGGTACTTACCAAGACTCCTGGGTTAAAAGAAGGGATGTCCCTTATGTCCATGTCCGGCGTAAAACTATTTCTGTACCTACCTAATTTTGCGTCGATTGGTAGGTAAGTCGCTTTTACGTCGGAATCTGTCCAGTAGTCTAAAATAAAAAGTGCCCTATGTCCGTCTTACCCTCGTAAGGCCCAGTATGCAATAGGATAAATAAGTGATCATTTATGTACCTTGTCACTTTCAATCGTTTCACAATTTTGTATAACATTTCAAACACGACGTTATAGTGACAAGGTACATAAATGATCACTTATTTATGCTGTTGACTGTACATAATTAAGGCATTTAATTTGAACTGTGTTACGTTAAAATAAGGTTCATTTCCTACCTTCATAAACTGAAAATGGCATTATTGAACAAACGTAAAATCGTTATTATCGTAGATGGGCACTAGCATAGAAACGGGACTAAAACTTGAACAAAAAACGTACCTTTTTTAGTAATTTTTAATAATGAGAGAAAGAGATCTGTCCCTGTCTGATCTATTGTCCCAGATAGAAGGGCGAGTAAGTACGCGTACTTAAAGCTCGACGACCTTTTTCGCCCGTGTTTATCTTTAGTAGTTCGTGTACTTAGCGTGACACACGAGCGAGTAATCCGCCGAGCCATAAGTACGGCTTACTTACTCGCACGTCTATCTGAGGCTATGTCTGTAAGGGTCAAAGAAGTCCAACAGAAGTTCATTCTCAAAATCAACGTTGATTTTGACGTTTTGAACTTGAAAGTTAAACGATAATAAACTGACTATTTTTTTCATTTCTTCTTAAGAATTCCATAACCTAAAAATTAGAGAATGGTAGCTGGTGCAAAGTTCATCTTATAGTCCGGCCGAATTCAGTGCTAGTATTCTATAATCTGTACGGTCAACAGTATAAGTGATAATTTCTGTACCTTGTGGCTTTCAATCGTTTCACAATTTTGTATAACATTTAAAACACGACGTTAAAGTGACAAGGTACATAAATAATCACTGTTGACTGTACATACTCGTATAATAAAATCGAAGACGGAATAAATTCAGTACAATAGACATAACATAACATATCATAAACTCACGCCTTCATTCCCAGAGTGGGGTAGGCAGACCCACAGACTCACCAACAACTCCAAAAACTTGTTGATAATTCTGTGACCACATTTTGCACGACCAGGCTAAGATGTTATCCAGTGTATTAGTGTCAGGTTGCAAACCCATCGCCTATCAGCACTACACAGCCTTTACAATAGACATATGAACTCAAAAATACTATCTAGGGGGACTCAGAATGAGCAGCAGGTGTCGGTTTGTCTATTTAATTTTGTTTCTCTTTCTAGATGATACAAGAAACTGTCAGGCCATATACGCCAGCACATTGTTAATCAGTAGTGCCCTCAACACTGCAAACGTACACCTAACGTTTGTAAGACGGTGGTCTTGCCTCGTTAATATTAAATTAAACTCGGCCGGAACTCATTAAGGCCGTGTCAAACGCATTCTCGGGATTGGAGCGGTTTAAAGTGTCAAGACGTGTTGCCCAATTTAAGTTTATCATATTCAGTGCCAATTTGCATATTGCTACACAATTTGGAGCCGATATTGGGTTGATATCGTGGGTTAAATTTAATCGCTAATTGTTGAACAGTCGTTGCATTTTGAGATGGCTTGTCAACCTGACTGATTTTAACATGTTAATTGCATACGCAGACTCTTAAATTAACCCGTCGAGAGCTTAGTAAATAACGTCGAAAACCATTAAGTGAAAGTTTATATTTAAGTAGGGAGCATTTGAATTCGGGCCGTATAGCTTGAAAGTAATAAAAACAAAAGAGGTTCTAATACGGTACGGTTTAATAAAATCAGCGACTTCTCGATATTTTGCGTAAGGAACCATGCCGCGAGCGGACCTGCTAGAGGGGGTGTTCTTTTTATAGTGGTGATTATTATTTACAACTTTAATATTTGAGTAGCTTAATTTTATTTTAATTTAAATAAGTTTAGTTTTAACTTTTCATTGTATTAATTTAATTATTGTTTTAATGTATTATTTTAATTATATTTCTCATTTATTGTCTTAATCATTAAGAGATCAGAATAAAAGTCTATAATGTTGATGATGCATGGTTTCTATATCTCAAAAAAGTTTCATATAATTAAATATAAAATTTACCCAAATTATATTTTCTCGCGTCACTGAGTTAAGCAGTTAGCTGAATAAAGTTGCGCGTTTTTTTTTAAACATAGGGAAGCAACCGAGCATGTGGGTTACCTCATGGGAAGTAATCAACACCGTTCATCTGTCTCTCTCTCTCTTCTTCAACCTGTCGCCACCCAATGCTGAGTGTAGGTCTCTTCTAATGCACGCCATCTCTTTCGATCATATTTAAGCGTTCATAGACACCAGCAACTCCGGAAGAGTTGTCGGTGCGCTGTCGGCCAATTAGGGAAATGTATATATGCACATATATGTTAAACACTTTAGTGCGTTGTCATAGTAAACTTCAAACAGAACATCAAATGACACACATGACAATGACAATGACATTCACTATGACAAGGTTCAAGGTATGATCACCATTTTTATTGGGTGACTGTATATATGTAAATACGATATTGTACAAACGGGAAAATAACAAACAACAAAAAAGATAGAACCACAAGAGGCATGTACAAAGGCGAACTTATCCCTTTAATATCTCTTCCAGCTCAAGCTCAATGTAAGCTCTTTTCTTGAAGGCACCCATGCCATAACTGGTTGATAATACCGCCGAAGGGAGTTTATTCCACAGTTTCACCGTGTGCACTTAGGGCCGATCCGACCAAACTGGAATAAGACTTAATCCTAGATTAGTCCATACAAATTCGGCGTTTAATCTAGGTATAAGACCTTATTCCAGTTTGGTCGAATCCGCCCTTATTGTTACAAATAGTAACAATCAATAAAATCCTGATTAGTATTTCATAATAACTGCCCTTGCCCCTGCCATTTGCGTCCCCTGATCGACGTCAATACATCAAACTTATTTCGAGTCCCTGATGTGAATTTAATTGGTATTCCGGAACATCTGTTTCCACTAACGTCGTAGTATGATATTTATGGGCATTAGACACTTATGCGATGTAATGACTATATTCTGACGAGAATTTTTTAAGTCTTAATCTAAAATGAATTTTGTTTGACGTCTGTCTGTTGTCTGTTGCACATACAACTGTTTACCTCAGCAGCGAGAACAAAATATTTAAAGGTAAATAATAGAACATGGTAAACATTAAACCTCAAGTTAGGTATAGCTCCACAAGGAAGATCGCCGAGTCATCACGTACTCAGCACGCGAAGCAGAGCTACAGGAGCTGCGTGCCGCGCGTGCCGCGTGCCGCTCCGTCAGCATACGCGCCGCTTTACCTCAACACCATTATTCTATTTGTGAATCACTTTTCGTCTCCTACTTCGAGCGACTGTCACCTAGTTTAGGATTAGCTTGTAATTTTAGATTATAACATAACATAACATAAACTCACGCCTTCATTCCCATAGTGGGGTAGGCAGAGCCACAGATTATAATTTTAAAATTAAATTAGTTTATATAAGTGCATTTGCGTTAAGAAAATAGTGACTCATCGTTGACCGCCGACCTGCCCACGTCCCCTAGCCAATTAGAATGCTTGAAATTATAAAGTCGAGTTCACAGTGACCAGTTGAAGTCAGACCTTCGAACAAAACGGTTGTGTATCTAGCGTGTTACTCGTTACCCGGCAGTTGCATTGATGAGTCACTATTTTCTTAACGCGAATGCACTATAGCATCTTTGGTTTTCTTTCGAACCCCTAGCTGCTGCTATCGTAATTCACATGTATATTTACCTATCCAGCCTATTTATATGGCCCCAGCACTGTTTTCGGCATTATTTTTATCAATCACTTTGTCTCACGCTAGCAGCAAAATCGAATCTGGCCCACTGTCTTTCGCTTGCAGCAAAATTAAACTTTGCCCACTGTCATTAAACAGCAAAAGTGCCTTTTTGAGGTGCTGAGGTCAAAAATCCTTTTTTAGTTCACCCCTAGGGTACGCAAGATATATCCCCTCCAAAATCCAACTCCGCCAAGAGCGGTTTAGGCTGTACATTGTCTGGCAATCAGTCAGTCATGAAAGAGTTTTATAAAAAACTAAGGGATAAAAAAAACAGGAGTCCCATCATTTTTTTTTTATTATTTAATGCAACAGTCAGTATGGGCAGCTTAATAATGCCTTAAGCATTTTCTATCACACGATATTTATAAAAAAAGATTTTGGGCGCGAAAGTGTTCAACAGGCTTCTGTCATAACATAAATACCTACCTGGTAACATTGAAAACTGACCCCATGAAGAAATGTTTAACGTGTGAAAATAATAATAAATGGTAATGGCACAGTATATATATAGCTAAAGCAGTAAAGAAGCTCGGCCTGATTTTAAAGATAAATGCCTACTCTCCAACTGAGCGCCAGGGTTGTCCTCTAAAATTTTGTAAAATTGAAAAAAGTTTTTGTTTAGTAATAACTAGTAGTCGTTAGTGCAAAATCGATGTCTGCGACAACGAATCCCTTGACAGATTGACGAATCTTTAACTTTTTAGTTATTTGACTGATTGCTTCCATAATTGATATTTGGGAATCTGTGTGGTCTTCGACAAGGAATCCGTTGGCAGATTGAGAAAAAGTAGCCGCCATCTTGAACTTTTTAGTTATTCGACTGATGGCTTCCAAAATCGATATCTGGGGATCTGTGTGGTGTTGAAGCATTTTGTAAAAAAGAACCAATTTTGGCCCCTTCAATTCAAGATGACAGCTAACGCTGTGACCCCTCGAGGTCAAAAACTTACATTTTCTATGACTAGCTTATACTTAAGCAATACAAATTAAAATCTACACCACCTTTTGTAGGGCAAAGCCTTGTGTTTTGTCCCCACTGATTAAATTATATTACTTCCAAGCATAAAAGTGCATGTATGGAACTAATTATATCTGAAACATCTGAATAATAACAATAAGGTATGTAACGCAGAGACTGGCTAAAGAGACGGGAAGGGACAGATCGAAGTTGACGGCGCGCAAGATGGTGACCCTCGAAGAGTACGTCGTCAGATAATCCATAACGTCTTCCACCACATTCCGGAGACGATCGTCTGCAAATAAAACATTATAATTATAATGGAACAAACTTAAAAAAAAATTAACGACTCGTTAGCCTAGTTGGTAGTGAAGCCTATGAAGCTAGTGGTCCCGGGTTTAAATCCCGGTAAGGGCAAATATTTGTGTGAAGAGCGCTATTTGTTTCTGAGTCTTGGATGTTGTCTATGTATTTAAGTTACAGTAGCAACATCTGTTAAAAACTATTTGGGATTCAGGTAAACCCAGTAAAGGTGTTTTTTAAGGTGCGAGGCGAGGTAAGAATTAAAATGAATATTTAAACAATTTCAATCCCCTCCTTGGGCATCTTCGGTGGAAATGGTTTTGTAATACAAATTTACATTCTCGTTTCGCCGCATTTTGCCACGCCTTGCCGGTGGAAAATCATCTGAAGGGTGAATATCCATCAGATGCGCGGTAGCGGAGCGATGTGCGAGGAAAAAATTAACCAATAGGCACTTGTCCCAGCACATGAGCGGGAAGCGAGTAGAGCCAGCGATCAACTATTAAAACTTGTATCTCTTTTAATGACACGGGATCTATATCTTTTGTTCGTTTCTTTCTCCCTGGCAGTGGGACAAGTGCCACAAGAATACTTTATTTTCATATCCTCGCTCAGCGCAGTTCTTCTATGAGTGGATTTATTTCTTCGCTACCTCGTCAGCTCTGGTGGATACTCACCCTAAGACTGGTATAAGAACGCATGAGAGCAAGTGAGAGGCAAATACAAACTCTAAGATTTGTTTTAAGTGCTATTGCACTATGCATGCGAAATACATTTAAGTCCTTGTCATGAAATATCATAGTATTATAGAATAGAAAAAGGTAACATGTGGTATATAATACCTTCACAAATCAGAAGTTGTTCGCAAATTAATATTTTCATGTTATTGACTTCGTTTGCTGCTTGGTCGCTAAATATTGCGGCTAGACATGTCATTACACAGGCTAGGATGCATTCCACGGCAATTACGGCAAGTACTACTATTGGGTATAGCTGAAAAAAAAAACTTTAAATTATTAATAAAAAAAATATATTTTAAGTACTTCATTTTTTATAAACATTTTATTTTATAGAGTAGAATATATAGAATAGATTCATTTATTCGGCTATTAAATACATAGGAACATACATACATAAACTCACGCCTTCATTTTCAGAGTGGGGTAGGCAGAGCTAAAGAATTACCAACAACTCCAAAAACTTTTTGATAAATTCAGTAACCACATTTTGCACAAGTAGGCTAAGATGTTTCCCAGCGTATTAGTGACAGGTTGCAAGCCCATCGCCTAACAGTACTACAAGCCCATATTTCCATAGTCGCCTCTTACGACATCCACGGAAAGACATGGAGAGGCACTATTCTAACCCGGCAACCACACAGCGGTTTTCGGATATTAAATAAAAACAAAAACACATGCATTTGAAAAAATAAAAACAGAGGTGACCTATTTATAACTAATTAAAATAAAATAGCCGAAACGGTGTGCCAGCTCAGCGTGTGCTGTGGCACGGAGCCGCAGCGCTGATTTTCAACTGACCCCGTAAGAGATGGTAAGATAGCAAAAAACCACAAAATAAATATAACAATAACCTTAAAAAAAACCCAGGATATTAAAATAATACAATCTAGATCAACAATTATAAAATTACAAATATACAACATATTGAGATCTAGCGTTCTAACTAAGGGCATTCTTATTTGCTTAAAATTACGTATTTTATTTTCTATCTCTTATCCTTTTTTTTCGTCACCATTTTTTGATTTTCTGCTACCAAACGAAAAAATATCACAAAGAAAAACATTTATTTAATTTTGTAGTATATTTCAATCAATTTTTTTACACTAAGTAGATTGAAACTATTCGAAATAATCTTCAGTGCCAGTTTTATTGCAGAAAATATAATATATTTTCTACCTAAAAAACCGGCCAAGTGCGAGTCGGACTCAGTCCGTACCACTATAAAATATTTATAAATTTTAACGATTTATAACGTATTAAAAAAAAACTAATTATTAGATCTCGTTCAAACCAATTTTCGGTGGAAGTTTGCATGGTAATGTACATCATATATTATTTTTACATTTATCATTCCCTTATTTTAGAAGTTACGGGAGGGGTGGGACACACACATTTTTCCACTTTGGAAGCGTCTATTCAGTTTAGAAAAAAAAAATATATTAGAAACCTCAATATCATTTTTGAAGACCTATCCATAGATACCCCACACGTTCGATAAAAAAAAAATGAGTTTCAGTTCTAAGTATGGGGAACCCCAAAAATTTACGGTTTTTTTTTATTTTTGTATGAAAATCTTAATGCGGTTCACCGAATACATCTACTTACAAAGTTTCCATAGTATAGCTCTTATAGTTACGGAAAAAAGTGGCTGTGACATACGGACGGACAGACGGACGGACGGACAGACATGACGAATCTATAAGGGTTCCGTTTTTTGCCATTTGGCTACGGAACCCTAAAAAAAGGTAGATTTTGACGTCTAAAAGTACCTGTGCGGCCTAAGTACTGAATGGATATCTTTTACTTTTTTTATTGTCAGCGCAATTAAAGCTCTGTACGTTTATTTTAACAACAACCATTACGATATGGTAGATTTAAAAATATAGTATCTTAAAATTGCACTAAAGGACCAAAATATTATAAGAACTTACGTTGAAATGTTTTATGATGTTGTAACAGTAAAATATTACTTTACCAAAACTACAAAGGACGCTTACGACAACCTGTAAAAAAAGGATTAAATAATATAACATTTTTATTTCTTGTTTTCATGTAACAATAACTTTTTTACGTTCTACATCTTAATTATATGTATGCTACAAAACTTTTCTCGTCAGCCAAGCTACTTTTTGGGCCACTGTACCATTTTAGTTTGTTTTCTGTTCGAATCATGACGTGGTATCATTATTTTACGGTTTGACAATATTCGTCGTCATTACACTGACGACAATCAAAAGCCCTTAGGGACCTTAGTTTTTAAATGCCTTTAAAATATAAGGTTTGTTTTTAACAGAGATTTTCTGTACATCAGTTAATACCTTAGTTAATGATCTAAAGTAAATAGTATCTAGCAATAAAATTGGTCAAGAACTATTGATAATTTGATATTTGTTGGCAATTGAATGGAAATAAGGCAATTGTTTCTAGTTATGTGACCACCTATGTACATACATACATACAAACAGTAAAGTTAGCTTAAACATTACTCTCCTTAGGTAATTGGGTTAAAACAAAATAATAAGTACTTACCAAAACCTTAACAGGAGCAAAAGTTGATTTGGTATTTTCATATATACACTTATATACAGCCATGCACTCTTTAATAGCATTTATTTTATGCGTGATTCTATCCTGACTTCTATGGCAAGGTTTTTTAAATGTATTTTCTAAGGATTCTCGAAGAATTTTGATTCTGTGACTGGTTATTTCGAAAATATAAATATGAAGAATATGGCTTATGTTCAGTGAGGCCCATATGAAAGCGACAGTGACATAAAAATATGCGTAGTATGGCAAAAATCCAGTCAGAAATGCGGCCGTCATTATGATCATAAGTGTTGACTTGATGACAGTGATCAAGAGATAAATGACGCGCGACACTGGGCGGTTAATGACCAAGTCTCTTCTTTTCATCCGTATATCAAGCAACTTGATGGCACAGCAAAACCGCAAAAAATACTGATCTCCGGTTACCATTGACACAAAAACGCTGAAGTGCCAATGAATAAGAGTTATAACAAGTGGCCAAAAAGATACGTGAATCAAATTTATTATTATCGCAGTTACAATAATTAACAAGGTGATGCAGTATAATTTTGCAAAGATACGAAAACACTGACGATGAAAGAAGTCGTTGTAAAAACCAGCTAAAATTCTAACTAACATAACGTTTCGGAATGAAATAAAATTGTAAGATTCAGGATGATCTGGGTTCATTATGGATTTCGTATAACACGATACGCGATATGAAATAGGCGCTTGACCACTTCGGAATAACAATACAGTTCGCGTTGAACTGTAGAAAAATTAAAATCAACCGTTCGACACCAGAACACAAATAATATGTCATATGAAAGAAAAACTTTAAAGTATTAATGCTTTCATGAAGAACTCTGTTTTATAATAATTAAACTTGGAAATTTCTAGAACAATACCATAATAAAAAAGTACAATATTGCGATACCAATCGAAATAATTATAACCTCTATCATTGATTATGCTTTCCTACGAATGTTCTAAATTACTCATTACAATATTAGTTACACGTATACCAGAAATGACGTCATTAGTTAAATGCTTTTGTCTAAAGACCACTGATTGAAAAAATCTTACTAATCATTTGTAGGTAATTTTAAAAATCATAAGCAAATGACACAGGTAAAGTACACCAACAGGATCATACATAAGTGACTGACGATGATGTCAGTTGTTATTATTCAAAAGGAAATCAACTATCAACAAGTGTGCGAAAGACGAGCCATTTACAAAAGCTTTCAGGATGATGTTCCATAAGTTAGCGTTACACAAGTAAGTAAACTTTGAATCATTAAGTACCTATGAGTAGAATAACAGATACTCTTTTCTCAAAGGCCGGGAACGCATCTGTGATACCCCTCTTGGTGTTTCAAGGGTCCATGGGTGGCGGTGGTCACTTTAGATCTTTTCCTCCTCTAACATTTTTTTTTCTGTACTGACTGTATCCCTTGAGCCTTGTTCTATATAGTATTTTTACTTATTGTTATTGTATTGGCAACGTTATATGACTCTCTTATTAACTTGTCAGTAAAGGCGGCCGAATAAAAACAATATGATAACAATTGGTATGAAAACTATGTAATAATAACTGAGACCCAAGAGATATATTCTTTGTTAGTGGGCCTTAATGCCAAACCATGAACGTATGTCTTATTATTTACATATGAAGTGTGCAATCAAAATAATATGTCATTATAATTTTTAGGATAATAATGTTCCTGAAACTAGACGAGATCTTTAAGGAGGAAGATTGTAGGAAGAAGAAACAAAAAGTTTATTACAAGACAATGCTACAAATAGACCAGACTATGGACACATATGTTTCGATACTCCTCTCGGTGATTAGTATGCTGACCTGTTTGACGATTCCTATGGCCGCTCTTGAAAACCCTTATGGAATCTTCAAAGAACAAGACATGCATGTAATGTACGAAATAGCATCTTGGATCACTAGCTATGCCGCGGTGTTGGACCGACTGATACTAGTTCTCTTTGTCGTCTTAACTTGTGTTGTCACAAAAACATTTGTAGATGCAGTCCTGGCGACGAACATCAGCATGAGTCCTTGGTTGGAGCGGGGTAAATATTCTTTTCCGCCGCGCTGCAAATCGAAATATTACTGATATAACTGAAGATGCTAAGTGAGATCTTTGAGGAACATTGGCCAGTTAGAATAAGAAGCTATAACTATTGTACAATTAGATGTTACAAAAAGACCAGACGATGGACTTAATTATTAATTGGTAGAAAGTAAAATATACGTTCGCAATTTAATTATTATTGTTGATATTCGTCTCAGTGATAAGTATCGTGTGATTAAGAGATCAAAGGCTGATTATGACCTGTTTAAACCTACCAAGTTTTGGTAACAAACATCAACATGAGTCCCGAGAGCGATCATTACTTATTTGAGATTATGTGAGATTTTAAAAATATTATTATATTAACAACTATTTTTGTATGTATCTATGTGCATACATAAGTAATCCTACATGCATCAATTCATTGAGATTTAAAATTGTATCTGTAATTTGTTTTAAGAACAAAAAATGTAAACACTGTTAGTAGAGGTTATCTCGTATTAAAATTAGTTCTTACATGTTTTAATGTTTTTTTTTCAATTAAAAGTGAACCTTATCATTGTTGAATGTCAGATTGACTTTGGACCTTGGATTGAATTATGAATTTTAATGTGGCCACAAATTTAAGTATATGACTGTAATGTAAGGTTTGGAAATAAAACCTTTCATGTTTTGAAAATTAAAATGTTCACGTATAGAGTCGTCAGAATTATATTTAGACGCATGTGTTTCAATTACCCTTACACTATGAAAGTATTTAAAACTTAGTGTTATTACATCTAAAATTACGTGTCTCCATAGCAACTAACATACAACACAATATTGTGTTCACTATTATAATTAGCATTTGACCAGATATTAGATGAAATGAGCCATAGTTACAAGAATCCAGTGTGTTGTTGGCGCTGCTATCTTTAGTCTCGTGGAAAAACGTCCGGACATCATGATCAAGGAAACTATCACTGTTTTAAAAAATACCACCAGAAGAATTATCCACTACACTCTATCGATATAAATTTTACTGCCAATATACTTATTTTTTGGATTTTACATAAAGTTCAGTAGGAACAAAGTCATTACTCAATTCGCTATTTTCTATTGCATTTTTTTTAATGTATTTTTCCCCGCCTACATTTTTATCAATAAGCCTATCAGTATTGTTAATTTTGATTTAATTGTTGACAATTATTTATTTGTTTTATTTTCTATTTACATGAAAGAGGAGTATTTAAATGATTAGGTATATCGCTCATATTCGATACAATTTGGATTTAACTGCATAGAGTAGAGGCTTAGATAGAAAATGCCTTACGGCATTCAATTCGCTTTTTGTATAAGTCATAAATTATTTTTGTGCAATAAAGATTAAATAAATAAATAGCTACCATTATCTTAAATTTCCACCCTGTATGCATAGTCAAGATGACGAAGCCATAAAACTTGTATGTTTTATTATTCCGGCACCGTTCAGTACACGCCTCTGCACTTTCAGATAAGCTCGGGCTTTGAGACCAATAAAAGCTGTTCGGCGGATTCCAATACGTAACACGTCTTTTATGGAAGTGGGGAAACGATTATTTTTATTTTAAGTTCAAATAAAGATTGCAAAAAGGAACAAAAAACCGGTAAAGTGGGAGTCGGACTCGCGCACGTGGGGTTCCGTACCGCCGCCACACAGTAGGTATTATTATGTTCTGATGTGAATTCGATTTCGAATCGAATCAGTGCGAGTACAACTCACACTTGACCATTTTTAGTTGTTGTTTTTTTTTCAGAGTCGATACTATAATCATACCAAATTTGACGCTATTACCTAGGTTTTACCTTGTTTAAGAAACAATAAAAAAAAATACGCTGAAAAAAATTTGTTTCTTGTGTCCCCACTCCATTATTATTTCTCTTTTATTTTGTTAATAAAACCGCCGTAATAACACACATTCTGAAAAAATATCAACCCACTATATTATACGGTTCAAAAGATACAGTTCTTTAGAGCTAGAACGGCCGAACAAATTAACTCAAATGGTAATATTTAGAATAGGTCAGTCTAACTGAAGTCGGGGCCCCACAATATTTTCAACCAAAAACCGACTTCTGTATTTGGAAAGGAGTTGTTTTTTAGTTTTTTGGAAGTGGTCCATTGCTATTTTATGAATAATGTTTTAATAATATTAATAAAAGAGCAAAGCGAAAGTCTGTTTGTTTCTTTGGTAGCTCCGTTTTCAGTCCTGTTAGTACAGAGATAGTTTACAGCCTGGAGACAAAAACAATATACATTAAATCTCAAAAAATATATAAATGACGCGGACGGAATTGCGGACCAATCTTGTTTCTTTATAACAAAAACATCTCGAACGCTTAATGGATAAACCGAAGTGAAGTTAATTGATGATGTAACAGATTAATAACAAGGGACTAAGTCAAAAGGCGAATTATAAGTAAATCCATAGACACGGGGGCCGGAAAATGAAGATGTCACAGCGTAATCGGATGGCGGTCCTAGAACAAGATTAATGGCTCTAACGACTTGAGACAAGATTGGTGTGGTAAACAGGAGGAAACATGGCCTTTATTTACTAGCGGCCCGCCAGCGGCTTCACCCTGCTGCAAATTTCTGACTTTCCCGGTGGATTTTTCAATTATTTTCTTTCATATAAACCTTGTCCTGACGAAAAAGAAATCAGCAAAATCGGTTCAGCCGTTCTCGAGTTTTGCGCAACACATTTAATTTTAGCGATCCATTTTTATTTATGTAGAATAAAGATTTAAATATTGTACAGAACAAAAGGTAAGTAAGTATAAATGGCGGACTTAATGCCTTGAGGCATTCTCTACCAGTGAACCACTAGGCCAATCAGAGAGTAGTTGAGGTTTATTCTACGTTGGCCTAGCCCGTCATGCTTCTATTTTACCGTTGATGCAAATAGTGTTTTCAATGGATGTCAGCTATTAACGTGAAATATTTTTAGCTAAATGTACTTATAACTTTCTTAATTTCAATTTGGCATAAAGCTGTTTTTGACTCAACTGGCGAGGGAGAAGGGTAATGTTTTTCACCTGTATGTATGTATGTATGGTTCATTATTCCCATGTAAAGGCTGAACGGATGGCCCGGTTTCGACAAGTGAGGTGTAGTCAGGTTCGTCTTATCGTCGCGGGTGTCACTGGGCAATTTTTTAAATGTGAAATTGCCGAAATAAAATATATTTCATGATAACTAACATTATATTGACGACATTATCCAAACAGCAGTTATGTTTAAATATTGTATGAATGTTTCCGTGTAGGTTCTATATTCTATTAGCCTCTACGAGGGGCTTAACGAATGGCGTGATTTCGACAAGCGATGTGTCATTAGATTCATCCTAGCGTCGCGTTTACCTATCACATTGATATAGTAGTATATGTATAACAAGAATAAAGAAGACAGTATTAAAAATGTAGCCCTTAACTAAGTGTAGAACTTAACTAAGAAGAAAAACATTTCATGCATTACCTTTCGATAGAAAGGTTTCTTTTTTCTTTTAATTTACCTAGTTCATTCTATCAACACCACACTAAGCTAGACTTTCTGCGCCTGAGACTCAATAAGTACATTTTCCTACTGAAATCATTAAATTCGGCATAGAAAGTCTAATTCTTCTCACCACAGACCCTAAACGTTTAATATGCATACAATACGAAACGTTTATGTTAATGTGTTTTTTTGTTCGTTTTTTAAGTAAATTTGCATCTATTTGAGGCCTCGTTTTTGATGTTCAATGGCACGCATGAGACATAAATATATTATCTCATTGTTTTTTAGACGGCCGTTTTGCATAAATAATGCCCTCGGGCCCATCGTTTCATATTGCCAAGGATAATGAACTGGATATTTTTTAAAACAGTTATTTTAAGCCGGAAAAATGGCATCGGATTACTTTGCAAAATGTTTTTACCTACCTAGCTGTCAAATATGGTGACATTATGACAACGTATATATGTTACATTGGCCGTGCGGTGCCGGGTTTAGAATGTTGCCACTCCATGTCTTCCCGTGGATGTCGTAAGAGACGACTAAGGGACTTAAGGCTGTGTAGTGCTGTTAGGCGATGGGTTTGCAACCTGTCACTAATACACTAACGTTAGGTGTACGTTTGCAGTGTTGAGGGCACTACTGATTAACAATGTGCTGGCGTATATGGCCTGACAGTTTCTTGTATCATCTAGAAAGAGAAACAAAATTAAATAGACAAACCGACACCTGCTGCTCATTCTGAGTCCCCCTAGATAGTATTTTTGAGTTCATATGTCTATTGTAAAGGCTGTGTAGTGCTGATAGGCGATGGGTTTGCAACCTGACACTAATACACTGGATAACATCTTAGCCTGGTTGTGCAAAATGGGGTCACAGAATTTCATTATCAACAAGTTTTTGGAGTTGTTGGTGAGTCTGTGGCTCTGCCTACCCCACTCTGGGAATGAAGGCGTGAGTTTATGTATGTATGTATGTACATTGATGATATACAAAGGTTAACTGGAAGAGATCCCTTACAGGGATAATTTTGCCTTTGTACATACCTTTTGTGTTTCTGTTTCTTTTTGATTTGTTATTTTCTGTTTGTACAATAAAGAGTTTACATACATACATACGGTCAAAGAAATGTATTCGCGTACCTTTTTCACTCTTGTCACAATGACAATAAGAGTCAAAAAGGTACGCGAACACATTTCCTTGACTGTATTATGATAATGATGATGAAATAATTTAATAAACTGGCTACAAAGCTTTATTGGCATTGAGAAGGCAACCAAGACTATCCTAAGACTTGAATCCTAAGACTGCCAACAACAACAAGTTGAGGACTAAATGGAATATCTTTATGCCAGTAATTCCACCTGTGGTCTTATTCCAACATCGTAACACAACAATTCGAACACTGCTGCTTGGCGGTAGGTTAAAGAATACGATGGTGGTAGCGATCGGGCCTAACCCTGTACACCACCACCACTACTAGCGTACTCTCATTTGAAGTGCTGCAGGTGTCTATGGGTGACGGTGATCGCTTACCATCAGGCGACCCGTTTGCTCGTTTACCTCCTATACCATAAAAAAAGAAGATGTATCTTGTACTCTCCTATCCTAAGTAGATCTTAAGCAGTAACCAATACATTTTATTAATTTTAGACATCATGTTTCATAGTAAAATTTAGTGCTTAAGACCTACACAAAAATAAGTTTATAGATCAAATTTTCGACGTCTGAAAATCGACCCCCAACGGTAAGAAATAGGGGTGTAGCGAGAAACTAATTCTACGCGAAGGCGTCATCTATTTGCCATAAAACTTTGCTCGTTTCAAATCTCTACCTATAGGTATAGGATTGTATGAACTATCTCTTCAGAGCCTCCCCACGCCATCTAGATACTTGCCCAGGCAAGTGTCAAACTCTCTTCAGCACACCTTGAACAGGGTGTTTACTTATAAGTATTACCTACATAGCTAGTGACCTACATGCACCCTTCTAGAGGGGTCTTTCAATTATTCAAAGGACTCTCCGGTGGGGTTGGATGCGGGGGTTTTTATTTGTAGTGTAAGATTCATAGAGGATATGGTTTTTACGATTATAATTATTTATACTTGCGCACAAGTATTTTTTGATATCTATCTAAGTAAAATTGTTCTGGTATTGACTCACTGACAGTCAATGCGAGCTTAATAAGTATTATACCTAGGTAGAAACAAAAGGTTTTGAGTATCTACAGGGTGTTAGGCAAAATTTTGATATTCTTTAGCTGCAGTAAGCAAGACATGTACATCTTTCTTTTGTATGTCATTTCTATTGTAACTTCCTGTAGTCTAAGCGAGAGAGTTAATGAGGATGAAAAGAGCAATTAGATATTTTTTAATTATATTGACGACTATACAAAAAATGCAGTGGGGTTTTTATAAAACTTACTTTTATTCGCTAATTAAAAATACTACTTAACTCGAAAATGCTAATGCTTACCTGATTATTCCTCAACTATTTAAAAATATTAAGCAAAAAATGTACCTATATATCTCTACATAGGCATCAGAACGCAAAATGAAATCAGGTGTAAATAAAAAAAAAGACTTGAGGAGAACGTAATCATAATGTATAATTACCGGGAGCCTGCCGTTTGGTCAAATGTATCATTTCCCTAATTTTTCATTTGCCAAACCAATGTTATATAAATTTTTCACAATTTATTTTAGTACTATCGTGTAGAACCCTATAGGTTAGGTTAGGTTCGTTTTTTATAATATCCTGAAATATTTACGGTTACAGAAAATGAAACATTTGACCAAAAATATTTTGGCCTAACGAAATAAACCCATAATTACCGTACATCAATTACCTGTGATATATTTTTATTTATTATTTGATCTACCCGTAACGGAAAGCAATAGGAAGAGCTGCAGCAGGAGGATTTCGACGCGTACGTAATTGCGTCGTCCTTTATTTTAAAATATTGAAGCAGCTACTTTTACAATAATTCATTGCTTATTTTACAAAATAAGAGATGTTTAGTTACTTGAACAATCATGATCATCATCATCATCAGCCTATACTAGTCCATTGCTGCAATGGACGTTAGGCCTATTCCACTGCACGCCACCGAGCACGATCTGCGGCCAATGTCATTCAGTTCTTGCCAGCCACCTTGCGAAGATCGTCGCAATAAAAAAAAGTAAATCAAAATACCTATTGACCTTTTCCTAGGCAAGGTTTTTTTCTAATAGAAGTATTTGTAGGGTTCAATTAGGAGGCATTCGACTGGTCGCTACAAAAATAAAAATCGAAAGTACAGGGAAACCTAGTTTGACACTTTTATAATTTGCTCAAGATAAAATATATTCATGTGTTATTAATTTACTAAAAACAAGTTTCCTTTTGTCAGCACCCAGCACTACAACTTTATTCAAAGCAGAAAACCTTTCTCGACGTCCGCCCGGAGGCATTGTTATCCAAAAAATCTCTTATGGATTTAGTTTCTTTGAAGTCGTGATACCTACTTATTTGTCGTACCTGAGGGCATAAGATAACTTTAGGGTTAAATATATTATTATAATCATATTTGTTCATAGTATGGAGAAGGCAAACAAGGACACACGTTATCTGATAGTAAGTGGGATCCAATCACTCAAAAAAATGAGAGCCAACAAAGAAAGTTTTTCTCTTAGTTGACAAAAAATGAATACAATAGTTAAGATATTAGTTACATCAATCAAAGCTGATAGTAACTACAGCAATATCTTGAATGATTCAACTAACATCTTAGTTGATGTATCTATGGTATAAAATACTAGCTGAACCGTGCCCACTTAATTGGTCAATATAGCCAATGACACTCACAAATAACGTGGCTTTCTATTGGTAAAAGAATTTTGAAAATCGTTTCAGTAGATCCAGAGCTTATCCCCTACAACGTCACAAACTTTACCTCTTTATAATATTAGTATAGATGTCAATTGGGGAGTATGATTCAAAATAATAGTGCCAGAATGATATTTAATCATGCAAATCGTTACAACATAAGAATGGTTTTTTGTAATGATAATGTTACTCGATGATTTTGCTACTGTTCATCTCAGTGTCAGTAGCCATAAACTCAGAAAGCATAATAACGATTTATGTAGAACTGGTGCCCGGACAATTTTCAACCTTTTATTGGTAGTCTTTCAATTTTAATCATTCTGTAATAAAATTGTCATCGGCGCCAAAATTCGACCCCTGACAAAAACGTTCACAAAATGCATCTTGTATACGGCTGCTGTTCTAGTGTGTTATTCTCTTAAAAACGGCGCTCGGTCGGTCGAACGAGTGAACGAGTGAACGCGCCACACCGGCGACTTTAAATAGTCCCGTCCGAGCGCACAAAATACATTTAGCGCGTGCATTCGTAATTTGGCAGCAGGGCTTCTGTCGATAAGATCGAACGTTTAATGGCCAAACCCAATATTCAAACCGCGGATAGATAGGCTTACTTTGGATTAAAATTTGACACATTTTGTATGGGCAAATGTCAAATTTTAACTCGAAGTAAGCCTTATCTGTCCACGGTTTGAATATAGGTTTCGGCCGTAAGGCTACCTAATAGAGAATGCACGCGCTAAAATCGCTTTGTGCGCTCTGACGGGACTACTTAAACTCGCCGGTGTGGCGCGTTCATTCGTTCACTCGTTCGACCGAGCGAGCGCCGTTTTTAGAAGAATAACAGCCAAGAGCTATCTCCGCCCTTCATCTTTAAAATCTTCAATGGAACGCGAATCAATTTCCAAGACCTTACTCTATTGAAAAGCTTTCATGAAGCTCCCTGTGGTTAGCAAATAACATCCATTTCCTAGCATCCGCCATCTTATAAAGTAACATTAATTGAAAATCATAACCCAGCTAGACCAATGTAACTTGGTCTTCTTGCTCAGCGAATACAGCCCTTGAAGCAATTACTTAAAGTGTATAATAAATTAAAGTTTGCTTGGTTGTAGGAACACGTGTTTTGAGCTGAGCTGGAACCTTTGTTACAAGTGCCTTGGGTGAATGTCAGGGACGTATTACGTAATAGGGTCCTTCCTCACACTACCTTTTTTTAAATATCAACATCTGTAAAATTAGTGCTGCTCTTTTAATGGTTTAGAGCTCATTATAAAATATACGTTTACCGGTTTTAGGATTTTCAAGTCAATATTTTTCATGAATAATAAATATTAACTGACGAAAATTTTAATTACTGTATTCTGACATATTATTTTGAAATTTAACCGCTATTGTAGGACACTGATGACATATATAGTTGCAATCGCACTAAAAACTTAAGAACTTTGGTAATTTTACTTAAACTGTTCAATTTTATCGTCTCGTCAGTTCTTACTTTGAATAAGTATTTCGGCCATTACCGGTTAATGCCGCAAAGTAATGCCGCAAATATAAGAATTTCATCAGCGTTATTTTTAAATGAGTTTTTGTCAATATTATCATTTCAAAAAACTGGTCGTTCTTTAATAACAAACAATGATAAAAAAGTATGATAGTCTTTCCTATGGCCTGTCAAAAAGGGCTTTCAAAATGTTTAATTAATTTTGTTGCATATTTCGACTTTATTCGATTACAATACAAACTACTCTATTATAACTACCATAGCAAAATCGTTACTGAGAAACACTACATGACTAGATACTATTATTACGACTATTTTCATTTTATTTGATACGAAAAGTTTAATTATATTGGCCTCATTTGAGATAGTTGACTAACTGTCCTAAATTTCAATTAAATTTATTCGTGTTTACGTATATAAACATTTTATAAAAAGTTGATAGTTTTTTACTTGACTTTAATCATGTTTTGAACTCTATAGCTTATAATTAAATACGTGTATAATACAATACACCGTGCCTAAAATAGGAGTTTAAAACGTCGATATCCAAAAAAAAGCGGTTGAAAATTATTTTTTGCTCGAGTTTAGAACAACCCGATTGATCGGGCAAGGCCAAGGACATCCCACGCGTTTGTAGATATTCATCCTCTGAATCCTCTGAAACAGTTCAAGGTTTATCTCTGCTGCCACAAAGGGTGGAAAATTTATACTGGAAAATGCAGAAATTGCGAGGAAATAACTCGGGGATAATGTAAAAGGATAAAATAATTTCAACGAAGACAATTCTTGAAAATGTTTGTTATTTACAGTATATCATTAACAATCAATAGTCAGTATGATGTACAGTCAACCAATTTGATTTCTAGGCCACTTTGGACTATGTTAAAGTGACGTTGACAACCAAACGTTACAGACTTCTTATGATTTGGTTTACAACGTCACATTGACAAAGTCAATAGTGGCCTAGGAATCAAATTGGTTGACTGTACAGTAGAACACAATTTATATGGCGTGTCGTGAATCTTCGTTCGCGCAGACACGAACAACGATTCCGATGATTCCCGAAAGCACGATTTATACCCACGATCAGACTTATACGTAATAGTTATAAGGTGCAAATGAAATTTATTTTAATATAACAATTATATTAATATTAATTTATACGTAATTTTACAGTACACAAGTAGTTTAGGGACGCAGTCCTCTTACGGAAAAACGGCACATCTACTATTTGAGTTTTATTGCGCTTCCAACCATATTATAACTTTTGAGAGTTTAATATGCTTCTATGAACTAATTTACTGGTGCCTTTTCTCTTTAGGAGGGCAGAACGGCCTTAGTCAGTTAATGACAATTAAGTCATTTCTTAGTGAAGGTTTAGTCTTCGAGGTTAATATTTGTTTGTATTGATGTGGATTTATTAACTAATTAGGCTAAAACAATTAATTTAATCTACTATTTATATGAATAACTCTGTCAGGGGACAATCTCACACCAATTGACCGAGTCCCAAACTAAGCTCTAGGCTTGTAATATGGGCACTAGACAACGAGATATTTTAATATACCTATAGAGAAGTTAATACTTAAATAGATAGAAAACACCCAAGACTCAGAAACAAATACTCGTGCTCACCACAACCGCTAGCTTCGTAGCCAGGGTTATTAACCGACAGTACCAACTAGGCAAAAGCGTATTTTTTTATTGCGTCTCTTAAAATAAAATAAATTGACGCTAAATTACTAATCACAAAAGACAAAGGTACTTATGCGAATGAATTAAAAGAATTCCCCAAGCCCATTGTCATTTAAAACATTCCTTTTTTTGCAACCCACGTGCATTTGCTAAATTGCGGAACCCTTTGCAAATGAAAGCGTCCACAACAACGCAGACGGCCTAATGTCCTTCCATCAGGGCCCTAAATGACGCACGTCAGTCGCCAATCAAAATGTAAATCCAACCCGACACTCTTTCCACTCCCTAATCCATTGCGCGCTTTACTTATATTAATCTTCTATCTCCACATTTGAAGCGGGCAATGGATTTGAACTAAGCAATATGATAGTTTTAGTTAGAGTTGTGGAAGAGGTATATGTGTTCAGAAATTATGGTCGAAATCCATCTCTGTACTCAATGACATCATTTGGCATCGCAATGACAGCGAGGGCCAGCGCGATGGGTTGGTCTGCGATGTAAGGGTTGATAATAAAGGGTCAATATGGTGACGTGGGGTTGAATTAATACATAATTATCTTGATTTGCTAGAAATATTGGCAAACCCATACTAAAGATCTTTTCTTGTTCACTTTCTTAATTTTGTTTAGTTTTTTTGATAATGCAGCTCCATTTGCTTCATACCTCAAAGTAAATAAACTTTACATCTGGGTGCGAATTGCAATCTCTGTGTGACAAGCATCGATAGTAATTTTATCGATACGAAGCAGTGATTTCGTATATCGATAAGTAATTTTAGGGTCCATATTGGCTCATATAAAATTGGTCTTTAGATTTTTTATACAAATAACGATTTGTGTCTATACTCAACATTTCTTCGAAAATTTTTCCTCATACTTCATTTCTTCGAAAAAATTTGCTCATACTTATCGCAACTTATAATTACTTTTTTTAAGAAACTGTTTCTTTTTGAGGATTGTTATAAATCTAACCTAACCTAACCAAATTTTATATACACGTAAGATATTTAAGAAATTCTGAAAAGTGTACGGTTTCATGAATATTGGCGTTATAAGTTCAGATGATTATGAGTTCCGATCATTAGTATAAACATTTTTTATGAAGAGTATGAGGAGTGATCATTATGATGTAAAATGGTATGAGAAAAATTTTCGGAGTTCCAATAATCGGAGTTGCAATTTTATATGAACTTTGGCGCACCCGTAATTTTATGCCAATGATTTTACCACAAAAACTCTGCAAATGTATGAAACTTGTTTTTTTCCATACAATTACGAATCACCCTAGTATGATAGTGCAGCGATGACGGAACGCACACAGCCACAGTGACCCAGTTATGCCCCATTTTTCTGTAATTACTCACCGCGGCTTTGTCACTCCCTAGTTGGGGGAGCTACACCACCAGAGTTACACCACTGCAACTACGGCATAGGAAAAAAACAAAATAAAAACTAAAACAAAAAAAGTATGATCTGCTTATATAAGTTTTTACCCAACTGCCAAAGAAGTAGGATTATGTTTTTGTCCTATATGTAAGTATGTATGGTTTTTGTCTCCGCATAGAGGCTGAACATATGGCCGGATTTGACAAGGTGTATAATAATAACAATATAAAATCAACAGTATGCATAAATAATGCTGTCTTATTTTAAGACCGCTGGCCTATTGCCTAACGCAATCGCAATCGACTTCAAAGTCAAACAATTGTTTTCATTTTGTAGGCAGACTCGCCTTCGGCCTGTCTAAATGAAAACTATTGCGATTGCGAGTGCGTTAGTCACTAAGCATTCTGATCATTATGATTGAGTCGAAACAGAATCTCCCTGAACACCCACTTAATTTTCTCCCGAAATATAATATTAGGTAGAAACTTATTTGACATTTATCACCTGGCTCCCTAGCCAATTTGTAAATGCTTCTAAAGTTTTTTTCTCTTCTATTTTTTCGATAATGTCGTCCCTAATGTTTTGAGTGATAGAAAAAAAAGTTAGTAGCGTTTGCACCCTGGCTAGGGCCCTAAAATACCCTTATTCAACAATTTTCATGAAAATCGTTAGAGCCGTTTTTGAGAATGCGATCACAAACAAACAAACAAAGAAGAAAACATGTAAACATTTCTCGTTTAGTTTTGGATATTATTGTTTAAACAATTACGTACATAACATGAAATTAAGTGGTGGGGCGCGTCATCGTGGAACAAAAGCACTTTGTCCGAAGTTCGTAGTTATCGTGTCGTCAGTACTCTCTATGGATCATCATCGTCACCTCCATTACTACATAATACATACATACTTATATCAATACATATAGAGATCGTTTCCCTGGTTTTAGTAATTATAGTGAAGGGTTGACAGCTAGGCTGTATGAAAATTATGACGCTTTGTATCCGGATGCAAAATGAAACCTTTTTACCTGCAAATATTTGGTTTACCCAAGGGTTGGGTTATCGAGGCTAATTTCATAGAATGTATCACTTCGCAGAATTTTCATTTCCTCAATAGGCTTTTCTAGGTGCATAAAATTACGTAACTATTACTTAAAAATAGCTTTCGTCCGTGAAATTATACTTTTGATCTTGTTTTTTAACATTAGTACTTGTGAATATCAACTTGCACAATGCATGTCAATTTGGATCTCGAGTGCTTAAAATCTAGACAAACCTTTTTTTTTGATATGATGTTCTATCCAAAACTCTCACAATTGCATATCAATTGATAAAGTGTATGCGTTATGCTACATACACACATACACACTAATAAACTATTCATCAAACCCACGCACACCATGACGCATTTTCCATAAAACACAAGCCACTTCTCTTTGATCATCCCTCGCCAACCTTTGGTGCAAGTTTTAATCGACCAATGGTTTCCAATCACTGATCTTTGTCGCGTAATTGACCGTGGCTTAAACAAATGAACTTTGATACGCTAGTATTGTTTAATTTTGTAGCTTTAACGTAACAACACCTTTTGGGCAAATTGATAAGGGAATGGTATTAAATAGGTTTGACAGGGTCAAAACATGTGTTTCAGGGCTGGTAGGATCTTGTACCTACACTGTCCGTCTCGATCGACACTATCATCTTATTATTTAACCTACCACCAGGCAGCAGAGTTCGCATAGTTTGCTGTCTTCGGATTGCAGTCTTGAGAATAAATATTCTATGGGTCTCAGAACCCAATTATGTGGCCCGTGTGCTCGTTCGCCTTTTCCTTACCATAAAAAATATGTATTCAGTACTTTTTTTGGTTTCTTCCTAGATGTTCGTAGTTTCTCTGCAAAACGATACAAGAAATAATTAAATCCTCCGGAAAATTAAACAAAACCATTGCTCATCAAATCACATATAAGAATTACATACACACATACATTAAATCACGCCTGTTTCTAGAGGGGTAGGCAGAGACCACTTCTTTCCACCTGCTACGATCTTGACAAATCTCTTTCGCTTCTTCCACATTCATACATCGAGTCATGCACGCACGTCGATTTCGGGTACTTAAAATTCGGCGCTTATCCAGTATTTCTCCGATTTGATTCGAAAAAGTACGCCTAGGGCGGCCCCTTCCGACCCTTCCACTCACTTTTGCTCTGTATATCTCTTTCGTCAATCTTCTTTCATCCATCCTTTCCAAATGACCGAACCATCGAATATAAGAATTAATTAAGTACCTAATATGAATATTCTTACACCAAAATATATTTTTATGACCACTTTACAATATCAGAATAAAGTTAACATGGGACACCAATGAAAACTGCGTGACATGCATGTGCAACGCGTGCAACTTAGGCGTGAAAGCAATCAGCCCTTTGTGGCCGATAGCTGTTACATTGTAACCTCGTTACAAGTCCATTATGGCCTGTAACAGGGTACGCGTATGTTACACGCGGCTACGAAATTAAAGAGTTACTGATAGGATATCATGATTTATTTAGTTTGTCACTGAAGCAAAGAAATAAAGTTTTATAGTAAAATAGCTGTCCGCGCCCGGCGTCGCCCGGGTGTATTTTTTTTTTTCATACAAACCTTATGAAAAATAGTTTACGACCTATTCTCAGACCTACTAAATATACACACAAAATTTCATAAGAATCGGTCGAGCCGTTTCGGAGGAGTTTGGTTACAAACACTGTGACACGAGAATTTTATATATTAGAAGGCTAGCTGTCCGCGCCCGGCGTCGCCCGGATGTATTTTTTTTTTCATAAACTCCTTTGAAAATTAGTTAACGACCTATTCTCAGACCTACTGAATATACACAGAAAATTTCATTTGAATCGGTCGAGCCGCTTCGGAGGAGTTTGGTTACAAACACTGTGACACGAGAATTTTATATATTAGATTTTATGGAATTCATAGCGGGAATAAAGGCTTGTAGTACTGTTAGGCGATGGCCTTGCAACCTGTCACTAATAAGCTGGTAAACATGTTAGCCTAATTGTGCAAAATGTGGTTACAGAATTTAGAGTTGTTGGTAATTCTGTAGCTCTGCCTACTCCACTCTGGGAATTAAGGCGTGAATTTATGTGTGTATGTATACCTTAAAAACTATTTATTTATTTATTTAATAATGACAATAATAGGTTAACAGTAAATACCAAAACACCTACATTGTTAGGACAGAAAAACGTGAGTGTACAAAAAGAAAAGAAAACAGATAAGTATGATACAAACTAAATTGAAAATGTGTCAAAAAATATGTTACATTCAGGCAATGGCGCATATTTTTCAACAATCTTGGCCAGGCTATCACCAAAACTGACTGTCTGAGATACCTTTTAGTCTTGTTTATTATGGTCATTTAAACTAGCAGGTTCACTGTTCCGTTACCTGAGTTTTAACTGAGTTGAAAAAATGAAAAAATGAAAATGAAAAAACGTTTATTCTTTAGCACAATAAATATTACAATAACTGTGGTTGATGCCCCTTTTTAAGTAATCAAGTTACCTGTGCTAAGAGGCACGAGTTATTTATATCAAATATTATAATCGAAAAGTCAGCAGCACTAACTCTTGACTCACAAAGAGTTCTGTAGGGGTTTGATGGACGCGATAAAATACGTTTGCCTTTTGACATATTCAGTTTATTCATGGAATTTTGATGTGGGTTATCGTGATCTTTCAAAGCTATGGGTATGGCTACCTTTTGACTAGAGTGGGTCGCTTCGGTAAAATGATTGACGTTATTTTGAATCCAGTGTGGGATAGAGAGCATGCAATAAACACGTCGAATGCCAATTTGAGACGTATTGTTTAACGTTTTACTAACAATTTTAAAAACATACACACATACGTACCTTCACGCCTTCATTCCCAGAGTGGGGTAGGCAGAGCTACAGAACTACACAAATTCTAAAAATTTATTATAATTCTGTAACTACATTTTGCACAATTAGGCTATGACGTTTACCAGCGTATTAGTGACAGGATGCAAGCCCATCGCCTAACAGTACTACAAGCCCATATTCCCTTAGTCGCCTCTTACGAAATCTACGGGAAGACATGGAGTGGCACTATTCTAACTCGGCAACCACAATAACACTTTTATGTCTTACCATAGTTTGTTACTTCTTCACACTGCAACGGCTAGACAAATTTGGATGATATTTGGGATAGAGACAGTTTTTACGCTCGATTAACACATGGGCTCCTTTTCATCCCGAAATATTTAACTACGGCTAATGAAAATCGAAATACGCGGACAAAGACGCGCGGGCAGAAGTTAGTCAATAATAAAAGTCAAGTCATTTTTATTATTTGAGATGATTGTTGCATCAATCGTGTCTCTTTTTATGTTTCAATCATATTTTATTCACTATTGTATGGTGATCTTTGACATAAGAATGCAATGTAATCGTGTGATTCTCTTAAAAACGCTGTCGAACGACCGAGCGAGTGAATGTCCCAGCGGCAAGTTTAAGTAGTCCCGTCCGAGCGAACAAAACACAAATTTGGCAGCTTGGCTTCTCGAACTTATAAGGCTGCCTAATTGAGAATGCACGCGCTAAAATGTGTTTTGTTCGCTCGGACGGGACTAATAAAACTCGCCGCTGCGCTTTCGCTCGTTCGTCCGACCGACCGCCGTTTTTGAGAGAATAACACCCCTGTACTGTAAAAACGTTAGCAAAACTTTATTATTATACCTAGAGATTTTCCTAGCACGAACGAAGTGTTGATACTGCTAGACATAATAAAAACATCGACAATCCTGTTATCGATAAATATCATTTCAATTTCAACGTCATAGAGTGATTTTCACCGAAGTATATAAAATATTAATAAATTGATAGTTATGTTATTTTTTACATTTTTTTGTAACGCTCCACATTGTTATATAAATCAAATGACATATGATTGTCATTTTTTTTCTTGATGAAATGATTTCTCTATTTTCTTATTTGGTACTTCAATGAGTTCCAGGTCTTCGTGAATATTTTCTTTACAACTATATAACGATTTACGAGTATTTCCTCTATGACGTTGAAGTGGTGGTTATCGATAACAGGTTTGTCGATATTATAATTATGCGGTTAGTCCACATGTTGTTCCTGCTAGAAACTTATCTATGTATATTTATTATTATTGTCAGTTCACTATACTTTTAAGATCTCAACAAACATTTCCTATAAGTAGCTTACAGGACTTGACAGAAGCGCGTGGAGCTAACCCCATGTGCTTCTGTTTAGTCCATTAGAGAAAATACTCTTTTACCGAACAATTGTCCTCGCGTGTGATATCCATGGACTTGTTTCTCTAATAAGTCCATGGGAATGTATATAATGACATTGGCGAAATACACCGTGACAGGAGTGAAAGCCATTAATTAAAATAAGAATTAGAAGTAGCTTACACATTTTTTTTATAATCCTGTACAGCCACGTTTTATACACATTTTCAATTACAATGTAACTGGGAACTTTTCAGCTTTTCACGAATACTGTTATGCATATCCACGCGTTGTTTGTTATACCATCGGCGGGTTTAATGGGTTTTGAGTGCAACATTGTTTTGCAATGCATCGCAACAATGGGCAAATAACGGGGAGGACCGGAGTGGCTTTATACAGTGATGCGTCAGATTTTAAGATTACAATGTGCATGTGCAAGCTAATGACTGGTGGAGTGAGTGCAGTGGACCTTGTGTTGCATGGTTGTATCATGCACTTTTTGAAACGTTAGTTGTAACAATAGTTGGGAACTTTTAAATAATGTTGTAGGCAATGATTTATGGCAGTGGGGGTATGACCTTGTCCAGGTTTAATCTGGATCACTTCCACCACCTAATTCTTTAACCTACCGCCAAGTAGCAGTGTTCGCTTTGTTGTGTTCCGGTTTGGCAATATAAGAGGCATTGTATCTTAGTCCTCAGACTTTGGGTTGGCATGGCAACGAATTTGCAGTCTTAGGATTGCAGTCTTGAAATTAGGAATGCAGATGTTTACGGGTCAGGTGGCCTGTGGGCCCGTGTCTCATTTCCACGAATAAAAAAACCACACACACACAGACAGATGGACAGCGGAAGTGTCGTAATAGGGTCTCTTTGGCAACTTTTAGGTACGGAACCTTGATAAGAACTTTTAAACGGACGTGCCATCACCCATAGACAACGATACAAACCTGGTACGGTAGGCCTTATAAGAAGCTGTACACTTTAGTGTTTTGTCACTTTAACGTCATGTTTGAACTGCTGCACTAATCTGTCAAAGGCGTTAAAGCGACAAGGTACAAAAGTGTGCAGCTTCTTATAAAGCTGACTGTACTTGCCATGATTTCTACACTTTAAAGGATACCTGTAGGAGCAGGATTAAGATAGGATAGGATGAACCTTGCTCGAAAACCTATTTAAAATTAGTTTTTGAACCTATGGTGGAATGTCCGAAAATGATGACATTAATACTTGCATTACTAACATTCATTTCTTAATAACAATCGACAATTTTCGTTTTTCTATGACACGAGTGACAAAATATACTGTCAGTTGCGAGTGCAAGCGTGATAGCGATAGCTACCCGAAAGCTATTATGAAGCTAGGAATATTGTATATAGCCTTCAACTAATTATCCTCTCGCACATTCAGTGCGAACGATATAGTCCCCTGTCCGTAGCAGAATTTCGCTACATAGCGGAAAATGCTGCTACAGGCTACAGCGTAGCACTCGTAGCATTGCTAGTACTAAATGTGCTACGCTTCGCGCACTTAGGTTTAAAAAAGGTTGCATTGTTTTAATTACCTGTGTCCATATTTCATAACAAAGAAACAAGAGCAGATTAAAAGCAAGTATTTATCTCAACTACAGAGTGCATTCTACGAGGAAAAACGAGCATCGCATAAAATGAGAGATCAAGTTAAAGTGGGTAATTAACAGAACGGAGGTTATACTCTTCAGCGGCAAAGGTAAGTTCACTCGATGGAAAAAGCTTAACTTGACCTTTGTTCACATATTAAGTTGCGCAGCTGATTGTGTTTTTCCACTATTTTGGCATCTCTTGATCTTTTGCCATTTGCAATATTAACTGCCGCACTCAGAGACATAAATTTTTAATGCTTGACTAAAGTTGCTGCTGTCATTTTCTTTACAATCAATAGAATAAGACAACACGCGACTAAACAAGCATTAAATTTAATTGACGTCTCTGAATGCGGTAGTAAGACAATCATAAAACTCAACACCGCAAATGAGTTGCTAATTTTAAGAAGTAACGGTAGCATTGGCTAGAAAGCCACCAGCATTTTTTGTATTGTCAAAAACCAATGTATTGTCAAATTTAATATACTCTTTAACCGAACAATTTGTCCTCGCGTGAGATATCCATTGACTTATCTCTCTAATAAATCCATGGTAGTTTCTATAAATAACTCTAAATTAGCGAAATATACCTTAACAGGAGCGAAAGCCATGCATAAAAATTAGAATTAAAATTATCGAATTTTTCCACCATTTTTCATTGGACGGCTATAATAAAAAAAACAATGCGGCAGTAAAAACAAAACGCAATAGCTCCAAGCCATCGACCACTGAACCGTGCAGACAAACATTGTCTTTTTTTAAATCCAAAACAAAGCTGAAACCCAACTCCTAAAAGCCATAGAATATCTCTAATTATTCCGCCTTCAGGCGGTTTGTGGAGCCAGCCGTGCACCATAACGGTCTTACACATCGTTTTTTAAAAATCAATATCCGCATATCAGATTTAGAAAGAGGTTTATTGATGTTAGGAAAAAATACACGTGCGCTATGGCATAAAGTGAACAGAAACATTTTGAAAATAGAATGTATTTCGTTTGAGTATTGGTGAAATATTTTTCACAATTTATTAACTGAATAAAACTGCCAGCTTACCTGGAGTTCTGTATCGACTTCTAGTACCGCGGCGCTGAGTATTGAGGTTTCAAAAATATTAATGTTGATTGTTTTTGGCATATTATAGTTTCACTGGATGGTTCCAATGGAAGACCAGCGCTGGCTTCAAAGCCCGATTTACATTGGTCAAGGACAATGGCGAGTACAGTGGCAAGGGCATTGGAGTGAAAAAATAGAAAGCGATTCTATTTAATCCACTGGCAATGCAACTTGACTCGCTATTGTCCGATCGGTTTACACTACTGTACTGTCCAATGTCACTGTCCACTGTCCTTGACCAATATAAACAAGGCGTAACGCTAGCATAACGCTGAGTTGGAACCATTTCGTGACAACAGGTCTGGTTTTTTGTCTATGTCAGTATTTCGTTGCATTTTGTTTGTCAGTTTGTCACGAATAAATTTCTTTCTATCTTTCTTTTCTTTCAATCGCTATGATCAATATAAATAACTATGTTGGTATAAAACAGAGCTTTTAATAGGGAGTAACTGATTACATGGCTTAAGGCGAGTCTTGCAGCTTTGATGACGGCAAGGAAAGAGAAAAGTTCTTTTACAGTCACCACTGAATATGAAATAGTAATAATAATTCTACAAAGATGTTAATCATCTAGAAATGACGCTTTGAAATAAAGATTTTAGCTTGAAATAAATCTGTCTTCGTTGCTCCAATAACTATTAAAATAAAATTATTTCAAACTTTTTCGCACTTTATGTGCAGTTTTTGTGCTGAAATAAAAGTACGTGATTCTTTTTTCATAGCTAGGGGAAGGCACACGAGCACTCAGCAAATAACCAGTTATAGCAGGTTTTAACCGGTTATTTTTATACAAAAACGTCTTATAACTGGTTAAATTGCATTCCCTAACTCAGGCCACCTGATGGCAAGTGGGATCTGAGACCCATAGATATTTGAAATCTCAAGACTGCAATCCTAAGACTTCAAATTCGTTGCCAACACTGAGGACTAAGATGGAATGCCTCTATGCTAGTAATTTCACCGGTTGTCTTATTCCCACACCGGAACAATACTTTTTTTATTGAGTGAGGCAAACGACCACAGAGGCTCTACTTTGAAAATCGAAGTTCGAAGTTAGCTCCATCCCTGTCACTCGTCATTCGGGACTAAATCGAGAAAAGGGGATGGAGCTGACGTAACTTCGAACTTCGATTTTCAAAGTAGGGCCTCAGGCTAGAAGATAATGAGTCGGCTCTGTGAAGCCAGGGTAGAGATTCTCTCATAAACAAAGGTGAGCAAATGCAGGAGAGAAGTCCAAGCGGCGAGTTTAAGTAGTCCCGTCAGAGCGAACAAAACACATATTAGCGCGTGCATTATCAATTAGGCAGCCTTATACGTTCGAGAAGCCATGCTGCCAAATTGAATACACGCGTTGAAATGTGTATTGCTCGCTTTGACGGGACTACTTAAACTCGCCGCTTGGACATCACTCCTGCGTTCGCTCACCTTTGCTTTTGACAGAATCCCTACCCAGTGGTTCCCAACGCTGTCGATAAGAATGAAATGCTAATCTATTCATTGACTCTTTGGAATGCGACACTGAGGGACCTGCCAAGATGCACTACGCTAACTAGCGTTTCTATTCGTTTCGTTTTTAACCAATCGCGTCACTGCTAGATGACGTGACTTTTCGTATCACGTCATCTACCAGTGACGCGATTGGTTTAAACACGAAACGAATAGAAACGATAGTTAGCGTAGTGCATCTTGGCAGGGCCCTCTGTTTTTAGACTTCTTTGGTGTTTAATAAACCGCCGCACGGTACGTATTCCAAGGAGCCAAACTCACACTTCACCATTTTTTTGTAACTGTTGTTTTTTTTTTCAAGGTTTTTACTATTATCATACCAAATGTAACGCGTCTGTTTTACCATTTTTACGATTCTACAAATAAAAATAGGAAAAAAACGTTTCGTGTACGGGGACTCCTATTACAATTTCACTTTCTTTATATGTATTTTTCACCTTATTTTCACCTTAAATACGACGGGCTCGCGGGCGGATCTACGGACGAACAGCGTAGGGTTAGTAATAGGGTCCCGTTGGGTGCCCTTCAGGTATAGAACCCTAACGGAACCCTAAAAAGGTAAAAAAAATGCATCCCAATCAAAATTTACAAAAAAAAAATGGCAATCACTTTATAATAACCAAGCTTATCTGTAGACGTGATTCTAAAATTGTAAATCATACAATTTTACTTACAACATTATTAACAAACAGGGTTGCCACATCTTACCGCACTATCTCCTTGAAAAGGGTTCATTTCCCGGGACTTTTCCGTGAAAGCATGGCGATGAATAATTGGCGCAGCCCTAGTTCAATGCACCTGGCTCAACAAACTCAAGACCGTAAAGGCGTAAGTCCTTAACCACCCATCCACAGTACGACTTTCTGCTTTTCAGTAAATTTGTGCAACCCTCTGTTTGCCCGTACGCTTAGTTGTAGGTAGTATGTTAGTGTGTCACTGACATCTTGCTGAGGAAATGACGTTGCAAGATAGAGAATTTGCGTAAAAAGGGAGGTTTTCTCCATTGTATTGTAAAACCATTTACACTGCAAGGGACAATGATATATTTAACCAAGTTCAAAAAATAAGGAGGTTCCGTTGTTTGTATTTGTTTTTTGTTGTAAGTGCACCGATTTTCCCCCAACTGTGGACCGATTTTTAAAAACTGTTTTCAGTAACAAGTCCAGTTTTTGCATTCAGAAAGTATCATTTGGTGAAGTGGAACTGATGAAGACCACAGATGGCCACCGAAATTCTTCAACAGTAGATACCTATTTCAAAGATGGCCATAAGCTATTTTGATTCTGATAATTGAGCGACTATGACGAAGCACATTTAAATGGTTTATTATTGATTATGACTTTCCTGCGGCGTTGTTTGCAGTGAGCTTGAACTGTCCTATAGTTTCTTATTAATATACAAGTGGGACTACATAACACACTTATTATGATCACAAAAAACAAAAAGCCAATCCAAGAACGCAAAAAATATCTTTCGACGTCTGACAATATTATTAAACAAAAGCCGACTTCAGTTGACCTACCAATTTAAAAGAAGTTATTTTTTGCGTGTTTGAAGGAGATATATTAATTTTTTTAAACATTGTATTTGGATATATCCACGCGCAAATGCGTGCTTATAGTGCCCTAATAATCCTGACATCTGTCATCGCATTGTATTTTAATGGAATGTATAATAACGTCGGCCTAAAATGTTAACCTGCTAAATCCATTTTTAGGATTTAGCAGGTTTGCATTCTAAATAGATGAAATAAAGTGCAAACCTGCTAATTTGGCAGGTTAACATTTTAGGCCGACGATAAGATATTTCATTTAAAAAACTATCGTCGTAGTACAAAATGCAACCTAAGGCTGCCCGTCCATTTTAGCAGAGCGAGGCAGCGGATCGGTGAGCAAGGAAAATATCCACCAATAGGAATACTTTATTTTCCTAGGCTAGCTCAGCGCAGCTCTCCTATTGGTGAATTTCTCCTCGCTCATCGCCCCGGTGCCTCGCTTCGCTCCAGTTGACAGGCAGCCTTAATAAGGTTAAAATTTTGTACTGGATTGACATAACAATGATTTAAATATATTTTAGCTCAATTTTAGAAATATAATGTATGGGTGACTTCCACTTGGTAATACAAAATCAATGTTTTACAACATCTCCCCTAAACTAAACCCTCTCCTAAGTCTCATGCTACTAGGTAATTTAATTAAAAGTAAAAAAGAACTAAGTTTTAATTTATCAAAATTTTTATGACTCGTTAAATTAGATTGATAACATTAAGTGACAAATTAATATGACAGTCGCAACCATTATTAGTTTCATTAGAAAATTAACTAATTTAAACAACTGAGTTAATGTTACTATTTGTTATTTACTCAGCCACAATTAAGTGTTTTGTATTACCAATTTGAAGTCACCCAGATAAACTGACAAAGTGTGTTATAGAAATCGTCACAGCAGCCAAAAAACGGCTTCAAAACATTTCATCATCACCGAACCGAGTAACCAGACTACTCAATCAAATAGCATTTAATGCTCGCCCTAATGAAGGTGCTCCGGAATACTCTACATCTAGACTGGCACGTACAAGACTAATGACTCAAATTTGTTTATATGTGCGTCCGGTGTCCGGACTATGCGTCGTGCATTTCAATAAGGTTCCCTTTATTCACGTATACGAAGAACATTCAGCTAAATTTAATGTTAAGACTGATTTAAAAACAAAACGGTTCATAGATCTTTACCGGTTTTTTTTACTAGCTTCTCCCCGCGACTCCGGTCGTGTAGAAATCGTAATTTTGCGATTCCACGGAAACATTTACTTATATTTCGGAATTAAACGTAGCCTATGTGCCATTGCAGTTTATAATCTATCTCGATCCGTTCAGCCTTATCAATCTTATTTCAAGATCCAAGAACATCGTAGCCGTAGGACTTATTTAAAAAAAACCGCCTGTTTTCCAAAATGTTGCCGAAGCATCTAATACAACACTCCCAAGAGCTACATTCACCATACAATAAAATGCGGTTACACTAACTACAGCTCGAAGTTCCGGGGCTAACGATATCTAGCAGTTTGTGCGACTCAATTTAGCGAACGTCGGCAATTTGTGCAAATTGGACTGTGAAGGAGTTGTCAGAGAGAGCAATGCGGGCAGAGCAGCCACTCGGTTGAAAAATCCTATAGCTTTATCCCACGTACGTTACAGCTTTTGAGTGAGGTAAAGCGTATTTAACAACGCAGGATATGAATATTAAACAGAGTATAACTATTCAAAAGATAAAAACCACCGTAAGGGCGATCTCTTCTTTGAGAGGTGAATTAATTACAAGTATAATGACACTGACCTCTTCTTCACCAAACATAACAAACACACACCTAAAGTAATATTAAAAATAATAACTACTAGCGACCCGCCCTCGCTTCGGTTCGGTTTATGCTAGTTTTCTGTAACACCCGTACATAAACTACTAGGTAGGTATTTAAAGATTATGGTACAACTTTAATTTTTTTTCAAAAAACTGTGCCGAGGCTCTTGAAAATTCTTACTCTTTGACACACGTTATCGGAAGCAACTTTAGAACTCCTAATGCGTTATGCAGTCTTGGTAATGTTTAGGGATCTGAATGGCAAATGCGCCAAACTACACTGATGTCCAATCTAATAAATCTAAAACTCTACTAATTAGTAATTATTTTGCGATAAGTATCTCCTTGTAACGATGTAGTGTACAGTATTAGAAAGTAAGGTATTAACAGGAATTAAAGTATTACCAAGTATTAACAAGGTGATACGACAGAGGAAACGGGGATGGACTCTGAGAAACTAATTTAGAATAATTTTAAAAACTATTTCTATAATGATGTTTGCAATTGATTAATAAATAAAAAAAAATTCTTTGACGTAGCCCGTCGAACAAGTCGAAGACGCCGTACGATTACAGAAATAAAGCCATGCCAACTTTACAAAACCAAAATAGACGACAACAGTAGACGTTGTCGGCAAACAACTCCGCCACACAGGGCGTTTGAGAACTGTTCCTCGTCGCATGGCACTTGCAGGTAAGAACCCGCGCGTCATCGGTCCCACGTACTACGAGCGTCTACCCGCCGAACTCAAACGCGAACCATCTGACGAAACGTTTAGGCGCCGGCTTAGGAATCTTTTGTTGGATAACCCAGTTTATTCCGTAAATGAGTATATGGAACTTGACTTATAAAATAAGATTGACTTTTAATTTTTATTGTAATTTATATTTGTGTTGACTTTTACTATTTTTATTATTATAATTTAATTCTATTTTCTGACGACCTCAATGTAACTGAATATAATTTGACATGTAATGTAATTTATACTGTGTTATATTGAGTAATAAAATCTGAATCTGAATCTGAATCTAATCTGCATCCTCTTTAAATATAATAACCGACCTATTTTCTTTTTATTACAGTTTATATTATACTGCCACACTGATTAATCAACCGCCGGAAAATTAAATGAATGCCCGCATTTATAATTATCGTAGAAGTTATAGGCAAAAAAAAACTCTTGTTTAAGTATTTTTAAGTAAGATTCGTGACGACTTATGTTCTACGAATCAAGGGAACTCAACATTTACATTGCATAGTTAAGGATATAAAATATTTATGAAGGTAAAGCTCAATCAATAAAATTTCTAAAAATATTGTTACCCATGGCAACATGTCCCACAACACTATATTAAAAGAAGTATACTTAAAGTTTAATCATTATTACAGCCACAATACATTTGAGCCTAGAGCGCCGGCCGAGCTGCAGTGTCCTGTCGCGATAAACATGATCCGAGAGTTCATTTCCGAGTTTAAAAGAGTCACTTCCAACATTATTGATTTCACATTCTCTATAAAAATATTAATCTTTATAACATTCCTATTCGGGTTACACCAAGAATTTAAAACTAACAGAATCATCATTCACCTCGCCATCGTTTACTGCGTCTTCGTTAATACAGTCATTCCTATTTATTTCCTGTTTACCAGCCAAATTTATGTCGACTTTTTCACTGCATTTATTGAACATTATGTATATGTTTTATTCTCGATTATTATGAGGGGTGAATATTTACATGATTTTATCGATCAAATAGCTTATATTGACGTGAAATTGGGACTCAAATCTATCAAACTGGAAACTCTTTTTTTGCGCATTTATAGTTTTGTTACCTTCATCTTACTTTACCTGATCTTTTTTGATGGTCTCATTAATAGTTCTCTATCTCGTATTTGTACAAAATATATAACCATTACTCAAATAATGGCCTTTATTCCCTCGGTAATCATGCTGGAATTATTCCGTAGTAGAGTCAGTTTACTAGGAAATTCTATTGAATTCTCTTTTACCCATGACACAAACTATCAAGAAGGAACTGTCGCATATAAGCTGAAGACGATCAAGAAATACATCTACATTTACAAGCATCTTCTAGATAATATACAGAAATGCTTTAATGTCATCAAGTTTGTGGCAAGGAACTTTATTTGACAAAATAAAATTTGTTTTGAAGCTCAATTGAATTTGCGATCAATTTCGTTTTTATTTTTCAGGTAATAATCAAGTTGGCTGTTTGGTTTAAACGTTTAATGACTATTGCGCATACGTATTTGGCTAGCGTAGCATATGAAACAGAAGTAAGTCATTGAAATTTATTCTTCCAATGTGTGTCATGTTGACCTGGTTGGGTTTTTCTACTCATTTTTAGGGTTCCGCGCCTGAAGGGAGACCAACGAGACTATATTAATATGTCTACGCTGTCCGTCCGTCTCTGGATCTGTGTTATAACGAAGAAAAAACATAAAGAAAGTGAAATAAGAAATTGGGTCCCCATTCCATTAACATTTTTTTTTCAACCTAATTTTTGGTCTCGTTGTATCGTAAGAACGGTAAAACATACAAGGGTACAATTTGGTATGATGGTAACACAAGCCCTGAAGAAAAACAACAAATATTTACTAAAGAATAATCAAGATTGAGTTTGGTTCACGCTGATTCGATTCGAAGTCGATTTAAAATTGGAATATAATAATACCTACTATGCGGTGGTAAGGAACCCTCGGTGTGCAAATCTGACACGCACTTGACGAAACCTTAAAGTATTAGTACCTACTAACCGTTTAACTTACACAAAGACTTATAACCTGTGTTATATTACACAATTAATATACTATTAATAAAGTGTCATTTGTTTATTTAAGACTGGAATGACCAACAGTATTCTGATTTTCATTTTTGTAAATCTTGCGCTGATTTGTGTACCGCTGTTGCTGGCTGAATTAGCTGCGAATGAAGTCGATAAAATTAAAACAATTTTGACTGACCATCTCTTAACGTGCAGAGGTATGTATAAATTAATCATGTACAGGTATGTATTTACTTAATTAACTACCTTGATAGGAAAATCTGGATCCTTGTACACATGTAGGTACCATTATGAACATGGCTTTGCTCACTGTGCCAAGAGCTGAAGTCATGTCCAACACTAGTTGACACGTGACACGCGTTCACACAGCAAGTATTAACATGAATCTAAATGATAATTTTTAATTTGAGGTGCGTGCCTTGTGTTCATAGTTACTGTTGCTATGGTGTTTTTTTATTCAAACGCTGTGTATCATAAGTCACTTTGCACATTAATAGTAAGGTTCCAAAATAAAGATTTTTCCCGCAGCAGGAAAATTTTCACTTCTTACACACATATATGGCAGAACTTGTATTCTTAAATTACATTGGCGAACCAAATATAAAAGAGTTCGTCCACTGATAAAAATACCCTTAATAAAAAAAACTTGAATACATTTAGAAATATTGCATGCTGTAAAGAAATATTAGAAATCCATATTGATACGTAGCATCTTTTTGAAATCTGCTGTGTTGATTGGGTGCGTAGACGCGGCGCTGCGCGCGGGGCTGGAGGACGCGCTGACGTACCTGCGCGTGCGGCACTTCAGGTGCGTCGTCTGGCGCTCGATCCCCATCGGCGTCTCCACGCTGCTCGCCTTCGTCGCGCTCTGCACTAATTACCTCATCGTCATGATGCAGTTCATGAAGTCATCATCCTATTTGCCATATCCTTAATGTACAATAAATTGTTAAAATCATAAATTATAATTGGGACTTTCCTTTTTTTTGGGATCCTTAGTAGATCTTTGATACAACTTATCAAACAATAACTATTAAATGGACAGTCATTTTTTTTAATAACCGTGTCCGATTAGCCACATGCGTTTCGGAGCTACGATTCCACAGGCCGACATAAAAATACACAAAAACACGGAACGTGTGAAACTTATTTAACGTTTAATCTTAAGGGTCCAATAATTCTGCAAGAGCCAGGCTCGTACCATTTGCATGGCATTTTCTCTCAAACCTCAAACGAAGTTCGCCATTAATACTAAAGGCAGTATCATCACCTTGATGATGACGATGATGATGGTGATGATAATGATGATGATGGTGATAAGGATGAGTATGAACCGGCTGGTCCATCTGTCTCTGGGTTACTCCTCCCTGCAGCCCGTGGTTGTCTCACTGACGAATACACGACTCACTCGGCTAGGAAGTGTTGGCTTGTCTCCTCTTTGCCACACTGGTCATTGAGGATCCTGTGAAATTAATATTTATTACCGTTTGCTGTCTTCAACGGACAGTGTCCAATTCATACTCCTACTTACTTACACTAATACTGAAATTGTACTTACCAAGATTTAGCAGATACCTGGTTCTGTTTTTGTTTCCCCTGCCTTAGGTAACTATAATATGACCAAGAAGTAATAATAGCATTTAGAATTTTTTTATAAAGATGAGGAATAAAGTGTTGGTGTTAGCACGCTACCCTCAGGAACACCAGACCTGTATACTGATGATAATTTCTTTATTAAGGTGTCGATCAAATATTACTCACTTTTTTTACAAAATTCTACTTACCTACTGAAGATATACGACGATATGTTGACGTTGTACTTTACGCCACTGTTTTCCAATTTTTTGAGTAGTTTTAGAACTGATGGAGGGTCAAGGGTTTTTGATAGGTGAATTATACTAACATTACTTACCGTATATTTGTAACAATTCTAATGTATTCTTTTAATAAGTATGATAGTTGTGTTATTGTGTTTAAGGTATGTTTGAAAATTTTATAGAAAATAATGTATGTCAATATGCCATGATTGCTTGTTTTTTGAGCTGTATTCTCTGTTGCTATGATGTATTCTTTAATTAAGAAAATTAGTTTCTAAGCAATAAAAACCACTGGTAACGCACTCAGCATTTAACATATTGTTTACTTGTTAAGCTGTTTCACTTTGTAGCAATAAATTATGTGTGAAATTGTTTTTTTATTCGTACTCTTATTTCTTGAGGGGACAAAATCACACACATTGACCTAGTCCCAAACTAAGCTCTAGGCTTGTACTATGGGTACTAGACAATGATATCACAAAATTTATCCTCGTATAGTGAAATAAATACTTAAATACATAGAAAACATGTTGGTAGAAAATACCATTAGGCATTGAGTTCCCCTTTTGTACCCAAAATTTTATTTTGGTGCAATAAAGATTGAAAATAAATAAACATCCAAGACTCGGAAACAAATACACGCGCTTATCACACAAATATTTGCCCACATCGGGAATCGAAACCGCGACCCGTAGCTTCGTAGGCAGGGTCATTGCCTATTAAGCTAACGTGTCGTCTTAGTATCGATACTTGACTCACTTGTATAATATACAGTCCGAAAATTAGTGGTTACCTGGAAAGATTTCCGGGAGTTTTGAAAATTGGTAATTTTATAGATTTAGGTGTGCTCTTTCCGAATCGACGTTGCCACCTCGTATTTTTCCCGCTCGCGCCGCCATATTGGAAAATTGGCACCTAAAAGCAGTTTTTTGACAATATCTCCTTTCCGACTCATTTTACGATAAAAAAAATACGAGAAAAGAGTAGGCTTGTTTTTTGTCCCCCAAGTCGTATTTTTCAAGATTTTGTTTCTTGTAATATGACGTTACCTTGTATATGAACAATTATTACCAAGAAACCATTTAATCGACTCAAAGTGGCTAACTCAGAGACGTCAATTAAATTTAATGCTTGTTTAGTGACGTGTTGTCTAATTCTATTGCTGTAGCAAAGAAAGTGACAGCAGCAACTTTAATGAAGCATTAAATTAAATTGACGTCTCTGAGTGCGGCAGTAAGTGCGGCCGTATACAAATGCGCCAAACTACACCGTTGTGGAAGCAAATCAGTTACCCGAAATATAAAGCATCAGAATAGTCATTTGAAATTGAGTTCCTTAAAAATATAACGAAGTACAGTCGTGGAATGAAAAGGTTCGTCACTTTAATGTCGACTTTTGCTTAAACCAGATCAAGAGGCAGTAATACGAACGTCTCAATATGAATAACTGATTGGACGTAGGGTCTCACCCCGCAGTTTACTTGAAGCACCTGGGTTAATACCCCCACGTGAATAAATTACACTTTTAGTTTACTTAAGACACTTTTTGAAATCTTCGTCACATTGTTAGATATTTCAGTAAACTACAGGAGTCAGTATCTCACCAATAGTAGCTGTTGTTGAAACGTAGCCAAGGAACATGATGTCGTCGCAGTCTTTATTAATCAGCCGTTTACGAATTCTGCAATTTCGCTGCATTAAGTTTTGGTGAAGCAAGCCAAAGTTACCCTTTTAAAACGACCAACATCGACTGTGTTCAGTATGAATAACTGATTGGGCTTTGTATTACCAATAGTAGCTGTTTTTTTAATGTAGCCATTGCAACATATGAACGCGTTTGTATAAAATCGTGGGCTTTTAGTTTTTCCGATGTCGGAATGACCAATCATATTCTCCGTACGCTGACGTTGATACCGTTACGTTATAACATGTCCCGAAAAACGTCAAGTAGTTAATAAACATCATTATATCGGCAGATCGACATCGTTTTTCTGTCCAATCTTTAAATACTGGTACTTAGTAATAAATAAAGTCGCAATAAAATTAAGCGCCAACGTACCAGAAAGCGAAGTGTAGGTAAGTAAAATATCGGATTATGATAGTGAAAACACCAAAAAATGCAAAAAACATGTAAAACCAACCAATGAGAGTTAGACAATAAGCCCTCAGATGTGAGACACACAATCGGACTTGTACTTGTACTTGTACGGTGAAACAGATTTTAACACTGTTTTAACCATATTTAGGAAATGCATTTAAAAGAAATAAGGTCTCGTATACACTACCAGAATAAGATCTACAGGATGAAGAAACAGAATAACATTTAAATCAAATAAGTTTTATAGTACATGCTTACTGACATTTGCGCTTCATAGTTGAGGATGTAAATGTTATGAGGTAATTAATTGAACTTCTAAAAATAATGTTACCAATGGCAACAAAATCCACAACAACAATTTAAAAGAAAATACTTAAAAGTTTAATTATTATACCGGCTCCAAGCATACGATCACTCGAACATTTCAGCCTAGAGCGCTGCCCGAGCTCCAGTGTCCCGTCGCGATAAACATGATCCGAGAGTTCATATCTGACCTTAAAACGGCCTCCGCCAACATTATTGACTTCATGTTCTCCATAAAACTATTAATCTTTATAAAATTCTTATTCGGGTTATACCAAGAATTTAAAACTAACAAAGTCGTCGTTAACCTTGCGATCACTTACTGTGTCTCCGTTAATACATTTATTCCAGTTTATTTTCTGTTAAATTCACCTATTACAATCGATCATTTTAGTGCCTTCTTGGAACATTATACATTAGTTTTATTTTCTATTTTTATGAAAGACGAATATTTACATGATTATATCGATCAAATTACTTATGTTGACGTAAAGTTGGGACGCAAATCTAACAAAGCGGAAACTCTTTTCTTGCGCATTTCATGTTTAAGTATCTTTATTATAATTTACCTGTTTTTTTTTCATATTCTCGACAATAGTTCTCTATATTTTATTTGTACAAAATATATAACCATTGCTACATTAGTATCCTTCATTCCCACAATAATTATGCTGGAATTATTTCGTAGTAGAGTCCGTTTACTACGAAATTCAATTGAATTCTCTTTTGGACACGACACAAACTTTCAAGATGGAACTGTTACCTATAAGCTGGAGACAATCAAGAAATACATCTACATTTACAAGCGTCTTCTAGATAATATACAGAAACGATTTTATTTTATCAAGTTTGTGGTAAGAAACTTTACAGAACAAAATCATTTTTTTTGAAACTTAATTGATCTGCGATCAAATGTTTACATTTTTCAGGTGATGGTCAAGTTCATTGTTTTGTTTAGACGCTTAATGAATCTTTCACGTACGATTTTGGCTATCATCGCATATGAATCAGACGTAAGTTACTAAAACATTACTCTTCCTAAATAAAAAAGACCATGGGTAACTATGTATTAAGTCTTGGCCAAGAACCAACTCTTGTCCCTCTAGTATTTTTGTGTTCTTTCTTTTCTATTAAAGACACCAAGTTGAAGTTCAGGGGTTTTCTACTTATTTCTGAAATGTCGGCAATGCACCTACGGTTCCTTAGTCGTTTTGGTCACAGCTGAGATCAGTTGCCATTACATCTTGTTTCCTAGCTCCAGTTCTCGCGAAAATGCAGACAGGACTTGTCTTAAGCCTTAAAGGCATCATTACATACCTGCTGACCATGACTAATCATTTGTTTATTTTAGTTCGGATTTATAAAGACAAGTTCTATTTACATATTTGTAAATATTACAATGATTTCTGTGCCGCCATTACTAGCTGAATTAGCTGCCAACGAAGTCGATAAAATTAAAACGATATTGGCTGACCACTTCTTGACGTGCAGAGGTATGTATCTAACATTATTCACTTACTTAACTAGGGTAATGACATTTGTACCCTTATTGGACATTGCTTCATTCTTTATACCGAGAGCTCGGGGGACAACACATGCGTCACTTTCTAACAAATATGTAAGTGCAAGAGTGGCGGGTGCTTTATCCACAAAGATAAAAGCAACCATAATACGCCCGCTGGAGTCCTTTGCCACGTGCAACAATCTTATTGAATAAATTCGTATAGATCTTACATTAACTTCATTTTTCATAATTAACAAATGAAGTTAATAATAACTTCTGCATTGATACTTTATGTTATGACAAAGACTGTAAACTTAGTAGATTGCACAGGGTCACAGATAAATCAGTGCTGGCATTCAAAATTTGTTCCTTTTTATAGTAAGCCCCTCTCCTTGCACCCCAGCGTTAATATTAATTATAAATTCTGCGAAAATATAATCTGCAATATCTTTCATGTTTTATAGGCAACACAAAACATAACAAAACACGTATTCTTGAATTAGATACCAAATATATAAAAAATGTGCAGTGATAAATACCCTTTATAAAATACCATGAATTCATACATTTAGAAATATTGCATGTTGTATAAAAACGTTAGATATGCAAACTGATACGTTTCTTCATATTTTTGAAATTGAATAGAATTAATGCTGCTTTGTTTGCGTGTGTAGACGAAGCGCTGCGCGCGGGGCTGGAGGACGCGCTGACGTACCTGCGCGTGCGGCACTTCAGGTGCGTCGTCTGGCGCGCGATCCCCATCGGCGTCTCCACGCTGCTCGCCTTCATCGCGCTCTGCACTAACTACCTCATCGTCTTGATGCAGTTCATGAAATCTTAAATTCATTTGTCAGATCCTTGAGACTACAATTATTGTTTATTGTTTGTGGAATTTTTCTTCTCAGATCTTAGATACCAATTACGTAACGATAACCTCGAAATAGATGAAACCTCCAATAAAATGGCGACTCCTAATTCCAAAGCTGATATAAACGAAACGGCGGAGGCGGCGGGAAGCCAAAGTGGAAACCATTCCGACTGCTTAAACTAACATTGTTTTAAAAATCCGGTTGGTCCATCCGTTTGGAAGTTACAATTTCACAAACAGATACACAGACACAGAACGAGTGTGACATTTAATTTACTTTTAATTTTTAGTAGGTAACTTTTAACTTAAGAGTCAAATCCATTTGTAAGACAACTGGTTTGAACCGACTGCAAAGGAATCTCTGAACACTCTCAAGCTTTAAACGAAGTTGCGCCAAAAAAAAAACACTCACTCTCTTTACCCGAAATTCTAGGTAACTGCTGAAGATATACAACGTTGCACCTTACGGCACTGTTTTTATTTTTTTTGTGTATTATAGGAATTGACGAAGAGTAAAAGGCTTTCGATATGTCAATTTAGATTAACACTGCATATTCTTTAAATAAATATAATAGTCGTGTTTGAGGAATATTCTAAACTTCAATAGAAAATTATATATTTTCAGATGTACTTTTGCCTGTCACGCTTTATGCCTTATTCGTTTTTTTGAGCTGTAATATTTGTCGTGTCTCAAGTTCATGTAAGTTAATAAGTTTTCTAGCACTAAGAGATACTTAGTAATGCACTCAGCATTAAAAAAAATTGTATGCTTAAAGTTTATCAGTCTCAATAAATTTTGTGTGAAATTGGTTTTCTTACTCGTAGTTTTATTATACTCGTAGTTTTACACTACACTAAAGTCGAGTATCGCTATTCCCTTTTGTTTACCCTATGTAGTAAGATTCTCTTTATCCTGGCCTCCTAACGATATCCACCCTTTTTATTTCGCTAGGAAAGTGGTTTTACTCATACCACCTAGGCCCCGGGGAGCCTAAGGTTTTTTTTTTTTTTTTTTTGGGTTGTCGCCTGAAGGGCCAAAGACTTAAGTCCTTGCTTTTGTTAGCAGGATATTGAAATTTACATTTAAAAGGGGCAGAGATGAAAATCCCTTCCGGAGACCTGGGAATGGAGGGCCCAGGTACTGCCGGGCTCGCACCGGCTAAAAACACCAATGCCCCTTGTTGTGAATGAAGTTGTAAACTCCCGCGGATACTACCCCAGCCAGTGCTGAAAGGCCGGAGGAGAAGTTCATTCCTCCGTTTATTTATCCGCGGGGTTAGAAAAAAGGGGGTGGGAATGGGGAATGGGGAATGGGAAGGGGGTTGCTTAACTTAGATGAGTCGCGGAGTGGGAATCCTGACGCATGCATGCTTACAGACTACGGGCTTCCTTTCTTTTGCCCGACAATGGAAGGGTTGGGTCGGAGATCTTTTTGGACCGCTTGTGTGGCTGTGGACACCATCTTTATGGGTGGGGCTACCCTTTTTTTGAGGCTTACTCTTTTGCCTGGAGATAATGTTTTCTTTGCGCGTGTCTCCTTGCGCTGCCCTCTTTTTTATGACCTCTTCCATTGCAACCTAGCCTATACATCTGCTATAATGAAAAGGGGGGAGCAGGTGTCAGTTTGACGAGGGACAAGAGAATCGCGCGCGGAGCCTTACCCCAGCCAGTGCTGAAAGGCCGGGAGAGAAAATCATTCTCCCGTTTAGGTGTCCGCAGGATTCTCCATCCCCTGTCCTACCGACACCCGTTAGGTGTTCGGGAGATGCGTGCGTCAGGGGTTGCTGTTAATATAAAACTTAAAGCTAGTTTAGTTCTGGGTTAAGTAAGAGATCGTCCAATTTAAAAAAGAAATAAGAAATAAGTATTTATTGCATCATCCTACAAGATTAGGGGTGCGTTGGGGATTAGTTTGGGTTGGGCTGGGGGGGGGGGCGGAGTTTTTATGTGGAAGAAGAAAGTTTGGGTTCAGGGAACAGGATAGGGGAGGGGGTTGAAGTTGGAAAGGGGGAGGGGGGGGGGGTACGAGTACGAGGGTTTTTGGGGAAGGTTGGGAGATGTTTGGGGGGTGGTTTCGGCGTGGGATCCTGCCGGGGTCTTGTAGCCGAGGGGTTTGCGTGGTGTCAGATTTCAGCGTAGCGTTTAACAGAATAGTCAGGGTACCGAACTATTTGTTCCTTAAACACGCTACGCGTACCACCTTTTCTATAAAACCCTTCGTGCTTTCGCGGTTGGCTTCTGTTCCCAGTAGGGCTTTCCAGCTTGAGCTATCCGGAGAAACTTTGACTCCGGTCTTTTGCTCAAGGTCAAGCCTTTCCACGCCGAAACGCGGGCACTCGCAGACAATGTGCCAGATGTCCTCGTCAAGGGTCGGGTCGCAGTCACAGGTGAGTCTTTGATCTTAAAACGGTGGAGATAGGCGGCGAAGCCTCCGTGACCAGTAAACGCTTGAACCAGGAAGTTTGTGAGTTTGAGTTTCTTTAATATGCTGTTCGCATCTCTCACAGTTGTAAAAAACTTCTTGGTTGTCGCACCTGTCCCGGATGCCCCGTAGCGAACCTGCCACTGTTCGACCGTGTTTTGTCTTATCGACCTCTTGGCGTAGGACACCGGCACCATGTCGTATTGGGGGGCGGTCTTCTTCCTAAGGGCTGCTTGCTTTGCCAATTCATCTGCTCTCTCGTTTCCTGGCGTTCCAACGTGAGCTCGCAGCCAATAGAACCTGAGATCGGTCCCCATTGCTCTTGTTTGGGTTGTGGCGTTTTTGATCTCTTGAACCAAGGGGTGTGTCGTGTCCGGTGATTTGAGGAGCTCCAGTGAGGATCTTGAGTCACTGAGGATGCTGACGCTCCGCGCCTTGTGTTTCCCTGCGATCTGAACTGCCCTAAGTAGAGCGTACAGTTCGGTTTGAAACACTGTGCTATAGGGCGCTAGCTTGAAGGTTGAGTGACGGATTTCTCTGCCATTCTCCCACCATGTGAGTGCCGCTCCCGTTTGGCCCTCAATTTTACTCCCATCGGTGTAAATTTGAGGGCCTTCGAGTTCGTATCTATCGACCACGTCTTGGTTGAATTCCTCCAAGCAGACGTAGTCGATAGACACAACCCTTGACGGGTGCGGTCTCTTCAGGGCGTCAGTTTTTTCTTCAATTTCTCTTCCTGGTGGAATGTGGTCCTCACTGTAGCCCTTTTTGACCTCGTAGAGGCTTGCCGCTTCGTGAATGCGCAAATCCAGTGGGAGGGTTCCCGACAGGATCAGCGCCGATGTCAGAGAGACCGTCCTGTACGCTTTGCAAATCTTCTGGGCGAAACCACGCTGTATTGAATCTAGCTGGTTTCGCACCATCAACTTGTTGGCAGACTCGTGCCATGCGCTTGCTGCGTACAGGACGATCGGCTCTATCACCGCCACGTAGATGGTTTTCACTATCTCGCTATTGAGACCCCATGACACCCTCGCCGCACGTGACAACTGTCTGTAGATATTCGTTACCTTTCGGCACGTTTTTTCTACGTGTGCGTTGAAGGTCAACTTACGGTCTATGGTAAGTCCCAATAGTTTGATTTCGTCGACAAGCTCTACTGCGGTTCCAGCCATTGAGATTCGGATGGGGTCCCATTTCAGCTTCCTTGTTATCACCATGGCTCCCGTTTTGTGAGCGGCGAAGTTTAGCTTATTTTGGGTACCCCATTCGACCACTTTTTGGAGAGTCCGTTCGGCTTTTGCTTTTACTGCACCTGAGTCGTTGCCAGAGAACACCAGAGTGACGTCGTCAGCGAAGGCCTGACAGTGGGCGTCCGTGTCGTTGAGCATCTGTAGGAGATCGTCTAGAATTACATTCCAGAAGATTGGACCTCCTATAGAGCCTTGGACACATCCTAAGGTTATATAGGAGACACCAACCGAGAGTGACCAGAATACACACTAAAAGCCCAGCGATTCTCCCTCCGCGGTGCTAGCTGTTGGCGAGGGCCTTAGGTTCTGCTTGCGCATTCGTCTACGACCCTCACCGGCAGGCCCGCGTAGCGCGGGCTCCGACATTGATCTGACGAGTTAAGACCGGAGTTATCCTTAGGGTCTAGTGGTTGGAGCCCCGCCACAAAGTTAATTTTAAGTCATTTGTGGTGAGAGTACCGAAAAAAGATCTGTCGAACTTTTTAAAGGAGGAATTCTGGCCGAGGGGTGTCATCTTTCGGCGTTTTCGTGGCCGCCGGCTAGCGGACACCGCGAATGTGTATTAGTAGTTGTCATAATTTTATGTTATATTTATGTATGTTAGTCTGTAAGGTATTTGTAAATATGGGCCTTGTAGCCTGAAATAAAGTTTTTCTATTCTATTCTATTGATGGAGCGCCCCGGGTGTTCCTCAGGGCAGTGTGCTAAAGCTAAAGTTTTTCCTTATCTCCATTAAACGATGTCTAAATGATAAAATTGCAGCTTTGTCAAATGGTTCAGAGATTGATTTGCAGTCGGTTTGACCCTTATTGTTTTTAGGCCATCTTAAGCATGGTTTACGTAGGTTAGGTTAGGTTAGACCTGTGACCACCAAAAAACTATAACTCCTGCACGTGGAAATGCCTGTTCGATGAAATGAAAATGCGATGTAATGAAAATTCGGTGAAATGAGTGTCGGCGATTCAAGGGTAAACCGATAAGCTGAGCTAGATGGTAATCCCTCAGTTTTCTAGCATTAAGATGATAATGCACATTAACACATTGTACTTGTTAAGGTTTCTCACTTTGTTGCAATAAATTATGTGTGAAATTGGTTTTTTACTCGTATCCTTATTTTCTTATGACAAACTCATATAACGTATTCTATGTATAACCTAATAAGGCGATTCATATTTCTATATTTTTGCCCATGACTAGTTTTGTCCGCTCGTACTAAAGACGTTTATCGTTAGACGTATATACTATCCCCTTAGAAATTTCAAGTTAAACATGGTGGACCTGAAGGACCCATACAATGAATAGTTAAATCTAAGGTAATGGAATATTACTGTAAGGTTAAGAAATTAAATAGATAAACCAACATATAGCAGTATGTCTTTACCAAACTACTCATAAACATAATTTAGCTTCTTACAAGTAGTAACAGTAACGGTGGTCAGACCCGTACTTACTAACTTTACGCACATATGCATTTTGTATATAACGTGACCACCTGTTAGTCAGACCCTACCATTTTTTTAATAACATTAACTCATTTAGTTTGTTCCTTTACTGACACACCTCTCGTTAAATTCAAACGAGCTTACCAGCTTTGATAATTCACCAGAAAATAATTTTGATTTTAGCCCGTGTGGTGCCGGGTTTAGAATGTTGCCACTCTATGTCTTCCATTGGATGTCGTAAGAGACGACTAAGGGACTTAAGGCTGTGTAGTGCTGTTAGGCGATGGGTTTGCAACCTGTCACTAATACACTGGATAACATCTTAGCCTGGTTGTGCAAAATGTGGTCACAGAATTATCAACAAGTTTTTGGAGTTGTTGGTGAGTTTGTGGCTCTGCCTACCCCACTCTGGGAATGAAGGCGTGAGTTTATGTATGTATGTATGTAAATAATTGTGAAGGCTTCCCTGTAGACAATGCAGATGACATTCGTTACGATAAAGTAAAAAAATATCTACAAAGGGTAGAAAGATTCATGCTTAGTAAAAAAACTGAAAAGGATTGCTGCTGATTAAACCTAATAAACCACTATACGTTGCATGGTCAAGTATATAAATATAATAAGATTAGCCAGAAAACTAAAAATAATAATAGGTTTCCAATAGCAACATATTGCACAACACAATACTATGAGAATTATATTTAAGTTCTGATAATGAGTGTGATTAGAGTGCGTCCATCTATTTGAGCCCGGTGAACTACTTACAGAAGCTCAGTGTCTCATTCCATCACGTCACGAGCGCCCCGTGTTCAACATGATCCGAGAGTTTATTTTTGCGTTAAAAATGGGCGCTACCAATATAATACACTTTATTTTTTCGATTAAATTATTAACCTTTATACAATTCTTCTTTGGGCTATACCAAGATTTCAAATGTAACAAAATACTAGTTCAACTTGCGGTCATGTATTGCATCATCGTCAATACAATTGTTCCTATAACTTTTCTGTCAAATACCCCTAATTCCATCTTATTGTCAGATATAATTACTTTCATTGAACATTATATCGTTGTCTTATATTCAATTTATGTAAAAAAAGAATACTTACATGATTATATCGCTCAAATTGTGCGTATTGACATAAAATTGGGACTCAAATCTAACAAACTGGAAACTTTATTTTTGCGCATTGTATCTTTCGTAATCTTTGTCATAATCTACTTGTTCTTCTTTAGCGGTATCAGCGAAGATTCAAAACACCATACTTGTGCAAAATTTGTGACGATTACTCAAATTCTGGCCTATATTCCCACTATAATCATGCTGGAATTATTCCGTAATAGAGTCCGTTTGCTACAAACTTCTATTGAATTCTGTTTTACACATGACACAAACTTTCGAGAAGAAACCGTAGCTTTCAAGTTGAAAAAAATCAAGAAATACATCTACATTTACAAACATCTCCTGGATAACATAATAAACCACTTTAATCACATCAAAATTGTGGTAAGCAACTTCAAAATTATATAAAATATGTTTTTACATGCATGTACCTAATTGAACGCTTTTTTTCAGGTAATGCTCAAGTTTGCAAATTCTTTTAAAAACATTATTATGACTGCGTATACTATATTGGCTTATATTTCCATTGGGATTGAGGTAAGTCATTGGTAGATTATTATTGTAATTATTGATCGACGACATTAATGCCCGGCTTCAATATTCAAGAAACTAATCGTTTTCATTACGTCTCGTTAAAATTTGACATTTGCTACGTACAAAATGTGTCAAATTTTAACGAGACGTAAGGAAAACCATTCGTTTCTTGAATATTGAAACCGAGCATAAGAGAGTTTACGCCCTATATGGAAGATTACGCTCGAAAAAATATTTTTGAACTCCCTAATAATCGTGCTGTTTCTGGTATTTTTTTCGTTGCTAATAAGCCTCTGGTAATATACTTTTTTTTTTCTCATAATATGATTCATTTATTATTATTTCGACAGAAAGTAATACATTTAATATAATACAATTAAAAGTTAAAACTAAACTTATTTAAATTAAAAATAAAAACTAAGCTACTTAAATATTAAAGACATAAATAATAATCACCACTATAAAAAGAACACCCCCTCTAGCAGGTCCGCTTGCGGCATGGTCCCTATGACACTGGCTGCGTTACCTCTCTGGATAGCTAGCCCAATCCTTTGGGAGAGGTAAGCACCAGCTCTAGGATCTCCGGAGGTGTCCATGAGCCGGGATGACATAATAATGATGAATATTTGCGGCGCTTGATGGTTTGGGTCTGATCAGCTGCTGCCTGCACCAGCCCGATTACGGGTTGACTGGACGTGGGAAAGGGCGAATGTGTCAACACACGTCGCGTCCCATACCAGTGCCCTACCCAGTTTCCACGGCACCAATGTAGCTCCAACTGGTCGCTTGCCAACGTCTCTATGCAAACCTGCTGGTTCCAGGACAGCTGGTACAGAGGCAGTGGCAAGCGAACGACGGATCAGATCATTAATTGTAATATACTTGATTAAGCGGATGGATTAGATAAAATGTTGAGAAGATTTACCAATGGTTTTTTTTCCATTTTCTTCCAAAAAAAAACTATTAAATAGATAAGAAACTCCTCATGATACCAACTCCTACGTTCACAGTTGATAACTCTTAAACAGGTTAACTGATTATTATAAAACTCAACTAATCACCACCCTGAATAACCTGGCATTTTAGAAAAAGAAACCGCGTCCAAATCAATCTATCAGTTTGGCATAAACTACCCTTTTTTCCCGTGGGGGTTTAAATAAATATTACTTTTGCTGAATATACCGCTCTATGAATATTCAAACTCAATGACGAAATTCAAGTAAAAATTTTATTGTTTCTTTCAGGTCGATTATAAAAATTTGGTAGGCAGTTTCATCTACCTTGCTATAAATATTTTGATGACTTGTGTGCCGCCATTGCTGGCCGAGTTAGCTGCCAATGAAGTCGATAAGATAAGAACAATATTGACGGACCAACTTCTGACGTGCGAAGGTATACATCAAAAACATTACGCTTTTCCTAGGTCTCTTTTGAAAAATTATTGTGTTGTTTGCGTGCGTAGACGCAGCGCTGCGCGCGGGGCTGGAAGACGCGCTGACGTACCTGCGCGTGCGGCACTTCAGGTGCGTCGTCTGGCGCGCGATCCCCATCGGCGTCTCCACGCTGCTCGCCTTCGTCGCGCTCTGCACTAACTACCTCATCGTCTTGATGCAGTTCATGAAATCCTCAAACTAGTATTCAGTCACAAATCTAATCGCACAGTCAAATAAAATTTTTATATCTTCCTTTCGCACTTTATTCTATTGAAATAGCACAGTTTAACTTAGAGATTTTTGCAAGTTTATTGTTAAAGTAAGTAGGAGCTTAGTTTAGGACTAGGTAAATTTGTGTGTTACTGCTCTCGATATTTCACTCTATTTAATTGTATAGCATTAAGGATAGTATTCTTCTCGGAGTTCTTACAATTAGATACATTTCCTATTACTTGTATTTTTATAATCATGTTTCAGAGTACAAATTTGTCAAATTCATTGTAGTATGACTTGATTTTCGGAGTGCAAAATAACATACTCTCAGCGCAGTGGAACCATGACGCACCATAGAACGGTGTCACAGTGCCATTGTTAACAATTTATTTGACACTTTATACGACGTAAATCATAACGTCACTGTGACACAGTTGTATGGTGGGTCAGGATTATATTGGGCTGACGGTACATTCGTAGGTAAGATTTATAGAGGTGGAACACGGGCGTTGCCGGTGCGCTGTGTCTTCATCGCTACATATAAGTTAGGACGACATGCCACATGATGCGTTGAAATACGTGCGTCGCTCTATGTTAAAATCAGAGCGTTGCGACGACGCAACGTACCGGCAATGCTTTCGTGTGGCATCGCTGTTAAGCTCTTAGAAATTACTTCCAAACGAAGTTCCTGTAATATCAATTTAATCAATTTGTACCATTAGTTACAGGCTCGTCTAAGTTTCATACAAATACTTAAAAACTATAACAAAATATGTAACTTTATAATAAGAAAGGTCCCAGAAAGGAATTTTAATAAGAGGCCTTTCTGAACTCAATACAAATGGCCCTCATATTTTTTGTATGCTTCTTTTGCTCTGTGTGCGTTGTCTTTTTAAATAAACTATTATCTTTGTTTCTTTCTTTCATTTGTTATTCAACCAAAACAATTTCATACCGGTAGAGAAAGATTATTAAAAGAGTAAAACCTACTATGTAGTTTTTAAAGAGCAATTATACAGGGTGGAAAAATAAGTCGGGCCCTGGAGGGAAACTACCTTAAATCCTTAAGTTGGCTCATTTTACTTAAAGGAGACATTCTTTTATTTTCGAAAAGAAACAAAACTGCATTCAAAGATTTTCTAAAATCGTTTGTCTCACCCAGGAATCGAACCAGCTAAAAATTTTAAAAATTAAACACTCCCTATAATTACTGGTAGTTTTCACGATCTTTTTTATTTCTAAGACCAAATGTTTATTAGAAAGATTTTATCCTGGACAATAACCCTATCGATTAGTAGAATAAAAAAGCCAGTTCTTATTTTTTTAATTTTTAGCTGTTTCGATTCCCGGGCGAGGCAAGCGAGTTTTAGAAAATCTTTGAATGCAGTTTTGTTTCTTTGTTAAAATAAAGGAATGTCTCTTTTAAGTAAAATGAGCCAACTTAAGGATTTAAGGTAGTTTCCCTCCAGGGCCCGACTTTTTTTTCCACACTGTATACAGAACAACGTTGATTTAAAACAACTGTATAAGTAAATAGATTTAGGGCATCCGTCACAGTGACGTTATGATTCAAGTCGTAAGAAGTGTCAATCAAATTGTTTTATAATGTCACTGTGATACCGTTCTATGGTGGGTCAGGGTTTAATTAGGCTGATAGTACATTATATACAGGGTGAAATCTGTTTCATAGAAAAGTTCAATACGTAGGTATTCGACCAAAATGTATGAAACAGCTGATTTTTCTTTCGTGATTTCACAGTTGGTCCCATAGTGAAAGTTGTTCATATTCGTGGGAAGAACACAGAGGTGATCATTTGTACCACGACCCAGATTTCACCCTGTATAGTGATGTAAAATCATATACATACATAGGTACAGACATAAAGATATTTACGAAGATAAACTAAGAAAAAGTAGGAGAAACCCATAAATATGATATTTTCTATGAAATGGGTTAAGACGGCTTACACGTGCGTTGCATGATCAAGTATACAAATAGAACATAATTCTGCCTGAATTAATAGAATTTTGATAATTACTTGTTTCCAATAGCAACAAGTTCCACAACACAATTCTTTAACAATAGTATGTTGCATGTTTTAAT
>OX411790.1:14390000-14400915 GCA_948252455.1 Acleris cristana | reverse complement strand
ACCTAACCTAACCTAACCTAACCTAACCTAACCTAACCTAACCTAACCTAACCTAACCTAACCTAACCTAACCTAACCTAACCTAACCTAACCTAACCTAACCTAACCTAACCTAACCTAACCTAACCTAACCTAACCTAACCTAACCTAACCTAACCTAACCTAACCTAACCTAACCTAACCTAACCTAACCTAACCTAACCTAACCTAACCTAACCTAACCTAACCTAACCTAACCTAACCTAACCTAACCTAACCTAACCTAACCTAACCTAACCTAACCTAACCTAACCTAACCTAACCTAACCTAACCTAACCTAACCTAACCTAACCTAACCTAACCTAACCTAACCTAACCTAACCTAACCTAACCTAACCTAACCTAACCTAACCTAACCTAACCTAACCTAACCTAACCTAACCTAACCTAACCTAACCTAACCTAACCTAACCTAACCTAACCTAACCTAACCTAACCTAACCTAACCTAACCTAACCTAACCTAACCTAACCTAACCTAACCTAACCTAACCTAACCTAACCTAACCTAACCTAACCTAACCTAACCTAACCTAACCTAACCTAACCTAACCTAACCTAACCTAACCTAACCTAACCTAACCTAACCTAACCTAACCTAACCTAACCTAACCTAACCTAACCTAACCTAACCTAACCTAACCTAACCTAACCTAACCTAACCTAACCTAACCTAACCTAACCTAACCTAACCTAACCTAACCTAACCTAACCTAACCTAACCTAACCTAACCTAACCTAACCTAACCTAACCTAACCTAACCTAACCTAACCTAACCTAACCTAACCTAACCTAACCTAACCTAACCTAACCTAACCTAACCTAACCTAACCTAACCTAACCTAACCTAACCTAACCTAACCTAACCTAACCTAACCTAACCTAACCTAACCTAACCTAACCTAACCTAACCTAACCTAACCTAACCTAACCTAACCTAACCTAACCTAACCTAACCTAACCTAACCTAACCTAACCTAACCTAACCTAACCTAACCTAACCTAACCTAACCTAACCTAACCTAACCTAACCTAACCTAACCTAACCTAACCTAACCTAACCTAACCTAACCTAACCTAACCTAACCTAACCTAACCTAACCTAACCTAACCTAACCTAACCTAACCTAACCTAACCTAACCTAACCTAACCTAACCTAACCTAACCTAACCTAACCTAACCTAACCTAACCTAACCTAACCTAACCTAACCTAACCTAACCTAACCTAACCTAACCTAACCTAACCTAACCTAACCTAACCTAACCTAACCTAACCTAACCTAACCTAACCTAACCTAACCTAACCTAACCTAACCTAACCTAACCTAACCTAACCTAACCTAACCTAACCTAACCTAACCTAACCTAACCTAACCTAACCTAACCTAACCTAACCTAACCTAACCTAACCTAACCTAACCTAACCTAACCTAACCTAACCTAACCTAACCTAACCTAACCTAACCTAACCTAACCTAACCTAACCTAACCTAACCTAACCTAACCTAACCTAACCTAACCTAACCTAACCTAACCTAACCTAACCTAACCTAACCTAACCTAACCTAACCTAACCTAACCTAACCTAACCTAACCTAACCTAACCTAACCTAACCTAACCTAACCTAACCTAACCTAACCTAACCTAACCTAACCTAACCTAACCTAACCTAACCTAACCTAACCTAACCTAACCTAACCTAACCTAACCTAACCTAACCTAACCTAACCTAACCTAACCTAACCTAACCTAACCTAACCTAACCTAACCTAACCTAACCTAACCTAACCTAACCTAACCTAACCTAACCTAACCTAACCTAACCTAACCTAACCTAACCTAACCTAACCTAACCTAACCTAACCTAACCTAACCTAACCTAACCTAACCTAACCTAACCTAACCTAACCTAACCTAACCTAACCTAACCTAACCTAACCTAACCTAACCTAACCTAACCTAACCTAACCTAACCTAACCTAACCTAACCTAACCTAACCTATACCTAACCTAACCTAACCTAACCTAACCTAACCTAACCTAACCTAACCTAACCTAACCTAACCTAACCTAACCTAACCTAACCTAACCTAACCTAACCTAACCTAACCTAACCTAACCTAACCTAACCTAACCTAACCTAACCTAACCTAACCTAACCTAACCTAACCTAACCTAACCTAACCTAACCTAACCTAACCTAACCTAACCTAACCTAACCTAACCTAACCTAACCTAACCTAACCTAACCTAACCTAACCTAACCTAACCTAACCTAACCTAACCTAACCTAACCTAACCTAACCTAACCTAACCTAACCTAACCTAACCTAACCTAACCTAACCTAACCTAACCTAACCTAACCTAACCTAACCTAACCTAACCTAACCTAACCTAACCTAACCTAACCTAACCTAACCTAACCTAACCTAACCTAACCTAACCTAACCTAACCTAACCTAACCTAACCTAACCTAACCTAACCTAACCTAACCTAACCTAACCTAACCTAACCTAACCTAACCTAACCTAACCTAACCTAACCTAACCTAACCTAACCTAACCTAACCTAACCTAACCTAACCTAACCTAACCTAACCTAACCTAACCTAACCTAACCTAACCTAACCTAACCTAACCTAACCTAACCTAACCTAACCTAACCTAACCTAACCTAACCTAACCTAACCTAACCTAACCTAACCTAACCTAACCTAACCTAACCTAACCTAACCTAACCTAACCTAACCTAACCTAACCTAACCTAACCTAACCTAACCTAACCTAACCTAACCTAACCTAACCTAACCTAACCTAACCTAACCTAACCTAACCTAACCTAACCTAACCTAACCTAACCTAACCTAACCTAACCTAACCTAACCTAACCTAACCTAACCTAACCTAACCTAACCTAACCTAACCTAACCTAACCTAACCTAACCTAACCTAACCTAACCTAACCTAACCTAACCTAACCTAACCTAACCTAACCTAACCTAACCTAACCTAACCTAACCTAACCTAACCTAACCTAACCTAACCTAACCTAACCTAACCTAACCTAACCTAACCTAACCTAACCTAACCTAACCTAACCTAACCTAACCTAACCTAACCTAACCTAACCTAACCTAACCTAACCTAACCTAACCTAACCTAACCTAACCTAACCTAACCTAACCTAACCTAACCTAACCTAACCTAACCTAACCTAACCTAACCTAACCTAACCTAACCTAACCTAACCTAACCTAAACCTACCCTAACCACCCTACCCTACCTACCCTAACCTAACCTAACCTAACCTACCTAACCTAACCTAACCTAACCTACCTACCTACCTAACCCTAACCTAACCTAACCGAACCCTAACCGAACCTAACCACTAACCTAACTCACCTAACCTAACCTAACCTACTACCTAACCTAACCTAACCAACAACAACCTACTACCTAACCTCCGAACCTAACCTAACCTAACCTAACCTAACCTCTACCTAACCTAACCTAACCTAACCTAACCTAACCTAACCTAACCTAACCTAACCTAACCTAACCTAACCTAACCTAACCTAACCTAACCTAACCTAACCTACCTAACCTAACCTAACCTAACCTAACCTAACCTAACCTAACCTAACCTAACCTAACCTAACCTAACCTAACCTAACCTAACCTAACCTAACCTAACCTAACCTAACCTAACCTAACCTAACCTAACCTAACCTAACCTAACCTAACCTACACCTAACCTAACCTAACCTAACCTAACCTAACCTAACCTAACCTAACCTAACCTAACCTAACCTAACCTAACCTAACCTAACCTAACCTAACCTAACCTAACCTAACCTAACCTAACCTAACCTAACCTAACCTAACCTAACCTAACTAACCTAACCTAACCTAACCTAACCTAACCTAACCTAACCTAACCTAACCTAACCTAACCTAACCTAACCTAACCTAACCTAACCTAACCTAACCTAACCTAACCTAACCTAACCTAACCTAACCTAACCTAACCTAACCTAACCTAACCTAACCTAACCTAACCTAACCTAACCTAACCTAACCTAACCTAACCTAACCTAACCTAACCTAACCTAACCTAACCTAACCTAACCTAACCTAACCTAACCTAACCTAACCTAACCTAACCTAACCTAACCTAACCTAACCTAACCTAACCTAACCTAACCTAACCTAACCTAACCTAACCTAACCTAACCTAACCTAACCTAACCTAACCTAACCTAACCTAACCTAACCTAACCTAACCTAACCTAACCTAACCTAACCTAACCTAACCTAACCTAACCTAACCTAACCTAACCTAACCTAACCTAACCTAACCTAACCTAACCTAACCTAACCTAACCTAACCTAACCTAACCTAACCTAACCTAACCTAACCTAACCTAACCTAACCTAACCTAACCTAACCTAACCTAACCTAACCTAACCTAACCTAACCTAACCTAACCTAACCTAACCTAACCTAACCTAACCTAACCTAACCTAACCTAACCTAACCTAACCTAACCTAACCTAACCTAACCTAACCTAACCTAACCTAACCTAACCTAACCTAACCTAACCTAACCTAACCTAACCTAACCTAACCTAACCTAACCTAACCTAACCTAACCTAACCTAACCTAACCTAACCTAACCTAACCTAACCTAACCTAACCTAACCTAACCTAACCTAACCTAACCTAACCTAACCTAACCTAACCTAACCTAACCTAACCTAACCTAACCTAACCTAACCTAACCTAACCTAACCTAACCTAACCTAACCTAACCTAACCTAACCTAACCTAACCTAACCTAACCTAACCTAACCTAACCTAACCTAACCTAACCTAACCTAACCTAACCTAACCTAACCTAACCTAACCTAACCTAACCTAACCTAACCTAACCTAACCTAACCTAACCTAACCTAACCTAACCTAACCTAACCTAACCTAACCTAACCTAACCTAACCTAACCTAACCTAACCTAACCTAACCTAACCTAACCTAACCTAACCTAACCTAACCTAACCTAACCTAACCTAACCTAACCTAACCTAACCTAACCTAACCTAACCTAACCTAACCTAACCTAACCTAACCTAACCTAACCTAACCTAACCTAACCTAACCTAACCTAACCTAACCTAACCTAACCTAACCTAACCTAACCTAACCTAACCTAACCTAACCTAACCTAACCTAACCTAACCTAACCTAACCTAACCTAACCTAACCTAACCTAACCTAACCTAACCTAACCTAACCTAACCTAACCTAACCTAACCTAACCTAACCTAACCTAACCTAACCTAACCTAACCTAACCTAACCTAACCTAACCTAACCTAACCTAACCTAACCTAACCTAACCTAACCTAACCTAACCTAACCTAACCTAACCTAACCTAACCTAACCTAACCTAACCTAACCTAACCTAACCTAACCTAACCTAACCTAACCTAACCTAACCTAACCTAACCTAACCTAACCTAACCTAACCTAACCTAACCTAACCTAACCTAACCTAACCTAACCTAACCTAACCTAACCTAACCTAACCTAACCTAACCTAACCTAACCTAACCTAACCTAACCTAACCTAACCTAACCTAACCTAACCTAACCTAACCTAACCTAACCTAACCTAACCTAACCTAACCTAACCTAACCTAACCTAACCTAACCTAACCTAACCTAACCTAACCTAACCTAACCTAACCTAACCTAACCTAACCTAACCTAACCTAACCTAACCTAACCTAACCTAACCTAACCTAACCTAACCTAACCTAACCTAACCTAACCTAACCTAACCTAACCTAACCTAACCTAACCTAACCTAACCTAACCTAACCTAACCTAACCTAACCTAACCTAACCTAACCTAACCTAACCTAACCTAACCTAACCTAACCTAACCTAACCTAACCTAACCTAACCTAACCTAACCTAACCTAACCTAACCTAACCTAACCTAACCTAACCTAACCTAACCTAACCTAACCTAACCTAACCTAACCTAACCTAACCTAACCTAACCTAACCTAACCTAACCTAACCTAACCTAACCTAACCTAACCTAACCTAACCTAACCTAACCTAACCTAACCTAACCTAACCTAACCTAACCTAACCTAACCTAACCTAACCTAACCTAACCTAACCTAACCTAACCTAACCTAACCTAACCTAACCTAACCTAACCTAACCTAACCTAACCTAACCTAACCTAACCTAACCTAACCTAACCTAACCTAACCTAACCTAACCTAACCTAACCTAACCTAACCTAACCTAACCTAACCTAACCTAACCTAACCTAACCTAACCTAACCTAACCTAACCTAACCTAACCTAACCTAACCTAACCTAACCTAACCTAACCTAACCTAACCTAACCTAACCTAACCTAACCTAACCTAACCTAACCTAACCTAACCTAACCTAACCTAACCTAACCTAACCTAACCTAACCTAACCTAACCTAACCTAACCTAACCTAACCTAACCTAACCTAACCTAACCTAACCTAACCTAACCTAACCTAACCTAACCTAACCTAACCTAACCTAACCTAACCTAACCTAACCTAACCTAACCTAACCTAACCTAACCTAACCTAACCTAACCTAACCTAACCTAACCTAACCTAACCTAACCTAACCTAACCTAACCTAACCTAACCTAACCTAACCTAACCTAACCTAACCTAACCTAACCTAACCTAACCTAACCTAACCTAACCTAACCTAACCTAACCTAACCTAACCTAACCTAACCTAACCTAACCTAACCTAACCTAACCTAACCTAACCTAACCTAACCTAACCTAACCTAACCTAACCTAACCTAACCTAACCTAACCTAACCTAACCTAACCTAACCTAACCTAACCTAACCTAACCTAACCTAACCTAACCTAACCTAACCTAACCTAACCTAACCTAACCTAACCTAACCTAACCTAACCTAACCTAACCTAACCTAACCTAACCTAACCTAACCTAACCTAACCTAACCTAACCTAACCTAACCTAACCTAACCTAACCTAACCTAACCTAACCTAACCTAACCTAACCTAACCTAACCTAACCTAACCTAACCTAACCTAACCTAACCTAACCTAACCTAACCTAACCTAACCTAACCTAACCTAACCTAACCTAACCTAACCTAACCTAACCTAACCTAACCTAACCTAACCTAACCTAACCTAACCTAACCTAACCTAACCTAACCTAACCTAACCTAACCTAACCTAACCTAACCTAACCTAACCTAACCTAACCTAACCTAACCTAACCTAACCTAACCTAACCTAACCTAACCTAACCTAACCTAACCTAACCTAACCTAACCTAACCTAACCTAACCTAACCTAACCTAACCTAACCTAACCTAACCTAACCTAACCTAACCTAACCTAACCTAACCTAACCTAACCTAACCTAACCTAACCTAACCTAACCTAACCTAACCTAACCTAACCTAACCTAACCTAACCTAACCTAACCTAACCTAACCTAACCTAACCTAACCTAACCTAACCTAACCTAACCTAACCTAACCTAACCTAACCTAACCTAACCTAACCTAACCTAACCTAACCTAACCTAACCTAACCTAACCTAACCTAACCTAACCTAACCTAACCTAACCTAACCTAACCTAACCTAACCTAACCTAACCTAACCTAACCTAACCTAACCTAACCTAACCTAACCTAACCTAACCTAACCTAACCTAACCTAACCTAACCTAACCTAACCTAACCTAACCTAACCTAACCTAACCTAACCTAACCTAACCTAACCTAACCTAACCTAACCTAACCTAACCTAACCTAACCTAACCTAACCTAACCTAACCTAACCTAACCTAACCTAACCTAACCTAACCTAACCTAACCTAACCTAACCTAACCTAACCTAACCTAACCTAACCTAACCTAACCTAACCTAACCTAACCTAACCTAACCTAACCTAACCTAACCTAACCTAACCTAACCTAACCTAACCTAACCTAACCTAACCTAACCTAACCTAACCTAACCTAACCTAACCTAACCTAACCTAACCTAACCTAACCTAACCTAACCTAACCTAACCTAACCTAACCTAACCTAACCTAACCTAACCTAACCTAACCTAACCTAACCTAACCTAACCTAACCTAACCTAACCTAACCTAACCTAACCTAACCTAACCTAACCTAACCTAACCTAACCTAACCTAACCTAACCTAACCTAACCTAACCTAACCTAACCTAACCTAACCTAACCTAACCTAACCTAACCTAACCTAACCTAACCTAACCTAACCTAACCTAACCTAACCTAACCTAACCTAACCTAACCTAACCTAACCTAACCTAACCTAACCTAACCTAACCTAACCTAACCTAACCTAACCTAACCTAACCTAACCTAACCTAACCTAACCTAACCTAACCTAACCTAACCTAACCTAACCTAACCTAACCTAACCTAACCTAACCTAACCTAACCTAACCTAACCTAACCTAACCTAACCTAACCTAACCTAACCTAACCTAACCTAACCTAACCTAACCTAACCTAACCTAACCTAACCTAACCTAACCTAACCTAACCTAACCTAACCTAACCTAACCTAACCTAACCTAACCTAACCTAACCTAACCTAACCTAACCTAACCTAACCTAACCTAACCTAACCTAACCTAACCTAACCTAACCTAACCTAACCTAACCTAACCTAACCTAACCTAACCTAACCTAACCTAACCTAACCTAACCTAACCTAACCTAACCTAACCTAACCTAACCTAACCTAACCTAACCTAACCTAACCTAACCTAACCTAACCTAACCTAACCTAACCTAACCTAACCTAACCTAACCTAACCTAACCTAACCTAACCTAACCTAACCTAACCTAACCTAACCTAACCTAACCTAACCTAACCTAACCTAACCTAACCTAACCTAACCTAACCTAACCTAACCTAACCTAACCTAACCTAACCTAACCTAACCTAACCTAACCTAACCTAACCTAACCTAACCTAACCTAACCTAACCTAACCTAACCTAACCTAACCTAACCTAACCTAACCTAACCTAACCTAACCTAACCTAACCTAACCTAACCTAACCTAACCTAACCTAACCTAACCTAACCTAACCTAACCTAACCTAACCTAACCTAACCTAACCTAACCTAACCTAACCTAACCTAACCTAACCTAACCTAACCTAACCTAACCTAACCTAACCTAACCTAACCTAACCTAACCTAACCTAACCTAACCTAACCTAACCTAACCTAACCTAACCTAACCTAACCTAACCTAACCTAACCTAACCTAACCTAACCTAACCTAACCTAACCTAACCTAACCTAACCTAACCTAACCTAACCTAACCTAACCTAACCTAACCTAACCTAACCTAACCTAACCTAACCTAACCTAACCTAACCTAACCTAACCTAACCTAACCTAACCTAACCTAACCTAACCTAACCTAACCTAACCTAACCTAACCTAACCTAACCTAACCTAACCTAACCTAACCTAACCTAACCTAACCTAACCTAACCTAACCTAACCTAACCTAACCTAACCTAACCTAACCTAACCTAACCTAACCTAACCTAACCTAACCTAACCTAACCTAACCTAACCTAACCTAACCTAACCTAACCTAACCTAACCTAACCTAACCTAACCTAACCTAACCTAACCTAACCTAACCTAACCTAACCTAACCTAACCTAACCTAACCTAACCTAACCTAACCTAACCTAACCTAACCTAACCTAACCTAACCTAACCTAACCTAACCTAACCTAACCTAACCTAACCTAACCTAACCTAACCTAACCTAACCTAACCTAACCTAACCTAACCTAACCTAACCTAACCTAACCTAACCTAACCTAACCTAACCTAACCTAACCTAACCTAACCTAACCTAACCTAACCTAACCTAACCTAACCTAACCTAACCTAACCTAACCTAACCTAACCTAACCTAACCTAACCTAACCTAACCTAACCTAACCTAACCTAACCTAACCTAACCTAACCTAACCTAACCTAACCTAACCTAACCTAACCTAACCTAACCTAACCTAACCTAACCTAACCTAACCTAACCTAACCTAACCTAACCTAACCTAACCTAACCTAACCTAACCTAACCTAACCTAACCTAACCTAACCTAACCTAACCTAACCTAACCTAACCTAACCTAACCTAACCTAACCTAACCTAACCTAACCTAACCTAACCTAACCTAACCTAACCTAACCTAACCTAACCTAACCTAACCTAACCTAACCTAACCTAACCTAACCTAACCTAACCTAACCTAACCTAACCTAACCTAACCTAACCTAACCTAACCTAACCTAACCTAACCTAACCTAACCTAACCTAACCTAACCTAACCTAACCTAACCTAACCTAACCTAACCTAACCTAACCTAACCTAACCTAACCTAACCTAACCTAACCTAACCTAACCTAACCTAACCTAACCTAACCTAACCTAACCTAACCTAACCTAACCTAACCTAACCTAACCTAACCTAACCTAACCTAACCTAACCTAACCTAACCTAACCTAACCTAACCTAACCTAACCTAACCTAACCTAACCTAACCTAACCTAACCTAACCTAACCTAACCTAACCTAACCTAACCTAACCTAACCTAACCTAACCTAACCTAACCTAACCTAACCTAACCTAACCTAACCTAACCTAACCTAACCTAACCTAACCTAACCTAACCTAACCTAACCTAACCTAACCTAACCTAACCTAACCTAACCTAACCTAACCTAACCT